>OZ024835.1:63873137-64473137 GCA_964016985.1 Anodontia alba | reverse complement strand
ATAGATTGTTGGTACTCGTCAGAACCGCCTCGCCTCGCCGAGGCGGTTCTTACGAGTACCCACAATTTATGTTTTGAGCAGAAATATGAAAAATATCAGATTTCTTTTTATCTGAAAACTTTCAGTTTTTGGTTATGAAATTTTCAATATATTTGAATAGGCAGGTTTTCGTAATGGTCTCTCCAGGACCTATACTGTTTGCCACTCTATTTTTAATTTCTGACACGTCTATTTGAAGCAATGGACATGTCCAAACTTCAATGATGGAAGGGTCTACTTAAGAAACTGTGGAGTGAAAGGGATAAGTAAAAAATACACAAACCTTGCAAGCTTCACACGTATTCGCCCCATAGTGGAAGCCCGATGACTTATTCCCACAAACCTCACACGGAGGCAGAACGGTGACAGGGGGTGATAACGGAGGCTCATCCGGATCCGGTTTCCTCCTTTTGCGTTTCCGCTTGGGTGCCTTCGTCACTTCCGTTTCAGTACGGATAGTTTCAAACGTCTCTAGAGAATCTTTATTACACAACTGACCACACTTTTGTGATTTATTGTGACTATAAGTGCAAACAGGGTCACTGTTAGTGTTTCTTGGGTGTGTCTCTCTTACACAATTTCTGACGTCTGAATATGCCTGGTTACCGATGAGCTGAATGTTATTTATTCCGGATTTTAACTCTAAAAGAATCTTCGAGTTATCCGAGTTTGATATAGGAGACATTGCAGGGCTTAGTTCAACAGTCACAGCATTATCGTTTGACATGGGTAAAGCAATTATACAGTCCATTCCTGTGGTGTCCGTCGCCAACTCGTCTGCACATCTTGATTGGGGACACGGTGAAGAAACCACCGAGTTTAACTCGTGCAACGTAACACACGTACTGGACGAACACGAAGACGAATTTGAACGGTTGCTTGATAGTGTTACAATTTGTTCGTGAACGGCCAGATCATTAGCAACGTCATTTGAACACGTAATTGGAATCGTAATGGGGACCATTAAAGGACTTGACACAGACGCTTGATCTAAACTTAGGTCCGTGCGAATCATGATCGGAGATCCTCCGACTTCGAATTCCTCGTTTTCGTCCATCTCCGTGTAAATACGCTCGGCTTAAATAACTTCGGCCGACAACTAGACTACTTTGCAGTATGTAAATTTTTTATAGAACGAATCTGATTGGCTCGCTGTTTGTTTGCAACCTGATTGTGTCTGTACTGGATCACTTGATGCTTAGAGCGCCCTCGATTCTGTAACAGAGATAAATAAAAAAAAAAAAAAATAAATAATAATAATAATAATAATAATAATAATAATAATAATTAACCGGGTCACGGTATTTTTTTTTAAACAATATTGTATGTTTATACTCAGATCTGCCTGTGCATCTGCAATAACAAAGAATAATCATTACGAAAACACGCCTATTCAAATATATAGAAAATTTCATCTCCAAACACTGAAAAGTTTCAGATAAAAAACTCCGATATTTTTCATATTTCTGCTCAAAACATAGATTGTGGGTACTCGTTAGAACCGCCTCGCCGAAAAAAAAAATGCCTTAAAACATACGCAAAATGCGCTGATTAAGATCAACCCTCGCATGCGCAAAGTGTCAACTTGGGTCTCCGCTCTCCATTGACATAATCAATAGTATCCAATGATTTTGCTAACGGACAGTGAAGGCCCTGATCAGACTACGCGAATGCGCAGGCTGATCTGGGCCTTCGCTATCCGCATATGCCCGATGACACCTTTTCGTATAGAGCGGCCCATATGGTGTGCTCATATGTATAACGATTGCAATTAGCAATCAATAGACTATAAAACTGGTTTAGAAAATGAGAAAGGGTAGCTGACGGGCCGATAACGGCCCGCTGTAGATTTATAAAGAATGCTAGCTGGGATATCACTCGTTCTATATCAATCTATACATAAATGATCTTGCTCTGTATCTGAATACGATGACGAAAATTTTTGTATTTTAATGTATGCCGATGACAGTCATGCTCGCTGAAACGGAACAAGACTTGCAAGTTTTATTTAATGCATTGTACGACTAATGTGCGACCAATGGTATGACGAAATATTTACTATTAAATTGACAGGCGCGCGAATCGCGCCGGTCCCTTAATATAGCTTTGGATTTTTACATATGGTAGACTATTCGATTAGCTCACTACGGATGTTTTATATTTGCCGGGACGTCGGTTTGTGACGATCCCGGCATATATAAAAAAATCTTAAAACAAAATGTGTTATTAGCAGATTAATGTCTATTTTATTTTCATTTCAGTCAAGAAATTTCATAAAGCTTAATAAAAGCAAACATTTAAGAATCACATTGTTTTTCTTTTTTACCTGTTACATTGACAATTTATTAAACTTTAGTGTACCCTTGTCCCGTATCTCTATGTAAACATAGAGATCTACAAAGCAGGAGGAACTCCAGTTGCAAAGATGACAGTTATTTCACATCATGTGGAGAAAAGAAGTCATCCCTCAAGACTTCAAGGATGCGTCAATTATCCATCTATTCAAATGGAAAGGGAATCCTCAGTTGTGTGATAATCATCGTGGCATCTCTTTATTGTCAATTGCTGGGAAGGTCCTTACAAGAATTCTACTTAACCGATTGAATAAACACCTTGAACAGTCAGGGCTTCTACCAGAAAGCCGGTGTGGATTCAGAAAGGACAGAGGAACAATTGACATGATCTTCACAGCAAGGCAGCTTCAAGAGAAATGCCAGAAACACAACATGGACTTCAACATGACTTTTGTTGACTTCATTACGAAAACACGCCTATTCAAATATATTGAAAATTTTACAACCCAGAAAATGAAAGTTTACAGATAAAAATTCTGATATTTTTCATATTTCTGCTCAAAACATAGATTGTGGGTACTCGTTAGAACCGCCTCGCCGAGGCGGTTCTAACAAATACCCACAATCTATGTTTTTGAGCAGAAATAAGAAAAATAATGTATACCCCTGTAAACCCCAGTTTTACTATATAAAAGTGGGGTTTAAGGGGGTTAGTATTATATAGGTATGTTTTCCTGATGTTTACCAAAGCATTTGATAAGTCAGTTTAGGGTCTTTGGAAAATTATGGCGAAGTTTGGCTTTCCGACCAAGTTCATAGCAATGGTGACTGGTGAGGCAGTTCCACGACGGTTGTTTGCACGGGTCCAAAATGATGCTGAGTTTTCTGATCCATTCCCTGTGACAAATGGTGTCAAGCAAGACTGTGGACTAGCCCCAACTCTGTTCAGCATGATGTTCTCTGCCATGCTTACAGCTGCTTTCCCGGATTGTGACAATGGTATACCTATTAGGTATCGCTTTCACGGGAAGCTTTTCAACCTAAGAAGGTTGCAAGCCAAATCCAAGGTGCAGACAGAGGTGCTAGACGAGTTCCTCTTTGCTGATGACATGGCAAAGGGTGCTCCAACAGAAGAGAAGATGCAAAAAGGTGAAGATCAAGTATCTGACTCCTGTGACAGCTATGACCTCACAATCAGCATAAAAAAGACCGAGGTGGTTTATCAACCAGCACCTGGCAAGCATTACAAGGAGCCTACCATTATAGGAAAGGTCAAAGATTGCAAATGGTAGACAAGTTCACCTACCTTGGAAGCACATCGTCAAGAGTCGTGCACATTGATGATGAAGTCAATGTCAGGATTGCCAAAACTAGTGCAGCATTTGGCTGACCACGTAGAAGTGTTTGGGATCGACGTGGAATCAGGCTTGACACAAAGCTGAAAGTGTACAAAGCTGCGGTGCTGTCAACACTATTGTATGGATGTGAAACGTGGACAGGTTAACAACGGCACACCAAACGAGTGAACCACCACAATACAAGCTGCCTTAGAGAACTTTTAAAAGTTAAGTGGCAAGACAGGATTCCAGACACAGAAGTCCTGAAAAGGGCAGCGATGCAGAGTTTACATACTCTTCTGAAACTTGCACAGTTACGATGTACAGGCTATGCTACCGGGATGCCTGAGGAATGTTTGCCAAAGAAAATCCTCTATGGAGAACTATAAATGGGCATGCGCTCCCATGGTGGTCAGAAGAAGCGATACAAAGACACCCTGAAAACCTCCCTCAAGGATTTCAACATACCAACAGAGTCATGGGAACAAATTGCACATGACCGAGCAAAGTGGCGATTCCTCATCAGCAGAGGTGCTAGTGAATATGAGGCAAAAAAAAATCAGCGAAGCCGAGCAGAAACGTGCGCAGCGCAACGCCAGGGCTAAGGCATCACAAACAGAGCTATCTTGCTCTGACCTCTGTTGTTCTATCTGCAACAGACAGTTTAGAGCTAGAATTGGTCTAATCAGCCTCTTAGAACACACAAACAGTAGCATTTCTTGCATGTGGTTAAGATTTGTCATTGTCAGTAATGACGGACGAATTATTATTATTATTATTATTATTATTATTATTATTATTATGTAAGCATGAACAAAATTCGCGCCCGTACTTAGACGTTCACGTCTAAATATTTTGTCTTGTTTAAGCCTAGGGTCCCATAAAAAGGAATATTGGCAAACGGCGTATACCAGATCAGATGCCGCAGAACGCGGAATCTGATCAGGGTCCATACTGTTTGCATTAAGTTCAGACAATTCTTTAAATAATAATAATAATAATAATAATAATAATAACGAGATAAAAAGGAAAAAAAAAAAAAAAAAAAAAAAAACAGACACCGCTGATATAAGAAATGGTCAGTTATGGTGAAAGAGTCCACTCGGCATACATTACGAAACAATGCCTATTCAAATATATAGAAGATTTCACCTCCAAAAATTAAAAAAAATATTCAGATAAAAAAACTAATATTTTTCATATTTCTGCTCAAAACATAGATTGTGGGTACTCGTTAGAACCGCCTCGGCGAGGCGGTTCTAACGAGTACCCACAATCTATGGTTTTGAGCAGAAATAAGAAAGCTAATGTATACCCCTGTTTTACTATATAAAAGTGGGGTTTAAGGGGATCTAAATTATATAGGCGTGTTTTCGTGATGTAAATGGGTTAATAAAAGTAATAGTATACTATTTCACAAGTCGTCAGTAAGAAAACAGATTTGTTGTTTGGACATGGTAATGACATTTGGAAAAAAAAAAAAAAAAAAAAAAAAAAAAGAAAAGAAAACAACAACAACAACAACAAAAAAAAAAACAAAAAAAAAAAACCATCACAAAAACAAAAAAAAAACAACAACAAAAAAAAAAACAACAACAAAAAAAAAAAAACAACAACAACAAACATTATATATAATTACTTACCTGGGAATATTATTGTCTGAACATATAGACTATGAGTTGATTGCAAAATGTGTCGCTCAAAGTGCACGTCGTGCTTGGTATCTTTCTTTTAATTTCAAAATATACCTTAGCCGGCGGACTTCCCTATAATAATATTCATATAAAGCTGTATGATTTTGTTGTCAAGTCAATAATTCTGGAACTAGCATGTGTGATTTCAAGTCACACTCCAGCATAAATACAGTACAGAAATAAGGCTATGCGTTTTTTTTTCCTGGGTGATGGTAAATATATGTCAGTTGCGGGGGAGGGGAGGGGGTACGGGAGAGGATGGAATGGTAGCCGAGTAATGTTGCATTGGGAGACGATGGATGGCTAGAACATCACGAAAACACGCCTATATAGTTTTGACCCCCTTAAACCCCACTTTTATATAGTAAAACTGGGGTTTACAGGGGTATCCATTAGTTTTCTTATTTCTGCTCAAAAACATAGATTGTGGGTACTCGTTAGAACCGCCTCGCTGAGGCGGTTCTAACGAGTACCCAAAATCTATGTTTTGAGCAGAAATACGAAAAATATCAGAGTTTTTTACCTGAAAAATTGTCGGTTTTTGGAGGTGAATTTTTCTATATATTTGAATAGGCGTGTTTTCGTAATGATTTCTATTACTTCTGAATTAATACGCGTGTGGCAATATGGGCTTCATCTAAATCATAAACATAGTGCAGAAACTAGTTCTATGTTATTAATAAACGTTTCTCGGATTTGTGTTTAAATTTCGAATTGAGCATCATTCGTCCAGTTAGTAGCGGAATCGTTCGACGCTTGCACGATGCGGTCGTAAATGAGTTTAAAAGCACTTGGAATGGTAATGTTCGTAATGAGGTTGGTCCTTCGGGAAGTGGTCGTAATAAATTGGGAAGACATGGTGTGTTCAAAACTGTATTTGAAACACATCACAAAAACACGCCTATATAATTTTTACCCCCTTAAACCCCACTTTTATATAGTAAAACTGGGGTTTACAGGGGTATACATTATTTTTCTTATTTCTGCTCAAAAACATAGATTGTGGGTACTCGTTAGGACCGCCTCACCGAGGCGGTTCTAACGAGTACCCACAACCTATGTTTTGAGCAGAAATATGAAAAAATATCGGAGTTTTTTTATCTGAAAATTTTCCGTTTTTGGAGGTGAAATTTTCTGTATATTTGAATAGGCGTGTTTTCGTAATGAGAATCCTATTGCAAAAATTATATTGCCTATTCGACATTGTGCTGCGTTCGCACAGTTCCGCTGCAGCGTGGCCCCTCTTCAGGTTGAAACTGGTACATATGAGAAAAGACCTTTAGATGAAAGTAAGTACCCATTCTGAAACGCCGTAGAGAGCAAAATTCATGTACTTTTTTAATTATTGTTGTTTATACGAAGATTTTTTTAAAACTAAACTGTTTTATGAATCACCAGTTATAAATGCGGATTTTAACTCAGGCGTTGAAAATGAGTTTATATACTTATTCTCCAACCAATACATGATTATGAACTATTTCCAAAACCAGTTTTAATATTCTTAAGTGGACTTTTTACTTAACACTTGTGCCAATATATGGCTATAGTATGGGCGCGAGAGCGAGAGAGTTGGCGGGGGAGTGAGTGGGGGAGTCTGTATGCTTTAGGAACAATACAATCAGATGCTTCGTGGGCAGTATTGCCGCCGATCTGTCGTCGAGTCAGCCAACGGTCTTGACAGAAGGAATGACCCAGCCGCCCGGGCATTTCCTTTCTTTCGGGCTCGAAGGCGTTTTCGTCATGTCTGTGCGCGAGATGTTTGAGTTTTGGGTATATCTTTGTTAATATGTATCTTGTCCATGTGATATGTATTTTATGGTGGCATATTTCTGCCACGAGGTAGCTACATAGCTATCGCGATAATATTCTTAATTTTCCAGAAAATAAAAAGTTTTCCTGAAAACATTATCGCAATAACTTGAATTATCTAGATATGTTTTTTTTAATTTCCAGAAAATATTTTAACGCTAAATTTCGTGATACTGCTCGGAACTGACATTAGTATCCAGATAAAATTATCGCGATAATTTTTTTTCATGTTAGCGAGGGTAGCTATAAATAGAACACAAGCGGATATGACATTCTGGGATTTCTACGTACCGATTGGCGATTACATGTACCTAGTACAAACTCTTACCTTAAAAGTCGCTGGTAAATACCCTCGGTGAATTTCAACAGTATAACAAAAGGTATTCCGATTTCGGTTCTATCTATAGATAACAGAAAATAAATGGCAGCTCTGGGCACTAACGCAAAAAATATCGCGATAATACTGTAAACTTTCGCGATAATATTTCCAGGAAACTTTAAACTATTAAGATAATCTTTTCAGGAAACTTCGAATTATCAAGATAATTATTGAAAGTATCGTGATAGCTACCTAGCTATCTCGTGGCAGAAATATGCCACCATAGTATTTTATTAAAAGCCTCTTATACTAATTCTGTCATAGAATTGCATAGCACAAAATAGTAAGGCTGTATTTTGTGTACGTTCTTTATCTTACGACGTTCTTTATCTTACGTTCTTTATCTTACGACGTTCTTTATCTTACGTGTACCATGATTACTGACGGATCAAGGATGATTTCTGAGGAGTGAGGGATGGCGGTGGTTGAAGAGGGGGGAGGGGGTGTCGATTTGATCAAACTAACGTACTTATTCTTTACTCTATGCATTTGGAAAAAAACAGCCCTGAGCATACAGTGTAGACCCAGATCAGACGCCGCAATACGCGGCGCCTGATCAGGGTCTACACTGTTTGCCACTCATCCAGCAATCCTAAACACGAGAAGTACAAGGTAAAGATTAAAGGGATGTGACTATTTAGGGCAAATACGGTATCCCAAATTTATCTTAAACTTCCTATGAAAATGAAATTTTGCGTCAAAAGGGGGTTCGACTGAACCCCCGAGCTCACTTTGAATCCATCCCTAATGATGAGACTAATAATTTGTGTTGGGGTTTAACGACACGTCAACCCTTGTATGTCACTTTGTGTCGTCTCCCAAAGGGAGAAAAGAGATAGAAGAGATACTAGAGGAAATGAAAGAGAGGAATAGGGACACGCTCGTGGGGGGGGGGGGGGGGGGGCGGGGGGGGGAAGGGGGGGTAACTTAGGGGTAATTTTGGTACGGGTGTGTGAGCCAGTATTTTAAAACCTACCCCATTCATATACCTGGCCTTTGAAAAAAACGGACCCATTCATATACTTGATCATCCAAAATGTTGACCTATTCATATACTGCCCTTTGATTTTGTGTACCCATTTTTTGCTGGTTGTTAGACAAATATCACAGTCAGTTCATGTAATACCAAGAGGATAAGCAGCCTCGAAAAATCTCTGAGCGAAAAATATGTGCATATACCAGGATGTCAGAAAAATGGGGCCTTTCACATAGGAATCCAGAAAAATTGGGCCATTCATATACTTTGTGTTGAAAAAAGGGGGCCAATCATATACCTGGCAGTGCTGAAAAAGGGGGCTATTCGGCACGCATATCCGTACTATGCCATATATAGGAAGTTACCCCCCCCCCCCCAGCCCGAGTCTACACACATCGATGACTCAGATCAGCCTGGTCAGTTCGAGTCTTCACTGGGCGCACTAGATAGCGAAGGATGTGACATTTCTTCATGTGGACAACGAAGACTCTGATCAGACTGCGCGAATGCGTAGGCTGATCTGAGTATTCATTGGCAGCACATGCCAGAAGGTACGTTTTATCTCGTTGAGGGTTTTGTGGCTAAAATTTATGCAGATATGACCTATCTCTACTCACCGATAACAACAAACTATATAGTTTCCAATGGAAAATTATCCGATCACAATATTGACTTAACACCCGTTCTGATCTTTTTCACTATAACTATTAAAACATAAGAAAATAAGAAACAATAAATTGTATTATGACACGATTTATAGATATAAACATAGTACTAAAACTTACATACAAACGCCTTCATTGTCATACCTCTGTATATATTGTTGAAAGTCCCAGATTTTAACACGTACTAAATTGCGACATGTAGTTATTTATAGAATACAAATCACATGAATCAACAACACAATCGCCAAGGGAAGTAAATGGTTTATATTTTTAAATACACCAAGTAAATTGTGATAAACAGTGTATATGTATATGGCCTACCTTGATCAGACGTCGCAGAACACATCAAAGTCTACACTGTTCGCCACCATGATTTCACAATAAAAAAAATCCGTAGGTTCTACGGTCGCATACCTGGCAACCAGCAGTCAGAGCATGCAAAGGAAATCGTTTCGTAGTGACTGACCCCAGTAAGCATTCTTTATAAATCCATAGCGGGGCGTTATCGGCCCGTCAGCTACCCTGACGGGCCGATAACGGCCCGCTATAGATTTATAAATAATGCTAGCTGGGACAGGTTGGGACAAAGTTGGTAAGCCATCCAGGGTAGGGTTATGGGCTTCCATATCGTTTTGTTAGGCAACCTACCCTTGCTCTATCCATATTCGAGATACTAGAAAAGGACCTGCGCAAGCGCGGTTATTATATTAAATTTTGATTCATCGAACAGATTTGAATCTGAAAAAAAAGAAAAAAAGTTCGAAGGTTTTTTTCCCAGCAAACACACAACGTCCTAACAACGTCTGTACAACGTCACTACAACGTCGTGACGTTGCAGCGACGTTGTAACGACGTTGTTGCGACGTTGTGTGTTTGCTGGGTTTATTATCATTATTATTAAATTTTACCTGTGTTCAACGTCACGATCTTATAGTGATATCACGACAACACGCCTGGTAAACTATCACAAGTACCTCCGCGGAGGTACCGATTAAATGGTTGTGACAGATATCCGGAGCTACCTGTGTTGGTCAAAAACTAGACATAAAAAGATAGGTGTTCGTCTTTTTTGATAAACTACACAATAACCAGAGAGTTTACTGAAAATTAAAGAGTGCTATTCGACCCTTATAGGCATAAAGTTTTGTCACACGCCATATCCCCCAGAACTTTCCATATTTACCAAAGATACGACCTTTGAAGTGGACAATGTCTTTATATGACAGGGAGCTCAATATTCACCTTTAGAGTGCTGCCTCACTAAAATATCCAGCGCCAGACACATGACGTAACATGCCATCCAGTTCCCTTTTCTCAATGCTGAGAAAGAACAACTACAGTAATATCATGTTTCAAATTTTTGGTGTGGCTTGGCCGGGGATCGAGCACATAACCTTCCGAATGCAAGGTAGACGGTCTAGCAACTTAGCCACTGCGGCGATAGATTTGTAGGTAATCTGCCTGCTGCTTTTGGACGGTTTAACCATATGAGCCAGCGCATGACAAACCCAACAAAATGACTTGGCGCCCAGGGGAGAGTCAGGTCAACATAGATATTCGCCGTTTGATCAGTCTGGCTGCGCACTCAATGGGTTGCTAAAGGTCCAAGGTTTCTACGTGCAGACAGTGAAGACGGATCAGATACCAGGTCACTGCGAGTAGTTCACGCGTCATTTTGTTGATTTTGCCATGCGTCGGCTCATATACGCAGAGTTGCCGCTAGAACCTATTACAGTCGAACCTCCCCAGCAAGCATTCTTTATAAATCTACAGCGGACAGTTATCGGCCCGTCAGGGTAGCTGACGGGCCGATAACGGCCCGCTGTAGATTTATAAAGAATGCTTACTGGGTCAATAGCTCGAACCTGATGGTGATCAGATTGGGTTCGGACTGACCCAGCAGTGTTTGTGAGGGTTCGAAAAATGAGTGCTTATACAACAATTCACCTATACTGATCACAGAGGACAGTAATAACTGATCAAAATTAAAATATTTATTGGGTAGATTTTTCAATGCAGTTAGAATAAATAATTTTTCCGAAGAAAAAAACAGGTTCTTAATTACGTATGTCATTACGTTCTCGTACTTTGTTCTTTCATTCGGTTCACATCTTTGTCGTTTTCAGAAGCATAGCTACAATGTTTGTTTGTGTTGAGGTTTTACGGCCCAGTCAAACCAATGGGGTCATGTCGAGCGCGGTCAGTTTACCTAACCACACGTTTAATAGGCAGGCTTAGTCCTCTAAGCAGTTAACCAGTATTGTGCACATTCTTTCGCCAGAAACTGACAACTGACCTTCTTGAATCAGCGGAAGGGAGAGAATGACCGTAGAAAATATTTCATGATCAATCTCCACGAAAGAATGTTGCCGACCTCGGCGGGCGGGGGTCGAACCCGCGACCTCCTGGTCTCCAGTCGGACGCGCATCCAACTGAGCCACCGAGGCCGGCATGGCTGCAATGTGTAAATTGGCTATTCTATTGAACGTTCAGTCATATAAATACGCACCTATCTATGCTTAGATGAGGCAAAGTGCAGGTTAGGGTGCATTCCACAGTTTCCCACTTGTGAACCTGGCAAAAATGTCAATAACTAGGGGTAGGGCGAGAAACCAGTCTGAAAATACTTTTTGCTGCACATTTTGACCAAAATTGAAGTTTTATGCTTGTCAGTTATTGTTAACACTGATAAAAAAGACTTTTCTTGAGGTCACATGACCTTTTTATAAAACAGTATAGGTAAAATACGAAACTGTTGAACTCTGTCTGGTACCCGGTTTTACCTTGTCAAAAATTGTAGCATGCTTTTCTGTGGATTTTATCTTGAAAACGATCGAGATGGCTTACAGGTATTGATTTCTGGATAAAAGTAATATTCTGTAGGCGCTCTGTCAAATTTCCAACTGTTTCAGACCAGTGCGTTGTCCTGGAGTTGATGATAATCATTCGAAAACTGCACTTTTTGCATAAATTTGGCCGCAGTCGGAGGGGGTGGGGTATTGTTTACATTAGTGCAACAGCAGATTTTGGTACATTGCAGTTATTTTTAAGATTCTTAAATTATTATTTGGTATGTTTGCAATTTATTGATACAGTACCTAATGGACAGGTACTGTTATATTTGCTGTGATTGCATTTTAGTTATGTGAGGGCTGTGAACAGATAGAAATGCAAGTCAAAACTGTGGAGTGCACCCTTATCTATTTAAAGGAGGTACTTTGGGAGAATTTGAATAAAGTATTGTCTATTTCCCCACAAAAGACTGGAAAAATTAATAAAATTCCGGAAAGTAAATATAAAATTGTCAATAAGAACAATATCTTTATTGATTTAAACCAACCAACCATAGCAGGTTTTTACCGTTTTCTAGTTTTTGAGGCTAATTCGTTCTTTTGGTAGTATAGATTTCTTGCAGAAGTTAGCCGGTACGGGACTGACAGCTGGTTGCCACTTATTTTACCATAAAACCTACGGATTTTTTTTTTTTTTTTTTTTTTTTTACAGTGTTGGCGAATGGGCCGTTCGATCATGATCTGCAATATTTAAAGTTCACTGATATTCGGACAGCTCTTGGATCTTCCTGAGCATATAGGTGTTCGTTCTTTGGGTTGAATTATATGTCAAACACCGACGGCTCTGGTCGGACTGCGTGAATGTACAAGCTGGTCTGTTACTTCACTGAATAGCCGATTTCACTCGGACATTTTACGAATATTTACGATCGCTTTTCGGGCATAAATTTCACTGACCAATGGAGGTCGGAATAAAAAAAAAAAAAAAAAAAAAAGAAAATGGCCGCGCCCTGTTTTTGAGATAATTCTCGCGGAAGCAAAGTGTTTTTTAGCGAAAAAAAAAAAAAAAAAAAAAAAGAAGCCTACCCCCTGCCATATAAAACCACCAAAAATGAAAATTTTCTGATAAAAAATTCTGATTTTTTTACCTATTTCTGCTCAAAACATAGATTGTGGGTACTCGTTAGAACCGCCTCGACGAGGCGGTTCAAACGAGTACCCACAATCTATGTTTCTGATCAGAAACCAGAAAAATAATGTATACCCCTTTAAACCCCAGTTTTACTATATAAAGCTTTCAAATAAAAGCGAAGTTCCATTTGTCTTTTGCACTGCAAAAGCTGTTCACATTCTTTCAGCAAAAATATAAATGCATTTACCATATTTCAAGATAGAAATTTTAGCTAACAACTTCGTAAAATTTCGAACGACTGGGCCCAGAACACCAAGCATTTTTTGCAATAAAGTGAGAGGCAGTGTAAAACTTGTATGTCTACAGGTTCTGGCGGAAAATGGGAAAAGAGAAGATTTATCTTCTGACATGTACGATGAGCGAAGACTTAGGTGAGTCTTCACCTCCACACAGTCTGACCTTGCTTCATTGTCAGCCATTACGAAAACACGCCTGTTCAAATATACTGAAAATTTTACCACCAAAAAACGAAAATTTTCAGATTAAAAATTCTGATATTTTTCATATTTCTGCGCAAAACGTGGATTGTGGGTTTTCGTTAGAACCGCCTCGACGAGGCGGTTCTAACGAGTACATACAATCTATGCTTTTGAGCAGAAATAAGAAAAATAATGTATACCCATGTAAACCCCAATTTTACTATATAAAAGTGGGGTTTAAGGGGATCAAAATTATATAGGCATGTTTTCGTAATGATTAAGGCAGTTGACACCCGCCTTGGCTTTCCATTATGAAAACAGGCCTATTCAAATATCTTGAAAATTTCACCACCAAAACCTGAAAGTTTTCAGATTAAGAAAAATTGATATGTGTCATATTTATGCTCAAAACATAGATTGTGGGTACTCGTTAGAACCGCCTCGGTGAGGCGGTTCTAACGGGTATCCACAATCTATGTTTTGAGAGAAATAAGAAGAATATTGTATACCCTCTTTAAACCCCGGTTTTGCTATATAAAAGTGGGTTTAAGGGGGTCAGCATTATATAAGTTGTTTTTGTGATGCCAAGATGCGTCCAGTAAATTTTCTGATCGTACTGCGCGAATGAGCAGGCTGATCTGAATCTTCGCTGTGCGCACATGTTCGAAGGTACGTTTTCTGAGGTCGAGGCTCATATCATATACAGTGTGAACGTTTTCATTGGTCAGCGGACACGACGCGAATGCAAGCATGATTTTTTTTTTTTTTTTTTTTTTTTTTTTGATGTTGTTGTTTTTAAATGGCAAAGTCCGAAGGTAATAAAAATATTATTGACCTCCCACCGTTTCATTAAGTTGTATATATTTCCATAATATAGGAAACAAGAAATGTGTCCAAAGAACACTGGTGCCCCCCTCCTGAAAGATTTTAACGCAAATTGCTAGCGCCGGATGCGGACGGAGACGGACGGACGGTCAGGGGTAACACTATATGCCCTTTCCACCATACTTCGAATGGCGGGGACATTAAAATATACCCTTGTCCGAAAAAAAAAAGTAAGAGAAAAGTCCAGGGAGTGCCACAATCACAAACCGTAGCCCTTCTATAAATTAGAATCATGAGGAAGAGGAATACGAAAGGTGATTGTAAAGTGCAAACTCTGGCACTTGAAATAATAACACCATTAAATGAATGTACGGGGAGCTATGAGACTTCTGGTACTAGCTTCATTATGTCAAACAGAAAATAACAGAATTCACAACACACTGTTTGTTTTTTGTTTTGTTTTTTTATATATAAATTGTACAACTGTTAGTAGTGTTGTCTCCCGTTATCTCAAACACTGATAACTAAAAGTGCTGCTTCAGTCAAACTACATTTGGGATACATGTTGGTTAAGTTTTTGCTATACAGTTGACTCTCGTTATCTCGACCTCGCTTATCTCGAATAACCGCTTATCTCGAAGCGAAAATCTGGTCCCTGCCTATATATGAAAACCTAACAACAGATGGAAAATATTGTAGAAAAGAGGAGAAATTGCTCCTAAGGAGCAATTTCTCCTCTTTTCCACAATATTTTCAATATATCTCTAACTTCAAAAGTCCAATTACCTATCAGTTTGTTAAATGTGGTTAATCAAATTATTTTTTCCTCAATTCTGCAAACCTGATATGTCGAACTACGGATATCTCGAAGTATTTCAGAGAGTCCCTTCGAGTTCGAGATAACGAGAGTCGACTGTATATGTCCTTTACATTTCATCTCCTATTATCTCAAAGTACCATTATCTCAAACTGAAAATTCTGATAACCGAATTAAATTGCTACTCTCTTTAAGACGGCTCCCACCTAATCCGTTTCGGATGGTTCGGATGGTTGGCCCCTTACTACATGTATCAATGTCTGTGTGGTTTTCTTGTGTTCTGGCTCTAGATCGCCATTGGCCCCTTTGCTTTCTTTCATCATAGTAATTGACATTATATATTTCACTGTGACGTAGAGGACCCATATGCCGAACATATGTGTTCTTTTTTTGTTTTGTTTTTTTCTTCTTTTTTTTTTTTTTTTTTTTTTTTTTGTTAATTTGTAGCTGCACCAGAATTAACTCTCATCACGAAAAGATACCTATATATTGTTGATCCCCTTAAACCCTACTTTTATATAGTAAAACTTGGGTTTACAGGGGTATACATTATTTTCCTTATTTTGCTAAAAAAACATGAATTGTGGGTTCAGGTTAGAACAGCCTCGCCGAGGCGGTTTTAAAGAGTACTCACAATCTATGTTTTTTTGAGAAGAAATATGAAAAATATCAGAGATCTCTATTTGAAAATTTGGCTTTTGGTTGTAAAATTTTTAATTGTTACGGCCTAGTACTCCTTCCTTCGATTATCTGCCTTGGCAGATTATGCAAAGCTTGTAGCTATAAATTCAACTGTGCCTGGGAGTCGACTCTTTGGCTCAGTGGTTAGAGCGTTGGATTTTTATCCGGGCGGACCGGTTTCGATTCCCACGATAGGCGGGAAATTTTTTCAGCTATGCTGCATTCCTTTGTTACGACTTTCATGTCGTAGGAGAATGTGTTTGAATAGGGGTGTTTTGATAGAGTTTATGCCTAGCGTCCGGTAAAATGAACATTGGCAAACAGTGTAGACTTAGAACACGGCGTATGATCAGGGTCTACACTGTTTGCATTTAATACATAAAGTTCAAAACACATGATAATGATAAGAACAAACCAGACACCCCTTATATTGGAAAAGGATCTGTCGAAATAGTTGAAGTAGCAGAGTACAACTAATTTTAAACCTCACCCCCGTCCACCACCTCCTGTAATTTTTTTCTACTAAACATTCCAAGGCGGTTCCTCTGTTGCAGTTATTTTTTTTTTGTTTGGTGTATTTTTTTCATTACTTGTTCCTCATCTCACCTTCTTTTGGTGCCTCGGGGAGGTTGTGTTTCATGATTTTGGCATTTCCTGGGTATCATCTCTTATATTTAGGATGGAGCCATAGTTCCAGGGGCGGGGGGTGGGGGGCGGAGGGGAGGAGCATGGAGAGTGGTAGCGGTACTCAGAAATTTGCTGTATTCATAGGTTAGGGCTATTTTGGGTGATTTAGAACTTTGAATTATACTATTGTTCAGGGAGCAGGGGTATTGTGAGGAGAGTGTGTGTGTGTGTGTGTGTGTGTGCGGGGGGGGGGGGGGGGGGGGGCGGGGGAGGTATTGACCATAGCAGGTATTTTTGGGGGTCCCTTTCAAAACTGACTTTTTATTTGTTTTATTTCTTTTTTTATTTTATTTTATTCTATGTATTTTTTTTTTTTATTTATTATTATTTTTTTTTTGTTTATCAAAGCTTTCAGTATTATGGGGCAGGGTGGTGGTGGTGGGGAGGGGGGGGGTGCGTGGGCGGGGGAGGGGGAGGGACGCCTTGTAAGAATTGGGTCAGAATCTTCTGTTGAACTACGTTAGTGAGACCAAATATCAGCAACCGATAGTTGTTTGAAAACAAGGGGAATATTTGTTTTTGGATGTATGCTAACTTGTTATCTACAAATATATATATATATATTTTTTGTATGGCTGATATACCGGAATTTTTTTTTACGCGGAGTCGGAGCTGTGAAGCGGGTATGGCTTATATACCGTATATTTTTGGGGGGTAAAACTAGTATGTAACAGCAAAACTCAGAGTATACTACCCCTTCCCCCTCCCTGCCCCCGCCCCGCAAACCGGTGGTTATAGTATACAAACGCTAAAATTTGAGCAATGTATTCAAACAGCATTTTCGACGAAATCCAGGCAACGGTTATTTGTAACTGTGCTATTCTTGTCACTGTGGCGCCAGAGTGTTGCTGATAAAGGGTTAACTGGCACATTTGGGACTGGCAAGCAGTGCAGACCCAGATCAGACGCCGCAGAACGCGGCGTCAGATCAGAGATACAATGTTTGCTTAAATTACGGGAAGTTAAGGGTTCAGTGAAGCGACTATTTACCCAGCCAGCACTCAGAGATAATTGACCCACCAGTGCTGTCTATTCTTTGCATTACGAAAACATGCCTATTCAAATATATACTGAAAATTTCACTTCCAAAAGCTGAAAATTTTCAGATAAAAAACTCTATATTTTTCATATTTCTGCTCAAAACACAGATTGTGGGTACTCGTTAGAACCGCCTCGGCGAGGCGGTTCTAACGAGTACCACAATCTATGTTTTTGAGTAGAAATAAGAAAAATAATGTATACCCCTGTAAACCCCAGTTTTACTATATAAAAGTGGGGTTTAAGGGGGTCAAAATTATATAGGCATGTTTTCGTGATGGATTGGACTTTTGCAATTATCCTATGACTCGACGTTAGTTCATCACTGCAGCACTGTCGACAACATGCAATACGTCAGTGATGCATTGTGGTGACAAAGGATTCACTTCCGTGCCCGAACCAAACTGTATGTACAAGTTTCCGCCCATGAGCGTCTTTCAACTTTTAACCTTTACCGTTCTCTCGGCTAATTCAGCAGGCGACAAACTGTTGACCTGAGTGTGCTTTTCAGAATTTGTTTCCGAGGGCAACCTTGTAGATTTTATTTGCTAGTCATTGCAAATTGTTTCCTAAGGAATGTAATCTCAAAACCTTTGTTCTAGGAGAAATAAGAAAAATCGTATTTTAAAACGCTGTTTCCTGAAGTTTTTAGCCAGCATGCTAAACGTTAATGGTCAGCTGTCTGATAACAGGTTGGAAGGGAAATAAATAAGCCAAACTTTATAAATGCTGAAATCATATCAAATTTATAACCTTTTATTGCCAGAACTAAACTTATTTACAACTGCAATTTAACCTTCTTCACTGTCTTGGTTAATTTAGCAGTCGACAAACTGATATATATATATATATTTAAAAAAAAAACAAAAACAAAAAAAAAAACAGGATTTGACATTTCATGCAAATTGCCTCCAGTGACAATTTGCATGAAATTTCAAGTCATGTTTTTGTAGTAAAAATAAGAAAACTATTTCAAAATGTCGTCTGCTGAAAATTTTACCCAGAGAGAATACTCGGTACATCAGCTTTGATGTACAAATATAAAGGGTATACTTCCGAGTTACGACGGAAAATCCCGATTGTATTCGTCAGGGTGAAAAGATCAGAAATTGATTTGTGCGATATGATATGGTCATGTGACAATACAGAGGCGCGCGCGAGAGAGAGACAAGTTTTGTGTTTATTTAATTAAATAATTACATACAGATAGCACAGGTATGATTTAAAGTTTTATAGTAGTGTAGTATTTTTCCCTACCTCGTCTCCAACGATGTTCTTTTAGGTTTACAATAATAATGTTAGAGAACTACATGAGGAAAACAAAAATGCAGTTACAATTAAATTACACAGTTCAAAATGTTTTCAAACTTCCTTGTCCCAGTTTTGGTTTAACAATGAATTAACCATATACTTACACAGAATGTGTTTGTTTTAGCGACAGACCAGTGTATACTTAGGAATGAAATAACATAGATCTTAATGAGAATAAGTGAAAACACGGGCTTAACTCTGAAACCGGGACCATAACAGATCACACCCACTTTACAGTACCAAGGTCGTTTGACGCTTAAGTATGCTGGGTTAAAAATCATATTTATCTGATATTACAAGAAAACTGTCCCTTAAAGAGACAATTTGCATGAACAGCAACAGCCTTAAATTGGAATATTATATATATCATTGACTTGCTCAGAGAGTGCTGAAGGTCAAGATTATACACATGCTTATGCTCGTATTAACTAAGGGAGAAAACCTTAACAGACACGACTTGACTAAAAAAAAAAATAATAATTGCTAAATAACAAAACTATTCACTGTGCCTTTAATAAATACAACACCGGCGGTACAAATTGAAACAAAAAAATTGCATTAACCGTTAAAGCGCTTATAGACGATTTTCTAAATTCTTTTTATTATTATTATTATTAATATTATTATAATTATTGTTTTTATTATCATTATTATTTAACTATTATTAATTTTATTATTCAGAGAGCGAAAATAAGACCTAGCTCTGCATGTAAATTATCTTCTAGGCAGAAGATTCGCGTGAAAAGCTGTGACAGTCTTATTTACTCTCAGACAGAAAAATACATTAAAAATCAAAATATCGTTTGTAAGGGCTTAAGAAAAATCGTGATATTCTAGGAGCACATTTACACCTAAAATGCTGGGTAAAAATTTCAGCAGACGACTTTTTGATGTATTTTTTCTTATTTCTTAGAAAATAGGCTTTGACATTTTTATGCAAATTGTCTCCTCAAGGTCACTGAATGGTGCTTTAAGGCCTTAAAAATCGATTTTTTATAGAAGCAGATTATCACTTAGCATGCTGGGTAAAAACATTATCAGATGATAGTTTGATCTAGTGTACTTCATATTCCCAGAAAATAGGGTTTGACATTTTTATTCAAATTGTCTCCTCAGGCTCATTGATAAGCGTTTTAATGACTTATTTTTTTTTATTGTTCACAGGAAATATGTTTTGACACTTGATACAAATTATTTCATCAAGCCTTTTTTTTCTGGCGAAAATGTTGAGGAGACGTTTACATAAAATGTAAAAGCCTATTTTCTGGCAAATATATTTAGGAGACGTTTGCATAAAATGATAAAGCCTATTTTCTGGCAAAAATATTGAGACGTATGCATAAAATGTTAAAGCCTATTTTCTGGCAAAAAAATTAGGAGACGTTTGCATAAAATGTTAAAGCGAATTTTCCGGCAAAATATTGAGGAGACATTTGCATAAAATGTAAAAGCCTCTTTTCTGGCTTAATATTTAGGAGATATTTGCATCAAATGATCAAACCTATTTTCTGGCAAAAATATTGACGTTTGCATAAAATGTTAAAGCCTATTTCCTGGCCAAAAATATTGAGGAGACGTTTGCATACAATGTTAAAGACTATTTTCTGGCAAAAATATTGAGGAGACGTTTGCATAAACTTTAAAAGCCTATTTTCTGGGATTAATAAGAACAACTAGCATGAGCTTGTCTTCTGCTGAATTTGCCGGCAGGGAGTCGTTATGGTTAAGCAAGACAACTAGCTAACTCTTACAAAACTTAAAACCAACCCATATTTTATATATGCCACACTCTTAAGTATTCGTACAGCTATTCCTGCACAGGCAGTGTATACCCAGATCACATGCCGCTGGTTGTGGCTTCAGATCAGGGTCTTCACTGATTGATACTCATCCAAAGATTATAAACACACCAACACATAGTAAAAGGCACTTGTTCCATTTGACGTTAATGTTAAGCCAATAACGTTGTGACGTTATTCGAAAAGAACAAACTTACGTCCAACAAGACTACAACAGTGTTATGCTAAGACCGTGATCAGACTGCGCGGGTGCTTAATGTTAGCTAGGCCTACGGATATACGCAACGGCTGTTTTTGTGAGCTACGGCTCAACTAGTTTTGAGTACTATTGTCTCATTTTTTTTTTTTTTTAGGAACAGAAGACAATGTCATCTGTAGACGGCGCCCGGTCCATATACGTCGCCTCTGACGAAATAATTACACGTCCTTGCGGGCCCTGTAACTATGAAGGTAACGAGGTCGAAGCAGTAAAGTTCTGTGATGATTGTAAAGAACTCCTTTGTCGGAACTGTGCAGACTATCATAAGAAATATAAACAGCTCATAAATCATAAACTTGTGCCCGTGGCACAAGTACCCAAATATGAAGCCACAGCGTTTACAACTAGTATTGTTATATGTGACTGTAACCAGAACTTAGAAGTTACCGAATATTGTGAAGATCACGGTGATGTTGTTTGTCAGACTTGCACATCTACTAAACATCGAAAATGTAAAACACAAACACTAACAAAGAAACGCTTCAGTGATGAAAAGGCAAAACTTAGTTCTATAATGCACAAGGCAGATGCAGTGAAGACAAAAATTGAGACATTTCTTCAAGAACGAAATGCTGACCTTGAGAGACTTTTATCAATAAAGGAAACATGCACAAAAGAAATACAGTCATTTAGAAAGAAACTTAATCAACGCTTGGACTTATTGGAACAAAATGCCTTGAAAGAGATTGAAGAGCTCGAGTCACGTGAGAGGGAGAAAATCGAGCGTCACATATCATCGTGTTCTGCCACCCAACATATGCTTCAGACAGATATTCAGCTACTAGAAAACGCCAAGAAATCCTCTCTATCAGAATATATGTTTGTCGCACATACAAAAGTGTCAGTCCATCTGGAAGGATATGGGACATTGTTACACGAAATCGGTCAAGAAACTAAGGCACCTACATTTACTTTTGAAAGGAATGAACAGCTTGCCGACCTTCAAAAAAATATTAGTAAACTTGGAACTTTAGCGACTAGCTACTCTCAAGGCGATAAGTTACAGGGTAAATTATTTCCGAACCTAAAAGTTCAAACTTCCTCTGAGATCAACGTTAAATTATCAAGGGATAGTAGTACCCCTAGGATTACTGGATGTGACATTATGCAGGATGGTAGTATTATTGTCTGTGACTACTATAATAATAAAATCAAACATTTGGATAGCTCATTTACATTAAAAGAAAGCTTCAGTCTACAAACCGGGCCTTGGGATATATCTGCAGTAAACAAGAACATGGCTATAATAACCTTACCTGGTGTAAAGCAAGTTCAGTATATAGAAGTGATACCGAGGCTGAAGACTGACCGTACAATCCAGCTTGACAAGATGTGCTGGGGTGTACATGTGGCTGGTGAAGAAATCTATATTACAGCTCATGATAATATATTAAGAGGATATACAGGAGAGGTGAGAGTCCTTGACTTTGATGGTAACATGATAAGAAGGATAGGGATGAACCAAGATGGATCATATATGTTTTATTGTCCGTATTATCTCACAGTAAGTCCATCATCAAGAAACCTCTATGTTTCTGACTATGGTTCATCTAGTGTATGGTGTCTGAAGTCCGATGGTGGTGTAGTGTACCAGTACAAAGATCCAGACTTGAAATATCCGAGAGGAGTGTGTGTTGATCCGGAAGACAACCTCCTTGTATGTGGCCAAGACTCAAACAATGTTCAGATTGTCACTGCTGCTGGCAGAAAGCATAGTACATTACTAACAGCCAAGGATGGTTTACAGAATCCGTGTCCTTTAGCCTACAGACATTCTGACGCTTCATTGATTGTTGGCTGCTCCGTGTTTAACAACCTGTTTGTATATAAACTATCATGATGGAAACAAATTATATAAAGACAGTAATAAACAAAACGTGTAGGATGGAAACTAATTAAGCCGTGACACTAAAAAAGAGGTTGTAAAGATAAGACGAAAAGCGAAGGCCCAGATCAGACTGCGCACCGCGCAGTCTGATCTAGGCCTTTGCTTTTCGTCAGATGATTATACACTGTCCAGGCTTGCTAAGGACATATATCGAAGGTTATCGTCAGTATACACTAAGTACAGCTTTAGTGTGATCTGGATATACACTAAAGTCCCTTTTCGTGTTGCACTGTTTCATTTATGTATACCCTATGAAGGTGAATAACAATTATTTCAGAAAATATCTTGTAAATTAGTCACTATAATCGCATAAATGCATTGCAGAGGATGGCAAATATTACTACTTAACAATACACTAAAAGGGGTGGGTAGATTACAGTGTGTTATGGGGGTGGGTAGATTAAAGTGTGATGTTGGAATGGGTAGATTACAGTGTGTTGCGGAAGTATAGGATAACAGTGTGTGGGGCCAGGGGATCAGATTACAGTTTGCCGAGTAGATGGGTAGATTGCAGTGTTTTGAAGGGATGGATATATTATAGCGTGTTGAGGGTATGAGTAGGTTACAGTGTGGTACTAGAATGGATAGATTCTAGTGTGATGCGGCAATGGGTCGATTATAGTGGGTTGTGGGAATGGATTCATTACAGTGTTTTAAGAGATAGGTCGAGTACTGTGCGTATCGGGAATGGGTAGAGTAGAGTGGGTAAATCGGAAGGGTAGATTACAGTGTGTTAAGGGATTGAGTAAATTACCGTGTGTTATGAAATTGGGTAGAGTACGCTCGTACATTGTGGTACTGGAATGAATGGATTATAGTTTTGTGCGGAAATGGGTAGATGGGAATGGATAAATTACAGTGTCTGACGGTATAAGTCGATTACAGTGTGTTATGGGAATGAGAAGATAACACTGTGTTAAGGGGAGGGGTAGTTTACATGGTGTTAAGTGATAGATATGTTACAGTGTATTGCTGGAATGTGTTGATTTACAGTGTGTAAATTGGACGGGTAGATTACAGTGTATTATAGGAATGGGTGATTACAGTGTATTGCGAAAATGGGTAGATCTTAGTGTGTTAAGGGGATGAGTAGATTATCTTGTATTAAGGGGATGGGCAGATTACATTATGTTTTGCAATTATTCTGACATACTTTAAAGAATGTGTATGAAAGCTGCGTTTAAATGATGGCGATGGTGATGATAATTTGTACACAACGATAGTATTATATCTATATGATGACAAAGTACACAAGAAGTGTTCGTCTCCTGACGGATGGTGTAGGCCCCGGCTTGGCGGAGCAAGTTGCGGCGTCTAATCTTGGTATGTACTAATCGCTGCGTTCCAACATCTATATAAATTTGGATGGTTATGTTGCTGAAAAATTTTGGTTTCCTGGCGGATGGTGTAGGACCTGGTTGGGCGCAGCGAGTTGCAGCGTCTGATGTGGGCATGCACTATTCGCTTCGTTCCAACGTGTACGTGAATTTGGATAGCTGTTTTGCTGAGAATTGTTGGTTCCCTGGCGGATGGTGTGGGCCCCGGATGGGCGCAGAAAATTGCGGCGTCTTGTCTGGGTTTACACTATGTGCTTGGCCCCAACATGGAGATAAATTTAGACAGATATTTTGCTGAGAATTGTTGATTCTCTGCGGATGGTGTAGACCCCGATTAGGCGCAGCAAATTGCGGTGTTTGATCGAGGTAGACATTATTCACTGCGTCCCAACATGGAGAAAGAATTGGATAGCTGTTTTGTTTGTTTGTGTTGAGGTTTTACGGTCCAGTCAATCCAATGGGGTCATGCCGAGCGCGGTCAGTTAACCTAACTACACGTTTACTGGCAGGCTTAGTCTTCTAAGCGGTTTACCAGTATTGCGCACATTCTTTCGCATGAAAATGACAACTGCCCTTCTTGAATCAGCGGAAGGGAGAGAATGACCGTAGAAAATATTTCATGATCAATCTCCACGAAAGAATGTTGCTGACCTCGGCGAGTGTTGAACCCGCGAAGGATAGCTGTTTTGCTGAGAATATCTGGTTCCCCCGATTGGGCGCAGCGGGTTGCGGCGTCTGAACTGGGTATGCACTATTTGCTTGTTCCCAACATGGAGATAAATTTGGACGGTTATTTTGCTGAGAATTGTTGGTTTCCTGGCGAATGGTGAAGACCCCGATTGGGCGCAGCAAGTTGCGGCGTCTGATCTGGGTAGACATTATTCTCTGCGTCCTATATTTGGATCTTTGTTTTGCTGCGATTTTTTGTTGTTTTTCGTTGTTGTTGTTTTTTTTTGTTTTTTTTTTTGCGGATGGTAAAGACCCCGATTAGGCGCCGCAAATTGCTGCGTCTAATCTGGATATGTAATATCCGCTGCACCCCAACATTGAGTTAATTTTAGACGGTTATTTTGTGAGAATGTTTGTTTTCCTGGTGGATGGTGTAGACCCCGTCTGGGCGCAGCAAAGTGCGGCATCTAATCTGGCTGGATATGCACTGATTCCTGGAACCCAACATGGAGATAAATTTGGAAGGTTATTTTGTTGAGAATTGTTGGTTTCCTTGCGGATGGTGTAGACCACGTCTTGGTGCAGCAAAGTGCGGCGTCTGATCTGGGCAGACATTATTCGTTGTCTGTCAGTATGGAGAAAAATTTAGATGGTTATTTTGCTGGTTTTTGTTCCTGGCAGATGATGTAGGTCCTGACTAGGCGCAGCAAGTTGCGGCGTCTGAATCTGGGTATGCATTTTTTTGCTGGGTCCCAACATGGAGATAAAGTTGGATCGTTATTTTACTGAAAATTGTTGGTCTTTTGGCGGATGGTGTAAACCCCGATAGGGCGCAGCAAGTTGCGGCGTCTGATCTGGGTAGACATTATTCGCTGCATTCTAACATGGATATAAAGTTGGATAGCTGTTTTGCTGAGAACTGTTGGTTTCCCGCGAGGCGTGTTGACCTCGATTGGGGGCAGCAGATTGCGGCTTTTCATCTGGGTGGACATTATTCGCTGTGTCCCAACATGGAGATAATTTGGATGGTTATTTGTCTGATAATTGTTGGTTTCCCGCGGATGATGTTGGTCTTGATTGGACGCGGCAGGCTGCGGCGTTTAACCTGGGCAGGCACTGTTTGCTGCGTCCTAACATGGAGCTGAATTTAAATAGTTATTCTGCTTAGAATTGTTGGTTTCGTCACGATGGTGTAGACCCTGATTAGACGCAGCAGGTTGCGATGTATGATGGGCCTTTTTTGTAGCGTCCTAATATCGGTTGGTGTATAGCAGATTCTTCAGTTCGTTGTGCCACTTTGTAAAAATTGTATGTGCAAGGTGCACAAGGGAGGTAAATCTTTTAAACTTATGCGCATAGAAACTTTAAGAACTGGTCTAAGAGAAGCAACTCTCACAGTACTCTGCTGGTGGCGAATTTTCCTTAAGGCGCCGATCGCAGATGCAGCGGATGATATTTGTTTGCGGAGGGGGTAGGGCTAGGTGATTCATGTCGATCGTTTGGCTGGCAGGCGATTCATATGAGGCGCTAGGCCTTATCTCTGAGGAATAAGGGATGATCTTTGTTTAGTTTTTTTTTTCTTTTTTTTTGTAGTTTTGCATGGCGGTTCGAGGGTTAAAAAGTCACTTCGACTGTACCAAGCTATTGCGTTTAGACCAGTTCCTTTATTCCATTTCTCCCTCTTTATCTCTCATCTGTTTTTGCCCGTAACCTCATGAGGTTACTGACTTTGACATATATATGTTTCAAGGTTCAAATATAATTTCTTGATTGTCAGGCCTTTTTTTCCAAGGATTCTCGTACGCTGTGTGTGTGTGTGTGTGTGTGTGTGTGTGTGTGTGTGTGTGTGTGTGTGTGTGTGTGTGTGTGTGTGTCAGTACAATCATATTCATCAAACTATGTTTGTTCTATTTTTGACATGCTGTTTTTGTACAGTCTGTTTTTTCGTATACTTTAGCTCCTTTCTGCCTCTATTTATAGCCCCGCTTTGAAAACGTGGGGCTTATACTGCACTTGCCATGTCCTTCCGTGATTCCTTGACTCCATAATTCCGTGATTCCGTGACTGCAAAGTTTGCTTAACAACTTTTATGTTTATGGTCCTACTTCAATGAAACTTGTACTACACTTGATCTCTGTAGTAAGTAAGGTGTAGTCGCAGAATAGTGACCAAGGGTCAATAACTCTTGGACAGGTTTTCAAAATTTAACATGCATTTTGCTTAATAACTGTATGCTTGTGGTCCTACTTCAATGAAACTAATACCACACTTGGTCTCTGAGGTAAAGAAGGTGTAATGACAGAATGTCGGCCAAGGGCCCATAACTCTTGGAGTTATGTTCCTTGGAAGGTTTTCAAAATTTAAAAAGCATTTAGCTTAAAAACTTTTAAGTTTGTGGTCCTACTTCAATGAAACTAATATCGCACTTGGTCTCTGAGGTAAGGAAGACGTAATGACATAATTGTGGCCAAGGGCTTATAACTCTTGGAGTTATGTCCCTTAGTTGGTTTTCAAAATTTGAAATGCATTTTGCTTAATAACTTTTAAGTTTGTGGTCCCACTTCAATGAAACTAATAACACACTTGGTCTCTGAGGTAAGAAAGATGTAATGGCAGAATGGTGACAAAGGGCCCATAGCTCTTGGAATTAAGACCCTTGGTAGGTTTTCAAAATTTGAAATGCATTTTGCTTAATAACTTTATGTTTGTGGTCCTACTTGGTCTCTGAGGTAAGGAAGGTGTAGTGGCAAAATAGTTGCCAAGGGCCCATAACTCTTACAGTTATGACCCTTCACAGATTTTCAAATTTAATCTTGAAAATTTTCAGTACAGATTTTTCAGGAATTGTGAAAGATAGAAAACTGAAAGTTTGTATAAACATGGACAATGGCTGGATGTATATTGTATACTGGAAAAAGGGCCAAGGGTCCATAAGTCTTGGAGTTATGTTCCTGGGTAGGTTTTCTCAAAAAATTAAAATGCATTTTTGCACAAAAACTTACATGTACATGGTCCTACTTCGCTGAAACTTATATCACACTTGATCTCTAAGGTAAGTGAGGTGTAGAGGCGGAATTGTGGTCAAGGGCCCATAACTCTTTGAGTTATGTCCCTTCATAGGTTTTCAAATTTTGCCATTCTTGAAAATTTTCGTAACAGATGTCTCAGGAACTATGAAAGCTAGAAAGCTTAAAGTTTGTATAAATACGGACAATGACTTGTGCATACTAGAAATCGGACCAAGGGTCCATAACTCTTAGAATCCTTTGTAGGTTTTCAGTAACTTATATTTGTGATCCTACTTTAATGAAACTTATACCACACTTGGTCTCTAAGGTGTTATGGCAGAATGGTGGCCAAGGACCTATACTTCTTGGAGTTATGTCCCTTCATAGGTTTTTCAAATTTTGCCATTCTTTTAAATTTTCGTAACAGATTTCTAAGGGACCATGAACGCTAGAAAGCTGAAAGCTCGTATCAACATGGACAATGACTGGATGTATCGTGTATACCAGAATAGGGGCCAGGGGTCAATAACTCTTGGAGATATGTCCCTTGGTAGGTTTAAAAAAATAAATTGCATTTTGGTCAATAACTTTTATGTTTGTGGTCCAACTTCGATGGACCTTGTACCACACTTGGGGACTTTGAAAAAAGTGGTTCATGCATGGTTAGTGGGTTGATGTATCATGTATTCAGGAATCTGGGCCAAGGGCCCATAACTAATGAATTAAAATCCCTTGATAGTTTTTAGGATGCCATGTTACCATGTCCTACAGTGGTGGTACCTGGTAAGGATAAATTCAAAATATTTCAACCCTTTATGTATTTCTCCTCCGATAGAGCTGTAGCGGGGCTATAATCAGATTCTCTGTAGTAGCTGTGTAGCTGTAGTTTTCCCAATTAATAAAGTGAGTTTAGGTGTCACCAAATGTCCGGGTCTTCACTATGGAACAAGTGCGCAGCTGGCCTGTATTTGTAGTTGCCTGAAGTATAAAGGATATGTATATAACAACTGCAGTCTTAATCAGATAGAAAAAAAAATCAATTCTTAACCAAGTATACACTTCATAATTCAGACAGATTTAAAAACTTCAAAAAACATATCAGACAAGCCCCCAAGTTTTGACTTACTAAATGACAACGATAAAGCCATTTGATTGTTACTGCAAGAAAGTACTGACATTTTTTAGCTCACCTGAGCATAGCTTAGGATGAGCTATAGTGATCAATTTATGTCCGTCGTCCGTCCGTCTGCCCGTTAACATATTCAAACGACAACTCCTCATAAGCCATTGAAGCTATTTGCTCTTAATTAGGTAGGAATGTTGCTTCAGTAAGGGGTTTAAAAACAACTAAAATTATGGTGATTTGCCTTTTTATTTGTTTGCTATGACAATCGAAATGTCCCATAGACTTACAATGGGGAAATGGTTAAATTACATATTACATACTAGTGAAGTGATGTTAACCATGTTTTGCAGTTATAATTATTTTATGATTGTTTACCAAGATAATGTGTTTTATGGCAATTGGCCATTTTGTTTCGTTGCCATGGCAACATGAAATTTTAAATCAGGAAATTTTTAAACGACAACTTCAAAAACACTAAAACAGTATCGTCCTAATTGGGATAGAAATGTTACATAGCCAGTTCAAAAGGAGCTAAAAGTATGCCAATATGTCTTGGTTTAGCTTCCATAATTTTATAACGGTAAAATGGTTAAACGGTATTTCTCCATAACTAGTGAAGTGATGTGAGCCATATTTGGCAGTAACGGTCTACCCAGGTTATATGCTTTATGACCAGCGGCCATTTTGTTCGGTTGCAATGGCAACATTAAATTTTAAGATAGGATTAAAAAAACAAAACAAAAAAAAAAAAACGACAATTTCTCCAAAACTACAAAAGAAGTATGACCGTTATTTGGTAGAAATGTTGCATGGGTAGGGCAATTTAAAATACTTAGAATGTTTGCCAATATGCCGTTTGGTTTGGTTGTCATGGCGACATAAACTTCCCATATACTTATAATGAAAAAGTGTTACATGGCATTTTTTCTATAACCAGTGAAGTGATGTGAACCTTATTTGGCAGTTATGATCATTTGATGATTATCTGCCCAGATAATGTGTTTACGATCAGTGACCACTTCGTTTGGTAGCTATGGTAACATTGAATTTAAAAAAAAGGACATTTTTAAACGACAACTCTCCAAAACCATTGCAGCAGTATAACGCTAATTTAGTAGAAATGTTGCATGGATAAGGTCAATCTAAAAAAATCAAACGCTGGCCAATCTGTATCTTGGTTTGTTTGTCATTGCAACAGAAAGTTCCCATATATTTATAATGAGAAAATGGTTCAATTGCATTTTTCCATAACCAGTGCAGTGATGTGAACGATAGTCGGCAGTTATTATCATTTGATAATTGTCTACCCTGTTTATGTTTTTATCAGTGGCCATTTTGTTTGGTTGCCATGGCAACATTTAGTTTTAAAGTAGAACATGTTTGAACGACAACTCCGCCAAATTACTGAAGCAATATGACCCGAAAATGTTGCTTGGATAAGGGCAACTCAGAAAAGCTAAAATGTTGCCAACCTACCTCCTAGTTTGGTTGCATGACAACGGAAAACTCCCATATACTTATAATGGGAAAATGGTTTACATTTTCACCATAACCAGTGTTGCTTTAAGGCAAAATCTTACTATAAAGCATTGGGGACTCAAGGTCTATACAATTTATTCAAAGTATGGTCGTAGGTTGACCTTTGATCTTCTCACGGCAAGGTCAAACTGGCGTCCCCATAGATTTATGTTGAAAAATACTTTTTTTCAAAATGTGTAAAAGACTTATGGCTGAAACTTGCAATGTGTGAAGTAGCAAAACATTTTAGTTTCAATCAAAATTTTGTCCAAGGATAGGGTGTCTGCCCTTGTTCCATGGCTATATACATGTATAAAATTGTTTAATCATTAAACGTCTTCTATGAAACCGCTTGATTAAATTTCACCGGATTTCTGTCGAATGGGTATTGACAATTTGTTCAAATGGTTTCGCACCGTTGTTCAAGATGGCTGTCATGACATTTATGATAAAAAGGACACTTAAAATATTCTTCTACAGAACTAAGAAACCTTTTGGGCTGAATCTTGGTATACAACATCGAGGACAATGTCTAACAAGTTTGTTCAAATGATGATCCTTTTTGTAGAAATAGGAAAACTTTGAGACAAAGCCTGTGTTTCCAACACCGGGATTGTGAGTGTTACAAAATTTGTTCAAATGATCTCAGATTGACTTTTGATCATTTTTAGGGCCGGATCAGATTTGCTTTCGTATGCTTTTGCAAAGAAATAATGTTGAAATCTTATTTTCTCAAACTGTATTGTGTACTAATGGTTGAACCTTACAATATGATAAGAGTAGCAAATTATTTCAGTTATAATAAAAATACTTAATCCTTAGGATTATTTCCGCTTGCTCCTAGGCTATATACATGTATAAAATAAATTTTTTGTGGTCTTCTACCAAAGGGAATCGAAAAGTTGTTTGATGATCATGCTTCAGTGACCAACACGGTTGCTATTCAACCAGATATTGAAAACGATCTGCATCTGCAGAAAAGAAATGGCTGTTTTACTCAGGTGAGCGAATCGTGGCCCGTGGGCCTCTAGTTATTGAGGTTGGTTCCTTATATTGTAATACGTATGGATACAAAAACTATGAATAAAAAAAGACAAGGTTCAATTATATGTCTGGAGATCCTCGAGTTCATATTGTTAAAGTTTGTATTATTGTATCATGGGCTTATATTGTAAATCTGCACTTATGTGTTTTTGTTGTTTTTGTTCTCAATAATATATATTTGTTTAACTACCCGAAAGGTCCTTTATTTGGTAATATTATCTATTTTCTTTTCTATTCATTCACCGATATTGTACTCAATATGATTAAAATCTTATTGCTTCAAAACATTTGACGTTTTTCTTTGGCTTTTGTGTATTTATTCGCCATTTGTGAGTATCTGAGCCTATGAGGCTTATATGTTTAGATGCAGAATTTAGCGTGATCAGCGTTATCAGGGAACTTTTTGCTCGGCAGTTATTGTGTTGGTAGTAACAGGAAAACGGACGCATGTGTATGTTAAATCTGGTGGTAGTTTCGCATGCGCCCCAAAAATCAATTAAAGTCCAATACGGAGCTACTATGTATGATAAAACAAAGAATTCCAAATTGAAGGACCCAGTTTCTATTTGGTCTACCTTGGCAACCGCCCCAAAATCAGTTAAAGTCCACCGAGGAGGTATAATGTTAAAAACAGAGGATTCCAATTTGAAGAACATAGTTATTATTTAGGTCTACATTGCGCTTTATCTGTTAAGGAAGATAATAGAAAAAATACTGCTATATATTATAGCTGAGCGGCTAAGAGCCAAGATTGTGCTATTCCGGATACAAGCATGAAACTTTCCACAATTGTTAAGGTTGCTAAGCCGATGATTTTCTGATGTAGAACCACCTTGACAAATTTCCTCTGAGCATGCGCGAAGTAAAATTCACTTCCGGTGTATACAATTTGCACCAAATTTGAGTAAACTGGTAAATACTTGCAACTGGTGTCAATAAATTTGACTCAAAGTGTGCATTATGCCTTCATATACCTTATAATTATTTCCCTGAATAATGGATAGTTCTGCGCATGCGCAAAAACCTACTTCCGGTTTAGTGTATAATTTCTCCTACTTTTTACTGATCAATGGGACAAATGCGTGCCTTCTTTTAAACAGATATACATGTTTTACATGATGCCCATCCTTACAGCTTTACAAGTTACAGTAGATAGAAAATGGAAACAGAACACTGACTAACAATGAATGTATGCGCATGCGCAAAACATTACATTTCAATCACCAATGGTTTCATCAACTTTTGCACCTAAACTCGCGACTTTGAACTTCCTAATGTCTAAGAATATCTGATTTGATCATTTCATAAAATTGTGCCTGTTATATTTTTGGAGATCATTTACAACACGAATAAACACACACTTAGTTTGGTCCCCCGACATTTTTGGGGTGCGCATGCGCAGAAACAAAGTACATGAAACTTCTGAAATTTGTTTTGCGCTTCAGAAACTGTTTTTGATTTTGTGCTTAGATAGACATAGCCACAGAAAGGCAAAGACCTAATGGCAGTTACCTTAACTATCGCAGCCACCGTCACAGGCACAAAGAGCCGTGCATTGCAGGGCTGCTTTGTTGCACTTACAACGCTTAGTTTTGCAACCCTGGAGACAGCCACACCTTACTAATTCAAGTGAAGTTAATGATGCCTGTGGAATTGTGGTCCATAGTGGACAAAACAATCCAGTTTCCTGTTCCAACCCCACTCATCTGGACTTGGTAATGCTGGCGAGAGATTCAGCACTTGTCCCCAGATATGGCCTCCCTGTTACTCTGCTCTCAGAATATGTTGGTGCAATGCTGCTTGCGTAGGAGGAAGCCTTTCCATTGATCGACCCTTCTTTGTAAATAATTGCTTTCTAGCAAAGTCAATACTTGTGCAAGTACTTGTTCCGACATACAGTAGTATGACGAAACGTTCAATGCTTGATAAACAAGCTGTAGATGGCCTTTCTGGAGCTTTGCATAGTTGCTCAAAGCTTTCTGATACTTCAGGGAAGCTTACCCAAGTTTCCCAAGCACTCCGTTTACCATGGCCAAGGAAGGAAGAGGTCGTGTCACAGCCTGTTAGCGCGTGGAAGAATGGAAGACATTTAGATTTCCTTCTTCCTATCGCTTGTGCCACTAAATGAGATGCAATGTATTTTCGATGTTTTCCAACACCAAAGTCAAGCCAAAGTTCATCTATTCCAAGTTGTTCAAAGACAGACACAGCTAGCACTACAACATCTGTATCAACAGTGCGAACAATCATTTTCTTATGCCCTCTGCTCGCTGCATCTGCAGCATGAACAAACATCCTTGTGTCTGCCTCTTCATGCAAACATGGAGCAAGCGATGTTGTATCTCGAACTGGAGAAACTAACACTTCAATACCGTCTGTGACCACGGTCTCCTTGTTTGAATCGGACGCCCAAGCAGAAGAAACCTGTGAGAGATAATGGAATAATTCTTCTTTATTGTCATCAACGCGCAAGAAATCTTGCCAGTTCTTTGGAACGGCTGTTGACGGGGTAACCCTCCGACGGATCCTTTTTCCACGCTCCTCTCGTGTTGAGTTCAACCTGTCAACTTTATATGTGTCCCATACGATATCTACTCGGTCAACTGCATTTAGTTGCGACATGATATATGGTTTGAAAATATCTTGGGCGTACTGTTCAAATGTGGTAACTCCAATAGGTTTGAGCATCTGAACAATTGCGGCCCCATCTAAAATGATTGCACTTATTTCCTGAGGAGATTCTGTCACAAAAGGGACAAGTGTCTCAAAACAGACAAGTAAATCTGATTTTGCAGAGAATCGTAATTTTCCAGAGTCAGACAAAGACGGTGGAAAGGCTTGGTTCTCGTGTTTGAAGAATTCATCAACATCACCACCTTTATGCTGACATCCGATGTATAGTTTGGAAAATAGAGCAGTGTCATTCTTGGCAAGGGCAAGCTCAGTTTTGCCTTTCGGTTGCGCCTTCTTATCCTGACTGTTAAATAGTACCAACTTATTTCTCGGTATACTGTCATACAGTGGCGTCGTTCTGTGAAAAAGCCTCTCCTCAACAAATGAATCAAACTGCTCCTGACCGATTCGTTTGATTTCATCTACAGTTTTCCGCATGGCTGAGTCAGCAATATCTTTCGTGTCAAGAGATATTATATCACTACTTGCTTCCAGAAATGGATAACCAGATTCTTCGAAGTAGGATACCAAAGCAGTCACTTGTTCAAAGACTGTTTTCTGAACGGCTCCCTGTTGTTCATGCTGACGTGTTTCATCGACATCTTCGGTCGTTAGCTGGTCTTCAAATTCAGCAATTATTCTTGTGATCTCTGGACCCGCCAGCAGCCATCGACGGAGTGCACCGGGATTTTCTGTTAAACCCACAGCTCCTCCATCCCCCTTGACATACGCGTTGTTTTGTTCATGTGCGTGATCTATCGCGATTGCGGAAAAGAATCTCTGACTTTTCTGAATCGTAAACTTGCCAGCCTTAAACTCGTTTGCGATTTCTGGATGTTTTGATTCAAGACCAGTCATATCCCGTATATGAACTGGTAAATACCTTGCATAATTTGTGTGATCCAATGCTGACAGCCAAGGTGCAAGCTGTGTCAGTGAGTCGATGTATAGACAGAAATCGGACGTCCGAAGAGATCTGACGAAAATCAAGATGGTGAGTATCAATTCGAGAGTGAGACTCTAGTATTTAAACTGTGGGATAGCCTGTTGCTGCAGCAAACACCAGCCATCAAAGTCTAACATGTCATCGGGGCTGGCTGCAGTCTTGTACTCTTCATATGCATGTTTTTGTAAAATAAACAATGCAGCGGCTGTTACCTGATGAGCATGCCTAGTCCTAGTTATGTGGCTGGCTTTAAGGAAAGAATCTGCCATACCAACTTTAGCAATCCCTGCTTGTACAAGACAGTCTGTCCAACCACTACCATCCAGCCATCCACCGAGGGCTTTGAAAGCTGCCATCTCGATATGAAGACCTCCTAACATCACCACAAACTGGTCTTCACCAAATTGCTCTGGGCAGTTCCATTGTACTTGTTTGGCAATGGCATAGAGGGGTTGATCAAAGGTAACAACTGGAATTTGGCCGGGGTTGAGAAATTGGACTGCCTTTCTAACAACACTCATTGAGTGCCTTATCATTGCAGGAGAGTGAGCTTGTTCCTTGAACAAGGGGAGCATAGCTCCAAGAGAACTACTTTGAGACAGTTCATTATGTAAACTGGCATGGTAAGCTGCCCAAGATATGTATTCATCCTTTTGTACGTCGCCCTGCATCAGTTTTTCGAAAACATTTTCTAGCCAGCTTTTTTCGCATTGAAAGGCATTTGGTAAAGACATACCGTTTCCTATAAGATCGCCATTTTGGGGCGGTACCACGGGAGTAGATGATGGGAGAATCAAAGGCGGTACAGTTGTGTACGATTCTTGTAATATGTTAATGGCCTTGCTGGTTGAGGATGTTTCAATGACTACGACATCACGAGATTGGCCCTCATTTTCAGCTGTTGGGTGCTGAAACATTGATATGCCAGTTCCATGAAACGAGTCTGTGGCTGTTGTTGAACTCGGATTATGGTCTTTATTGTCAACAGCCGCTGTTGTGAAGAGGTTTGTTCTGAGTTTCGGTGGGCATACAACTTGCTCCTGCTCAAAACGTCTACAAACACTATTTGCAAGGTCTGCAGACAACCGAAGTACTCTATCATATGAAATACACAGACCTAGGTGAGAGAGTTTGTCGACAAGGTCTTTTTTTCGTGTATGTGCATGCAAAAGCAGGCCAAGGTAAATAGAAAGGGGCGTTTCGGAGGATCGCGTATGGCGTTCATGTGTCTGTTTTCGTTTTCGTTTTATTGTGTTGAAAGCAATAAGCTGTGATATGGCAAGCGCATTGTTTGATTGAGCGTTCTGATCTTTGATATTCAGACCTTCATGTATCATGCGCACTAAGCCTAACAAAGACACGGGAACAGAAGATGTTTGACAGTCATCATCAAAACTACCACTGAATTCATCTGTGGAAGACCTTAAATCAAACAAATCCCTTCGGATAATCCTTGCTGCTTTTGCCAGAACCACAGCATCATTATCGTAATCCATATCGCATGCAGCACTCAACACATGTCCTATGTCGGATTCAAATGCTAACACAACCTGTTTTCCTTGTGGATGAGCTTTTAGATCAGGAATGCTGGCTAAGATTCTCTCTTTAAGTTTGGTAGAATGCACTCGTTTTTCTACATTCAAACCAAGTTCTTTGATGCGAGATGTATAAAGAGTTACCAGATCAGACAGCTGAAAAACAGGAGCTATTGAAGACTCTGTACGAGCACCTTCTATATATGAAACAAGTTCTGCCAGTGCCAAGCTGTTAATCATATCTTCATTGCTTACTGCTGCGCGTTTGCTGCGCTCACGACTTCTAACACGGTTATAAAGACCAGTAAGGCATTTCGGGTGGTACTTAACTTCCTGTGCCATCACATCACCAGCACTCAACTTTGCTTTAACACTCAACTTTAGCCTCGTCTTCGAGAAGCCTAGCACTTTCCAAAGCTCGAGAATTAACTTTGAATGTCATTGCCTCACGGCTTTCCTCGTCACGGATTACCTGGTCACAGACCGACATGCAACTTTTATGTCTACTTTTGCTTTTTTCTGAGACCGTGTATATTTCCCGCCAACGGAGTCTAACTCCTTGAAATTGTCAGATCTGCGCTTTTCTGCCCTTTCCAATTTAGTTGCATTAAACTTAAAGTGACAGGATTTGTGCCATGAGGCTTTTCGACAACGCAGGGTTGCTTCTATACCATCGCCATCATCAAGTCTTTCTAACGAGATCTTGACTGGAAGTTCGTCAATATCCGAAAATCTCATTAGATTTTCTGTAAAAGATTTGTAACCCGCACCTGCGTCTTTTCTCTTTGAGTCTGCTAGACACTCGAGGCGCTCATCTGTCACATCTTGACAGATAATGCATTTTGTCCAGTCAGAACTAGAATGCGAATCACTGAAAGAAGCAAGCGGCGAAAGTGATGCCGCCTCAGCTAATTTAATGCGTTTAGCCATATTGATTCTACTAATTCAGTTTGTGGAAAAAACCTCAAACGAAAGATTGAACACGTGGCTGTATCGTCTACGATGTAACCGTATTGATGACGTCACGGTAAAATTTCAATCTACTTTCGTTTTCCAATGCGAAATGGCATGACGTCATCAGTGGTAAATACAACGTTAACATATCGGCTTTCGTGTAGCCTGTGCTGAGGAGATACGACCCGGACAAGTACATTAAAGAGACGTTGCCTTTCCCGGCTTGGGATGAGGGACCACCCTACTCCTGTAGTATGTCCCAACAGCCGTCTCTATAAACAAAATTAATATGCAGGTATGGTACGACCCAGCGCCTGCCCAGCTAAAGTGATGAGAGTCGGACCGACAGTAGATCACAGCAGTTCCGTAAGCGGTGTTTGTGGACGGTAGGGCTTGGGATGTCATTTCATCCTTTAGTCGGGTAAAAGTCCCACATTTCTGGAGCAACGTCTCCAAAGAGACCTAAAATAAGAATTTGACGGGGACGTAAAGCCTACATGAAAACAAACAAATAAACCTTTGCCTGGACAGGCTTTTCTTAGTCACTCAAATTGGATAAGTTCCGCAATTATAGATCTACGCAAAACATATTTATTGCATTTATGACCATTTATAGCGATGTTATTTATAGTAAGGCATTGCGCATGCGCAATTAATAATTTCTAATGCAGTTGTTTATTTATGAAAATGTTTCAAGAACGGTACAACGTTTCCGCTTAAATCATAGTTTAACTGCACCTATTACAATTCAACGCATGTTCGGTAACAGGCCAAAACAAGCAAAAATGGACCGCGCATTCAACAAAAAAATGGACTGCGCATGCGCAATATACATTTTCCAAGTGAGCTGTATATCTGGAACCGCTTTGTCAGTCAAGCTATGCAGCTGTACCAAGTTTCATTATTCTTATAAAAAGGTAGGCCATGGTGTTGTATCTTACACAATTTTCATGTTTATACCAAAAACGGGTTACGCGTAAATGCACTGCGCATGCGCAGTGAAAATTTGTCAAGGTGGTTCTATATCTAAAAATGCTTAGTCGGTCATGGTCTACAACTGTGCCAAAAACCATGCTTGTATCCGGAACAGCACAATCCATTGAAAATATGGCTCTTAGCCGTTCTGCTTTTACGAAAATACGCCTATTCAAATATACTGAAAGGAAAAAGAAACGCAGGGTAAATTTTATTCCTAAATTTCATTCAAGTTTTGAAAAAGTTTGTTAAATATTTTACTATGATTACAAAACGGTACATGTATGGAACAAAAGTTCCAAATTTCATTGGTTTGTGATAAACAAGTCTCGAGTTATTGAAGTTCATTGGTAGCTACCCCCTAAATCTTGAAATCAAAATCAAACTGAAAATCAATATCGGGTGTACCCCCTCTTGCTGCCGTTGCTGCCCTAATTCTCCTTTGGATAGAGTTAACCAAAGCATTGACAGTTCGCATCGGGATGTTATTCCATTCATCGATCAACGCATTCCTTAGTTGTGCGAGAGTTGCGGGGGGATTTCGGCGCTTCCTAACCCTTCTGTCCAGCTCATCCCACATGTGCTCTATTTGGGTCAAATTTGGACTGTACGGTGGCCATGCTAGTGGTGCGATGATTATTGATTGCCAGGAAATCCTGACAAACTCGGGCAACATGTGGTCGGGCATTGTCCTGCTGCAGAATCAGATTACATTGTTGCACAAGCGGGACTGCAACAGGACGCAAGATCTCATCCCTATACCTTACTGCGGTCATATTGCCCGCAACAATAATCAACTGTGATTTTATCACGTGAGCAATGCCTCCCCAGACCATAACGGAGCCACCCCAAACCGATCCTGTTCGACAACACAGGCGTCGGCAAAGCGTTTTCCGCGACGTCGGTACACACGACGTCGACCATCTGCGCAATAGAGAGTGAACCTAGACTCGTCCGTAAAAAGAACTCGTCTCCACTGCCTCATCGGAAATAGCCTGGGCGCATGCGCCGTCAACCACGCCATACAACGCAACCTACGTGCCTGGGTCAGAGGCAGACCAACGTATGGACGACGAGCTCGAAGACCAATCTCACGCAATCGACTTCCAACAGTCTTCGGAGAAATTTGTCGATTATGCGTACCTACTGTATTAAGGGCAGTTTCGGTAGCAGTGAGATGACGATTCCGCAAATGTGCCAGACGGATTGTCCTGTCTTGACGTCGCGACGTCACGCGTGGACACCCAGACCGCGGTCGGTCTGCTAAATGCCCTGTCTCCCTTAAACGTTTAACAAGACGTTCAATTGTTGAGACGTTAACCCCAAAATGATTGGCAACTTGCTGTTGCCTCTGACCCTGCATCAGCAACGCAATTGCCCTACCCCTCTGAACATCAGTCAGTCGTACCATGATTGAAAAAAGTTCAAAGTAGCGTAAAAATGAAAAGAAAAATCGGTAAAAGAATCGAAGAGTGTTGTGTATCGTTGAAGTGTACCAAATGGTGTGAGGAAATCTTGTGCTGAAGGTTTAAACATGCATGTTTTGCACGAAATTTTGGCTTTTCGTATTGCCCGTGCAATGCACTGTGTAGTGGTCGGTTGAATGATTTCACACACTGGGTAGATAGCACATCGACCAAAGACTCGTATACCCGCGGTTCACATTCACAGGACAATCTGTAAAAGTGTATGGCTATAGTAAACACCGTAAAAAATGGTTAAAATAAGAAGGAAAAAACTCTACCCTGCGTTTCTTTTTCCTTTCAGTATATATAGAAAATTTCACTTCCAAAAACTGAAAATTTTCAGATAAAAAAAAAAAAAAAACTGATATTTTTCATAGTTTTGCTCATAACATAGATTGTGGGTACTCGTTAGAACCGCCGCGGCGAGGCAGTTCTAACGACCCCCCACAATCTATGTTTTTGAACAGAAATAAGAAATAATATATACCCCTGTAAACCCCAGTTTTACTATAAAAAGGGGGGGGGGGTTGAGGGGGGGGGGGGTCCAAATTATATAGGCATGTTTTTGTGATGTATCAGTATATTTTCCGAGGATTTCATAACAGACTCAATAAACCGCAACGTCAAGAAACGTACCTTTGGACATGTGCGCCTAGCAAAGATTCAGATCAGCCTGCGCATTCTGGCAATCTGATTAGAATCTTCACTTGGCGCATTTCGGATAGCCAATGATGCACATTTTTTTTCCAGCGATTAATGAAGACTCTGACTCTGTTCAGACTGCACGGACGCGCAGGCTGATTTGAGGTATCTTTGTACGCACATGTCAGAAGATACGTTTTCTGACGTTACGGCAAAAATAACCAATACTTCCTTAAAGGTTGATACTTGTTGATATTCGCGACTGATCACAGACAAATAGCCAAATTGATGTTTTCCTGGCTGGTGTTTACCTGACTGTTGTTTAATAATTATATTCACAGAAGAATTTTAAAATTACTGTATGTTTAGTCTCAATAATTTTAGCTCAACAGAGCCGAATGCTCCAGGGGAGCTTATAGGATAGACAGTGGTTTGTCATCCGTCGTCGGCCTTTGCGTCCGTATCATCAACAATTATCAAATGACAGCTCCTCTGAAATCGCTGGGCCGATTCATACCAAATTACATGAGGAGCCTCCATGGGATGCGGGAACAAAAGTTTGACATCTTCTTCTTCTTAATCGTTCTTAATCTTCCTATTAATTGTATTGTATTATTGTTATAATTATTATATTATTCATAGTACTATCATTATTATTATTATAAATTATTTTGTATTATTATTAGTAGTAGTAGTTTGTATTTTATTATTATTATTATTATTTCACATTTCTATTATTATTATTATTTTGTATCATTATCATATTTTTATTATCAGTTTATATTATTATTATTATTTTATTATGAGTAGTCGTAGTAGTGGAAGTAGTAGCAGAAGTAGTAGTAGTATTTTGTATTATAATCTTTATTTATATAATTATTATTATCATTTTCATTATTATTATTATTATTATTATTATTATATCCGTGTTTCAACTTTTAACCTTTACCGCTCTTTGGCCTAATTCGGCAGACGACAAACTGATGATCTCTTTTTTTTTTTTTCTTATTTTTCCCAGCATATATGACGGTTCATAATCGGGCCAGTGGCTCCGACAAGCAAAGTTTATGTGCTTCTATCGAGTATATGCGGCTCTGAATATATTGGCCGGAAACAATTAAACAAATGGTAGGTATATCATTCGTCGTACAAATTTGTGTTTGTGATGTAATTTTTCTATATAAGGAGAATGTCATGCTGTGTGCTAGTCTTGTAACTTTAATCGTGTATAGGCTTTTGGTTCTTTTAAGCGTTCTTTGTTTCTAAGGGCAATCTTTTAGATAGCACCGCCCATCAATGTTGGGCGATAAGACCAGTTTTGGATAGTGCTCTATAATCAAGCCGACTTTGTATCAGTTTTAAAGAAACATCTAGTTATTGGTCAGTTCTTTCGGTCTCGTTTATGAGTGGTCGATTGTTCACTGGTGTTTCGTGAAAGTGCTTGGCTTTTTCATAAGGTTAAGTAATGAAGATCGCTTTTAGTAGCTGGATGGGTGACCGCGGTGCTTGACTTCGTGGAAGACCCGACAGACGCATAGGCATTCGACGGAATTTATTTATTTATTTATTTTATTTTATTTATTTATTTTTTTTTTTTGAAATTTGATAGAAAAGTAATGATAGGCTAACATTCTATATTATATGTAAAAACAAAATCACAAATATACAGTCGTGTGCCTGTGGACAAACGCTACAGAAAGACTTGAGAGCCGTGCATAGCTGCAAAAGCGGGTTTTATTTTATTTTTTATTTTATTTTTTTAGGCCATGCAATTGGTCTCCTAAGGCATGTAATCTCAAAAAATCCATTTATTGAAAAAATAAGAAAAAACATTAAAGTGTCGTCTGCTGAAGTTGTCATTCAGCGTGCCAATCGTTAATGGTTGGCTGTCTAATAACAGGTTGTAAGAGAAATAAGCCAAGCATTATAAATGCTGAAATCATATCAAATTTAAATTTTTTTATTTGCCAAAAACGAAGCTGGTATGCAAACCGTTTTTAAACTTTTATCGCTCTCTTGGTTAATTAAGCAGACGACAAATTAATGTATTTTTCTTTCTTTTCCCAGAAATTAGAATTTGAAATTTCATGCAGATTGTCTCATTTGGAGACGATTTGCATGAAATGTCAATTTTTTTTTCTGGTAAAAATAAGAAAAGTATTTCAAAGTGTCGTCTGCTGAAAAATTTATTCAGTGTGCTTAGCGTTCAAGAGCATTCGGTACGTCAGCTCTGATGTAAGGGGTACTGATCAGTACACCATCATACCCTTACTTAGTGTTCCGACTTAAGGCAGAAAATCCCAAGTGTAGTCGTCAGGGTGAAAAGCAGGATTAGATATACGCCATATTCGACTGGTAAGTTTCGTGAAATGTCCGTGAAATTTTGTGCAAGTATGTGATATTTTCTCATAACAGCCGGCCACATGCTCCAATCAAATTTAAATTATTTTTCAAGTTCATAAAAGAGATCGTGAAGCACGATTCACTCGATGAAACGACGAGCCTTCCATGCATTACGCTCGCTTAGGAGCTTGAAAAAACAAAATGATTTGATTGGACCATGGACCGGCTGTTACAAGTAGATAGAATACTCCTATTCAATGGTATTCCTATTCAATGTTTCACGGAAACTTACCAGTCTTCGAATACCAGTCGAAAAAGGCTATTGGTCATGTGACAGAGGCAAGCGAGAGAGACATTTTTTGTGCACTACCAATTAACTTATTACGTTGAGACAACACAGGTATGCTTTAGACTTTTTTTTATATAGAATTGGTACGTTTTATTCTTTTATTTTTTCTACTCAATTCTTTGCGGTCCAAGGGATATATATCAGTAAATATGTAGTTACAATAAAACTACGCCGTTAGTGAATTTTTACTTCCTTGTTTTAGTTTTAACACGAAATTGACCATACGTGTATAGGCGTTTGTTTTAGTCAGAGACCAACATACACTTAGAAATAAAATAACATAGATCGGTTTGCGAATAAGCGAAAACCATGACTAGTCAGCGAAACCGGGGCCATAACTGATGGCGCTCATAACATTTTAGCTTCTTGTACTGCCGTTGTATTGTCGTTTAACGATTCAGCATGCGTGGTAAAAAGAAATCAAACGTCACTTTTAAACATTATAACTTAATATTCTGTCGCAGAAAGTAAGTTGGCATTTCGTGGAAGCTGTCTCCTAAAGAAACAATTTGCATGAACTATAAAAGCCTTAGTTTGGAATAAAAAAAAAATAAAGAAATATATCATTGACTTGCCCAGAGAGTGCTGAAGGTCAATATTATACCCACGTCAATAGTATCTAGGGAGGTAACCACAATGAACATTACCTTATTTAAAATAGAAACAAAAGAATTCCAAAAGAAGAAATAATATACATTGTTCCTTTTATAAATACTGCTCAGACCGTACAAATCAAAGCAAAAACTAAACATAAACCGTAAAAGCGCTGTAGCCGACATTCTAATTTTTTCTAAATTATTATGCAGAGACACAAAATAAGACCTAACATTTTATTGTAATCGTCAGGTAGGCACATGAGTACCATGAAAATGTCAGAAAAAAAACAACAAAAAAAACAAATTGTGTGCTGCACTTGCGATTAGCGCAACTCTTTCGCTGCCAAATTTCAGACGACGTTTGTCGTTTGTTTTTCTTTCCTTTTTTTTTTTTTTTTTTTTAAACAAACTAATTGCTTGGAAAGAAGTTCACATGTAAAGTTCAATGACTGAACGTCAAACAGCGTAGATCCAATTGAGACGGCTCATTATCTTATCTGGAAACTATGCTGTTTGCAAAAGCCTATTATTATCGCCTATGGCAGTGAAAGAGTTAAGAGATTTAGAAAATCGTGCTATTCTAAAAGCAGATTAACACCACGCCAGGTAAAATTTTCAGCAGACAACATTTTGATCTTCTGCTCGTATTTTTCCCAGAAAACAGTCTTTGACATTTTATGCAAATTGTCTCCTCAGTCTTCTTGATTAGTGCTTTAAGAGCTTAACAACGATCTCACTTTTCTAGAAGCAGATAAAAAAAAAAACTCAACAAGCCTCAACAAACACTACCTGAAAAAAAATAGACGAAAAATAACAAAACTATTCATTGTGCCTTTAATAATTACAACACAAGTGCTACAAATTGAAACAAAAAAAAAAAAAAAAAAAAAAAACTACATTAACCGTAAGAGCGCTACTGACGACTGACAGGCCGCAGATTGTGGCGTTTCATCAGGGTCTATATTGATTGCTTCTCATCCACAGACTTCAGATACACCAACACATAGTAAAAAGGCATTTGTTCCATGCGACGTTAATGTTTAGCCAATGACGTTGTGACGCTATTCGAAAAGAACAAACTTACATCTAACAATACTACAACGTTATAATGCGAAGGTCTTGATAAGACTGCGCGGATGCTTAGTCTGAGCTAGGTCTACAGATGTACGCCACGACTCTTTTTGTGAGATACGTCTACGTTGGTTTTAGTACTATTGTCTCTATTCGTTTTGTTTTAGGAACAGAAGACAATGTCATCCGTTGACGGCGCCCGGTTTCCATACGTCGCCTCTGACAAAATAATTACACGTCCTTGCGGACCCTGTAACTATGAAGGTAACGAGGTCGAAGCAGTAAAGTTCTGTGATGACTGTAAAGAACTCCTTTGTCGGAATTGTGCAGACTCTCATAAGAAATATAAACAGTTCAGAAGTCATAAACTTGTGCCCGTGGGACAAGCACCCAAACATGAAGCTACAGCGTTTACACCTAGTATTGTTATATGTGACTGTAACCAGAACTTAGAAGTCATCGAATATTGTGAAAATCACAGTGATGTTGTTTGTAAGACTTGCACATCTATTAAACATCGAAAATGTAAAACACAAGCAATATCAAAGAAACGCTTAGGTGATGAAAATGCAAAACTTAGTTCTATAATGCAGAAGGCAGATGCAGTGAAGGCAAAAATTGAGACATTTCTTCAAGAACGAAATACTGACCTTCAGAGACTTTTATCAGTAAAGGAAACATGCACTAAAGAAATACAGTTGTTTAGACGGAAACTGAATCAACACTTGGACCTACTGGAACAAAATATCCTGAAAGAGATGGAAAAGCTCGAATCACGTGAGAGGGAGGAAATCGAGCGTCACATATCATCGTGTTCTGCCACCCAACATATGCTTCAGACAGATATTCAGCTACTAGAAAAGGCCAAGAAATCCTCTCTGTCAGAATATATGTTTGTCGCACATACAAAAGTGTCAGTCCATCTGGAAGGATATGGGACATTGTTACACGAAATTGGTCAAGAAACTAAGGCACCTACAATTACATTTGAAAGGAATGAGCAGCTTGCCAACCTTCAGAATAATATTAGTAAACTTGGAACTTTGACGACTAGCTACTCTCAAGGCGATAAGTCACAGGGTAAATTATTTCCAACTCTTGAAGTTCAAACTTCCTCTGAGATCGACATTAAATCATCAGAGGATAGTTTTATCCCTGATATTACTGGATGTGACATTATGCAGGATGGTAGTATTATTGTCTGTGACTACAGTAATAATAAAGTCAAACATTTGGACAGCTCATTTACAATAAAAAAAAGCTTCAATTTACAATCCGCGCCTTGGGATGTATCTGCAGTAAACAAGAACACGGCTATAATAACCTTACCTGATGTAAGACAAATTCAGTATATAGAAGTGATACCGAGACTAAAGACTGGCCGTACATTCCAGCTTAACAAGATGTGCTGGGGTGTACATGTGGCTGGTGAAGAAATCTATATAACAGCTCATGATAATACATTTAGAGGACATACAGGAGAGGTGAGAGTCCTTGACTTTGCTGGTAACATGATAATAAGGCTAGGGATGAACCAAGACGGATCATATATGTTTGATTGTCCGTATCATCTCACAGTAAGTCCATCATCAAGGAACATCTATGTTTCTGAGTATGGTTCATCTAGTGTATGGTGTCTGAAGTCCGATGGCGGTATAGTGTACCAGTACAGAGATCCAAACTTGAAAGGTCCGAGAGGAGTCTGTGTTGATCCGGAATACAACCTCCTTGTATGTGGCACAGTTTCACACAATGTTCAGAGTGTCACTGCTGCTTGCAGAAACCATAGCACATTACTAACAGCCAAGGATGGTTTACAGTATCCGCATTCTTTAGCCTACAGACATTCTGATGCTTCATTGATTGTTGGCTGCTCCAAATCTGACAAACTGTTTGTATATAAACTATCATGATGTAAACAAATTATATAAAGACAGTAATAAACAAATCGTGTAAGATGGAAACTAATTGGGCCGTGATACTGAAAAAAGAGGCTGTAAAAATTAGGCGAAAAGCGAAGACCTAGATCAGACTGCGCACCGCGCAGTCTGATCTAGGCCTTTGCTTTTCGTCAGATGATTATACACTGTCCAGGCTTGCTAAGGACATATATCGAAGGTTATCGTCAGTATACACTAAGTACAGCTTTAGTGTGATCTGGATATACACTAAAGTCCCTTTTCGTGTTGCACTGTTTCATTTATGTATACCCTATGAAGGTAAATAACAATTATTTCAAAAATCATCTTGTAAATTAGTCACTATAATCGCATAAATGCATTGCAGAGGATGGCAAATATTACTACTTAACAATACACTAAAAGGGGTGGGTAGATTACAGTGTGTTATGGGGGTGGGTAGATTAAAGTGTGATGTTGGAATGGGTAGATTACAGTGTGTTGCGGAAGTATAGGATAACAGTGTGTGGGGCCAGGGGATCAGATTACAGTTTGTCGAGTAGATGGGTAGATTGCAGTGTTTTGAAGGGATGGATATATTATAGCGTGTTGAGGGTATGAGTAGGTTACAGTGTGGTACTAGAATGGATAGATTCTAGTGTGATGCGGCAATGGGTCGATTATAGTCGGGTGTGGGAATGGATACATTACAGTGTCTTAAGAGATAGAGATAGGTCGAGTACTGTGCGTATCGGGAATGGGTAGAGTAGAGTGGGTAAATTGGATGGATAGATTACAGTGTGTTGCGGAATGGGGTAGTTTACAGTGTGTTAAGGGATTGGGTAAATTACCGTGTGTTATGAAATTGGGTAGATTGTGGTACTGGAATGAATGGATTATAGTTTTGTGCGGAAATGGGTAGATGGGAATGGATAAATTACAATGTCTTACGGTATAAGTCGATTACAGTGTGTTATGGGAATGAGAAGATAACACTGTGTTAAGGGAAGGGGTAGTTTACATGGTGTTAAATGATAGATATGTTATAGTGTATTGCTGGAATGTGTTGATTTACATTGTGTAAATGGGATGGGTAGATTACAGTGTATTAAGAGAATGGGTGATTACGGTGTGTTGCGAAAATGGGTAGATTTTAGTGTTAAGGGGATGGGTAGGTTATCGTGTATTAAGGGGATGGGCAGATTACATTATGTTTTGCAATTATTCTGACATACTTTAAAGAATGTGTATGAAAGCTGCGTTTGAATGTTGGCGATGGTGATGATATGTTGTACACAACGATAGTATTATATCTATATGATGACAAAGGACACAAGAAGTGTTTGTTTCCTGATGGATGTTGTAGGCCCCGGTTTGGCGGAGCAAGTTGCGGCGTCTAATCTTGGTATGTATATACTATTCGCTGCATTACAACATCTATATAAATTTGGGTGGTTATTTTGCTGAGGCGGATGGTGTAGGCCCTGGTTGGGCGCAGCGAGGTGCAGCGTCTGATGTGGGTATGCACTATTCGCTACGTCCCAACGTGTACGTGAATTTGGATAGCTGTTTTGCTGAGAATTGTTGGTTCCCTGGTGGATGGTGTGGGCACCGGATGGGCACAGAAAATTGCGGCGTCTTGTCTGGGTTTACACTATGTGCTTGGCCCCAACATGGAGATAAATTTGGATAGATATTTTGCTGAGAATTGTTGGTTTTCTGCGGATTGTGTAGACCCCGATTAGGCGCAGCAAATTGCGGAGTTTGATCTGGGTAGACATTATTCACTGCGTCCCAACATGGAGAAAAAATTGGACAGCTGTTTTGTTTGTTTGTGTTGAGGTTTTACGGCCCAGTCAATCCAATGTGGTCATGTCGAGCGTAGTCAGTTACTGAGTTAGTGGTTTACTGGCAGGCTTAGTCCTCTAAGTGGTTAACCAGTATTGTGCACATTCTTTCGCCAGAAACTGACAACTGCCCTTCTTGAATCAGCGGAAGGGAGAGAATGACCATAGAAAATATTTCATGATCAATCTCCACGAAAGAATGTTGCAGACCTCGACGGGGGTTGAACCCGCGTAGGATAGCTGTTTTGCTGAGAATATCTGATTCCCCCCATTGGGCGCAGCGGGTTGCGCCGACTGAACTGGGTATGCACTATTTGCTGGGTCCCAACATAGAGATAAATTTGGACGGTTATTTTGCTGAGAATTGTTGGTTTCCTGGCGGATGGTGTAGACCTTGATTAGGCGCAGCAAGTTGCGGCGTCTGACCTGGGTAGACATTATTCTCTGCGTCCCAAATTTGGACCGTTGTTTTGCTGCGATCTGTTGTTTTTTTTTGCGGATGGTGTAGATCCCGATTAGGCGCCGTAAATTGCTGCGTCTAATCTGGATAAGTAATATCCGCTGCACCCCAACATTGAGTTAATATTAGACGGATACTTTGTTGAGAATTGTTGGTTTCCTGGTGGATGGTGTAGACCCCGTCTGGGCGCAGCAAAGTGCGGCGTCTGGTCTGGCTGGATATACACTGATTCCTGGATCCCAACAGGGAGATAAATTTGGGGGGTTATTTTGTTGAGAATTGTTGGTTTCCTGCTGGATGGTGTTGACCCGTCTGGGTGCAGCAAAGTGCGGCATCTGATCTGGGCAGACATTATTCGTTGTCTGTCAGTATGGAGAAAAATTAAGATGGTTATTTTGCTGATTTTTGTTCCTGGCAGATGGTGTAGGTCCTGACTAGGCGCAGCAAGTTGCGGCATCTGATTGGGGTATGCACTTTTTTGCTGGGTCCCAACATGGAGATAAAGTTGGATCGTTATTTTACTGAAAATTGTTGGTCTTTTGGCCGATGGTGTAAACCCCGATAGGGCGCAGCAAGTTGTGGCATCTGATCTGGGTAGACATTATTCACTGCATTCTAACATGGATATAAAATTGGATAGCTATTTTGATGAGAATTATTGATTTCCCGCGAGGCGTGTTGACCTCGACTGGGGGCAGCACATTGCGGCTTTTCATCTGGGTGAACATTATTCGCTGTGTCCCAACATGGAGATAATTTGGATGGTTATTTTTCTGATAATTGGTGGTTTCCCGCGGATGGTGTTGGCCTTGATTGGACGCGGCAGGTTGCGGCGTTTAACCTGGGTAGGCACTGTTTGCTGCGTCCTAACATGGAGCTAAATTTAAATAGTTATTCTGCTTAGAATTGTTGGTTTCGTCACGATGGTGTAGACCCTGATTAGATGCAGCAGGTTGCGATGTATGATCGGGGTGGGCACTTTTTGTAGCGTCCCCTTTTCGTTTGGTGTATAGCAGATTCTTCAGTACGTTGTGCCACTTTATAAACTTGTATGCAAGGTGCACAAGGGAGGTAAATCTTTTAAACTTGAGCGCATGGAAACTTTAAGAACTGGTCTAAGAGAAGCAACTCTCACAGTACTCTGCTGGTGGCAAATTTTCCTTGAGATGCCGATCGCAGCTGCAGCGGATGATATTTGTTTGCGGAGGGGGTAGGGCTAGGTGATTCATGTCGATCGTTTGGCTGGCAGGCGATTCATATGAGGCGCTGGGCCTTATCTCTGAGGAATAAGGGATGATCTTTTTTAAGTTTTTTTTTTTTTTTTTTTTTTTTTTTTGTAGTTTTGCATGGCGGTTCGAGGGTTAAAAAGTCACTTCGACTGTACCATGCTATTGCGTTTAGTCCACTTCCTTTATTCCATTTCTCTCTCTTTGTCTCTCATCTGTTTTCGCCCGTAACCTCATGATGTTACTGACTTTGGCATATATATGTTTCAACGTTCAAATATAATTTCTTGAATGTCAAGCCTTTTTTTTTCCAATGATTTTCGTACGCTCTGTGTGTGTGTGTGTGTGTGTGTGTGTGTGTGTGTGTGTGTGTGTGTATGTGTGTGTGTGTGTGTGTGTGTGTGTATCTCAGTACAATCATATTCATTAAACTATGTTTGTACTATTTTTGACATGCTGTTTTTGTACAGTCTGTTTTTTCGTATACTTTAGCTCCTTTCTGCCTCTATTTATATCCCCGCTTTGAAAACGTGGGGCTTATACTACACTTGCCATGTCCTTCCGTGATTCCTTGACTGCATAATTCCGTGATTCCACGACTGCAAAGTTTGCTTTATAACTTTTATGTTTATTGTCCTACTCTAATGAAACTTGATCTCTGTAGTAAGTAAGATGTAGTCGCAGAATAGTGACCGAGGGTCAATAACTCTTGGACAGGTTTTCAAAATTTAAAATGCATTTTGCTTAATAACTGTATGCTTATGGTCCTTCTTCAATGAAACTAATACCACACTTGGTCTCTGAGGTAAAGAAGGTGTAATGACAGAATGGTGGCCATGGGCTCATAACTCTTGGAGTTATGTTCCTTGGTAGGTTTTCAAAATTTAAAAAGCATTTAGCTTAATAACTTTTAAGTTTGTGGTCCTACTTCAATGAAACTAATATCGCACTTGGTCTCTGAGGTAAGGAAGACGTAATGACAGAATTGTGGCCAAGGGCTTATAACTCTTGGAGTTATGTCCCTTAGTTGGTTTTTAAAATTTGAAATGCATTTTGCTTAATAACTTTTAAGTTTGTGGTCCTGCTTCAATGAAACTAATACCACACTTGGTCTCTGAGGTAAGAAAGAAGTAATGGCAGAATGGTGGCAAAAAGCCCATAACTCTTGGAGTTAAGACCCTTGGTAGGTTTTCAAAATTTGAAATGCATTTTGCTTAATAACTTTATGTTTGTGGTCCTACTTGGTCTCTGAGGTAAGGAAGGTGTAGTGGCAAAATAGTTGCCAAGGGCCCATAACTCTTACAGTTATAACCCTTCACAGATTTTCAAATTTTGCCAATCTTGAAAAGTTTCAGTACAGATTTTTCAGAAATTGTGAAAGATAGAAAACTGAAAGTTTTTATAAACATGGACAATGACTGGAAGTATATTGTGTACTGGAAAAAGGTCCAGGGGTCCATAAGTCTTGGAGTTATGTTCCTTGGTAGGTTTTCAAAAAATTATAATGCATTTTTTGCTGAAATACTTACATGTACATGGTCCTACTTCGATGAAACTTATATCACACTTGATCTCTAAGGTAAGTGAGGTGTAGAGGCGGAATGGTGGCAAAACGCCCATAACTCTTGTAGTTATGTCCCTTCATAGGTTTTCAAATTTTGACATTCTTGAAAATTTTCGTAACAGATTTCTCAGGAACTATGAAAGCTAGAAAGCTGAAAGTTTGTATAAACAAGGACAATGACTTGTGTATACCAGAAATCGGGCCAAGGGTCCATAAATCTTAGAATCCTTTGTAGGTTTTCAGTAACTTATATTTGTGATCCTACTTTAATGAAACTTATACCACACTTGGTCTATAAGGTGTTATGGCAGAATGGTGGCCAAGGACCCATAATTATTGAAGTTATGTCCCTTCATAGGTTTTTCAAATTTTGCCATTCTTTTAAATTTTCGTAACAGATTTCTAAGGGACTATGAACGCTAGAAAGCTGAAAGCTCGTATCAACATGGACAATGACTGGATGTATCGTGTATACCAGAATGGTGGCCAGGGGCCAATAACTCTTGGATTTATGTCCCTTTGGAAGGTTTAAAAAAATTGCATTTTGGTCAATAAACTTTTATGTTTGTGGTCCAACTTCGATGAACCTTGTACCACACTTGGGGCTTTGAAAAAAGTGGTTCATGCATGGTTAGTGGGTTGATGTATCATGTATTCAGGAATCAGGGCCAAGGGCACATAACTATTGAATTAAAATCCCTTGATAGGTTTAGGATGCCATGTTACCATGTCCTACAGTGGTGTTACCTGGCAAGGTTAAATTCAAAATATTTCAACACTATATGTATTTCTCCTCCGATAGAGCTGCAGCGGGGCTATAGTCAGATTCTCTGACAGCTCTAGTTTTCCCAATTAATAAAGTGAGTTTAGGTGTCACCAAATGTCCGGGTCTTCACTATGGGACAAGTGCGCAGCTGGCCAGTATTTGTAGTTACCTGAAGAATAAAGGATATGTATATAACAACTGCAGTCTTAATCAGATAGAAAATAAAACAAAAAAAATCAATTCTTAACCAAGTATACACTTTATAATTCAGACAGGATTAAAAACTTCAAAAACCATACCAGACAAACCCCCAAATTTTGACTTACTTAATGACAACGATAAAGCCATTTGATTGTTACTGCAAGAAAGTACTGACATTTTTTAGCTCACCTGAGCATAGCTTAGGATGAGCTATAGTGATCAATTTCTGTCCGTCGTCCGTCCGTCTGCCCGTTAACATATTCAAACGACAACTCCTCCAAAGCCATTGAAGCTATTTGCCCTTAATTAGGTAGGAATGTTGCTTTAGTAAGGGGTTTAAAAACAACTAAAATTATGGTGATTTGCCTTTTTGTTTGTTTGCTATGACAATCGAAACGTCCCATAGATTTACAATGTAGAAACGATTAAATTACATATTACATACTAGTGAAGTGATGTTAACCATGTTTTGCAGTTATGATTATTTTATGATTGTTTACCAAGATAATGTGTTTTATGGCAAGCTTTGTTTTCGTTGCCATGGCGACATGAAATTTTAAATCAGGAAATTTTTAAACGACAACTTCAAAAACACTAAAACACTAGTATCGTCCTAATTTGGATAGAAACGTTACATAGCCAATTCAAAAGGAGCTAAAAGTATGCCAATATATCTCTTGGTTTAGCTTCCATATTTTTATAACGATAAAACGGTTAAACGATATTTTCTCCATAACTAGTGAAGTGATGTGAGCCATATTTGACAGTAACGGTCTACCCAGGTTATATGCTTTATATGCTTTATGACCAGCGGCCATTTTGTTCGGTTGTAATGGCAACATTAAATTTTAAGATAGGATTAAAAAAAAAAAAAAAAAAACCCGACAATTTCTCCAAAACTACAAAATAAGTATGACCGTTGCATGGGTAGGGCAATTTAAAATACTTAAAATGTTTGCCAATATGCCGTTTGGTTTGGTTGTCATGGCGACATAAAACTCCCATATACTTATAATGAAAAAAGTTATATGGCATTTTTTCTATAACCAGTGAAGCGATGTGAACCTTATTTGGCAGTTATGATCATTTGATGATTATCTGCCCAGTTAATGTGTTTAGGATCAGTGACCATTTCGTTTGGTAGCTATGGTAACATTGAATTTAAAAAAAAAGACATTTTTAAACGACAGCTCTCCAAAACCATTGCAGCAGTATAACGCTAACATGGTAGAAATGTTTCATGAATAAGGTCAATCTAAAAAAATTAAACGCTGGCCAATCTGTATCTTGGTTTGTTTGTCATGGCAACAGAAAGTTCCTATAGATTTATAATGAGAAAATGGTTCATTTGCATTTTTCCATAACCAGTGCAGTGATGTGAACGGTAGTTGGCACTTATGATCACTTGATAATTGTCTACCCTGTTTATGTTTTTATGATCAGTGGCCATTTTGTTTGGTTGCCATGGCAACATTTAGTTTTAAAGTAGAAAAATTTTGAACGACAACTCCTCAAAATTACTGAAGCAATATGACCCGAAAATGTTGCTTGGATAAGGGCAACTCAGAAAAGCTAAACTGTTGCCAACCTACCTCCTGGTTTGGTTGCATGACAACGGAAAACTCCCATATACTTATAATAGGAAAATGGTTTAATTGCATTGTCGCCATAACCAGTGTTGCTTTAAGGCAAAATCTTACTATAAAGCATTGGGGACTCAAGGTCTACCACATTTATTCAAATTATGGTCGTAGGTTGACCTTTGACCTTCTCACGGCAAGGTCAAACTGGCGTCCCCATAGATTTATGTTGAAAAATAATTTTCTCAAAATGTGTAAAAGACGTATGGCTGAAACTTGCAATGTGTGATGAAGTAGTAAAACATTTAAGTTTCAATCAAAAGTCCAAGGATGGGATGTCTGTTCCATGGCTATATACATGTATAAAATTGTTTAATCATTAAACATCTTCTATGAAACCGCTTCATTAATTTTCACCGGATTTCATATGGGGCTTTCTGTCGAATGGGTATTGACATTTTGTTCAAATGGTTTCGCACCGTTGTCCAAGATGGCTGTCATGACATTTATGATAAAAAGAACACTTAAAATATTCTTCTCCAGAACTAAGAAACCTTTTGGGCTAATTCTTGGTATACAACATCGAGGACAATGTCTACCAAGTTTGTTCAAATGATGATCCTTTTTGTAGAAATAAGAAAACTTTGAGACAAAGCCTGGGTTTCCAACACCGGGATTGTGAGTGCTACAAAAATGATCTCAGATTGACTTTTGATCATTTTTAGGGCCGGATCAGATTTGCTTTTGCAAAGAAATAATGTTGAAATCTTATTTTCTCAAACTGTATTATGTACTAATGGTTGAACCTTACAATATGATAAGAGTAGCAAATCATTTCAGTTATAATAAAAATATTTAATCCTTAGGATTATTTCCGCTTGCTCCTAGGCTATATACATGTATAAAATAAATTTCTTGTGGTCTTCTATCAACGGAAATCGAAAAGTTGTTTAATGATCATGCTTCAGTGACCAACACGGTTGCTATTCAACCAGATATTGAAAACAATCTGCATCTGCAGAAAAGTAATGGCTTTTTACTCAGATGAGCGAATCGTGGCCCGTGGGCCTCTGGTTATTGAGGTTGGTTCCTTATATTGTAATATGTATGGATACAAAAACTATCAATAATAGAAGACAAGGTTCAATTATATGTCTGGAGAACCATTGACGTTCATAGAGTTCATATTGTTAAAGTTTGTATCATTGTATCATATGCTTATATTGTAAATCTGCACTTATGTGTTTTTGTTTTTTTTAGTTCTCAATAATATATATTTGTTTAACTACCCGAAAGGTCCTTTATTTGGTAATATTATTTATTTTCTTTTCTATTCATTCACCGATATTGTACTAAATATGATTAAAATCTTACTGCTTCAAAACATTTAACGCTTTTTTTTTTTTTGGGGGGGTGGGGGGGGGGGGGGGGGGGGGCTTTTGTGTATTTATTCGCCATTTGTAAGTATCTGAGCGTATGAGGCTTATATGTTTAGATGCAGAATTTAGCGTGATCAGCGTTATCAGATAACTTTTTGCTTGGCAGTTATAAGGTTGGTAGTAACAGGAAAACGGACTGTCAAAATGTAGTATGTGCATGTTAAATCTGATGGTAGTTTCGCATGCGCCCAGAAAATAAATTAAAGTCCAATACGGAGCTACTATGTATGATAAAACAAAGAATTCCAATTTGAAGGACCCAGTTACTATTTGGTCTATCTTGGCAACCGCCCCAAAATCAGTTAAAGTCCACTGAGGAGGTATAATGTTAAAAACACATCACGAAAACATACCTATATAATTTTTACCCCTGGGCCCTTAAACCCCATTTTAATATAGTAAAACTGGGGTTTACAGGGGTATACATTATTTTTCTTATTTCTGCTCAAAAGGCGGTTCTAACGAGTACCCACAATCTATGTTTTGAGCAGAAATATGAAAAATATCAGAATTTTTTTATCTGAAAATTTTCATTTTTTGGTGGTGGATTTTTCAAAATATTTCAATAGGCGTGTTTCCGTAATGAGAGGATTCCAATTTGAAGAACATAATTATTATTTAGGTCTACATTGCGCTTTATCTATTAAGGAAGGTAAAAGAAAAAATACTGCTATATATCAGTGTATTTTCGGAGGATTTCATAACAGACTCAATAAGCCGCAACGTCAAGAAACGTACCTTCGGACATGTGCGCCTAGCAAAGATTCAGATCAGCCTGCGCATTCAGGCATTCTGATTAGAACCTTCACCTGGCGCATTTCGGATAGCCAATGATGCACATTTTTTATCATGCGATTAATGAAGACTGACTCCGTTCAGACTGCGCGGATGCGCAGGCTGATTTGGGGTATCTTTGAGCGCACATGTCAGAAGGTATTTTTCTCACGTTACGGCAAAAATGACCAACACTTATTTAAAGTTTGATGTAAAAACAGTATTCGCGACTCGTCACAGACAGATAGCAGTTCTTCTCAATTGATGTTTCCCTGGCCGGTGTTTACCTGACTGTTGTTAAATAATTATATTTTCTACGAAGAATTTCAAATTACTAAATATTAAGTCAATATTTTTAGCTCACCAGAGCCGAATGCTCCAGGGGAACTTAAAGGATAGACAGTGGTTCGACCTCCGTCGGATATACCCTGCCTTTGCAAACAGTGTAGATCCAGATCCTTCTGAAGAAGCAAACTGATCTTGATCTGCACTGTTTGTTATTCAGTATGTGAATTTATATATCAACAACCTGGATCAAGTAATCTGACTGGCTGAAAATAATTATTTGGAATGTTCCGAGTTATGACGGAAAGTCCCGATTGTAGTCGTCGGATTGAAAAGATTATATAATGATTTGTCTGATATGGTCATGTGACAATAAAAAGGCGAGCGAGAAAAACACGTTTTTTTTCTCTTTATATACCGCTAATTAACGTGTTACATTTGGAGGTATGATTTAGAGTTTTATAGAAACTGTAGTTTTTACACATATTTTTCTTCTCTCTGTTCTTTTGGGTGTAACATAATGATGTTAGAAATATATATATCAGTAAATATGCAGTTAAAATAAAACTATGCAGTCAAAGTGATTATTAACTTTCTTCTCCTGGTTTTGATTTAACACGAAATTAGCCACACATACAAAGAATGTTTGTTTTAGCCAAGGACCAGTATACACTTAGAAATGAGAGTAAAGATATCGAAACCGGGACCATAACTGATGGCGCCCATAACATTGTAGCTTATAGCTGAACTGCCAAGGTCGTTTAACGCTTCAGCATGCTGCGTAAAATTATCAGATGCCATTTTTATGTATTATTACTTATTTTATCACAGAAAATTAGTTTAAGGAACAGTTTGCATGCTTTAGTTTGTCAAAACCTTAGTTTGAAAAAATAAATGAATAAATAAATCAATAAAGAAAAAATAATAAAGAAATATTGACTTGCCCAGAGAGTGCCGAAGGTCTATATTATACCCAGGTTAGTAGTATCTATGGAGATAATCACAACAAACCTTATGTAAAATCCAGATAAAAGATGCAAAATAACAAAACTATTCATTATTCGCTTTATAAATATTGCACAGCCTTTACAAATTAAAAAACAAAAAAAAAACAAAAAAAAAACTAAACATGAACCGTTAAAGCACTAAAGCAGACATTCTTTATTATTATTATTATTATCATTATTATTATTATTATCATCATCATGATTATTATGTTTATCATTATTATTATTCAGAGACAAAATAAGACCTGACATTTCATGTAAATCATCCGCAAGGCGCACACAAGTCACATGAAATCTCAAAACAATACCAGAAACAAGTCGTGTGCTGCGGGTACGATTAACGCTTTAAGATGTTTTGAAAATCGCGCTATTAACACTTAGCAGATTAACACATAGCATGCCGGGTAAAGTTTTCAGCAGACGACATTTTCATGTATTGTTCGTATATTTCCCAGAAAAGAGTCTTTGACATTTAATGCAAATTATCTCCTCAAGATTCTTGATTAGTGCTTTAAAGGGCTCAAGAAAAATCGATTTTTTAGGATAGATTATCACATAGCATGCCAGGTAAAAAAAATCATTTATTGACATTTCGGTGCCATATTCTTCATTTTCCCAGAAAATGAGGTTTGACGTTTTATTCAAATTGTCTCCTCAGGCTACTTGATTAGCGTTTAAAGGGCTTATGTAAAATCGGACTATTCAAGAAGAATATAAACATTTAGCATTCTGGATAAAAAAAATTCAGCAGACGACATTTTGACATGTCTTTTTTTTTTTTTTTGTTTTTTTTATGTTTTGTTTTGTTTTAATGTTTTTCAAAAATAGATTTTGACATTTGATGTATATTGCATCATCAGGCCTATTTTCGGGCAACAATATTGAGGAGACTTTTTGCATAAAATGCAAAAAGAAATGAATGATCAGGAATCGGTACAATTACCTAACACCTTCCGTCCAAGACACCAAAGGGAAAAAAGCCTGCTTTCTGGAAATAATAAGAACAACTATAATCCGCTTGTCGTCTGCTGAATTTACCAACTTTGAAGATAGTTGTAAAGGTTAAGCAAGGTAAATGTAGCTTACTCTTACAAAACTTTAAACCAAACTATATTTTATTCAGGCTGCGATACTCTAAGTATTCGTAAAGACACTCCTTCGCAAGCACTGTATACCAAGATCACATGTCACAGATTATGGCGTCTGATAGATTCTACACTGATTGCTACTCATCCACAGATTTTATACACATCAACAGAAAGTAAAAGTCATTAGTTCTAGTTTAAGGATAAGTATGTTAGGAGTTAAGATCACTTAATACACTTGGTAGATTTTACGTTAGTTCTAAGGCTGGCACGATTAATCGAATAATCGGTTAATTGATCGATAAATTCCACAGAAATGATTATCATAACTGATTAACTAATAATCGATCATTTGATTTCTGTGTTTGCTGCTTTACCGTATTTACCCTTAGTATTCAGACACCTCAACTCCTTACCATACATAATCTAACATTTGAACAAGCGTATAATTTACTACCCATTGTTGTGTCTAAAAATAACTTGATGGGTGGCAAACAGTGTAGACCCTGATGAGACGCCGCATTTGCGGCGTCTCATCAGGGTCTACACTGTTTGCTCAGGCCTGTCTGACCGAATACATGCAATAAAGTATAACATATGGTAAAAGTCATGCTCAGACAGGTAAAATTATGACCAAATCTTCTGCGATTACAAATCGATTATCGATCACAATGGCAGGACTGATAATCGATTATCTTTTCAGCTCCGATTAGCCAGCCTTAGTTATTTCCGTCAAGTCAGACAACTTTTGTGACTGCTTTATTTCACGGCATCCTTTTGAAAGGGGTCTAAACTAAACCTTTTCTCAGGGCGCGACTCAATCTAATTTTATCAGTTAATTTATCTGAGTATTTCTCTGTGAGTAGTTCCTTAGTAACCCTAAGAATCTGCACATATAGGCTTTAGCACACAGTGTAGAACCAGATCAGACGTCACAGACCGCGGCATCTGATCAGGGTCTACACTGTTTGCCATATATCCAGCAATTTGAGGCACATCAACGGGTAGTTAAATAGACTTTTACAAATTTTAGGAGATTTATGGTAAAACCTTAGTGTGCCAATAAATAGCGCAAATACGATACAGTGTGTTATTAGGAAGCATCGAATACAAACTACGCAAGGAAAGACCTTTTATGTGTAGACAATAATCGTTCTTTCAATAGCTAACCTTTACCGCACTCTCGTCTAATTCGGCAGATGACAAATTTATGACCCTCTTCTTATTTTTCCCAGTATATAGACTTTTCATTTTTTTAAGTGTTCTTTGTTTCCAAGGGCAACCTTCTAGATTATATTTGACAGACATTGCTCATTGTTTCCTAAGGAATGTAATCTCAATACCTCTGTTCTAGGAAAAAATGAGAAAAATGTATTTTAAAATGTCGTTTGCTGAAGATTTTAGCCAGCATGCTAAGCGTTAATTTGACTGTCTTATAACATAGGGCCGCTGTCGGCTTTTGAAAAATGGTACGGCCACGGAACGCCGAGTGCCGAAGGCACAAGTGGTGGTGGTGGGGTCGCGAGGGGCGGGGAAGAGTGGGAATTCCTTCCTCTCGTAAGAGGGTTCGGGGCACCTCCCCAGAGAAAGCGATTCTAATGCATTTTGAGACCATTTTTGCTCGCAAAATCCAATTAATTTCCTGAGTATTTGCTGTATTTCAAACACTTATCCGAGCTTTTTAAGACCCCCTCCCCCACCAAAATCACAACTATTTCGACCCCTCGGTGAGTCAATAGTAAATCCTGATACAGATATCCCCGCTATAGTTGTTTATTTTTTTGTTTGTTTTTCTTTTTCTTTTGGTTCTATTTTCTTTTGTATTTATGTATCTTTTTTTCTGGTTTTATTTTCATTATTTTTATCTCATTTTATTTTATTTTATACTGTTTTATTTTTATTTATTTTATTTTATTTATTTATTGATTTATTTAATTTTTACTCTTCTGGCTCGTCTAAGGTGTGTAGAAGTCGGCCTCTTCATAGATAAAAGAACACTTTGATGCACCAGCTCCTCATACGATAATCTTTTAATGATGAGCAGGTGTCAGTTTGACTGTTTTCATAACGCGCGTGACTGACGCTGCGGCAGACGAATTATTGACCGCTTATCAATCGACCTTTAATCACCGTCTTGAAAAGAAGAAAGTAAAAAAAAAAAAAAAAAAAAGACAAAATATTAAAACGACGGCACTGTAACAGTTTGGAAGGGAAATAAATAAACCAAACTTTATTAATGCTGAAATCATTTCAAGTTTATTATCTTTTATTTGCCAAACACGAAGCTGATTTGCTTTTAATCTTTGTCACTACCTTGATTAATTAAGCAGACGACAAACTGGTGATATTTTTTTCTGATTTTTTTTCCCAAAAGAAAAAAAAATCAAAATCTCAGGGTGGCAAACGTACGTCATAGTCACGTGGGTAAATGATACGGAGCACACGAAAATCATTGATAAACAGTGTCGCTGGAAAGTAGAAAAAGGGTAAATATTTTAAGTCACAGGTAGTTTTCAGACTACATCTATGAGGCAGCTACCCAAGAAACGGCTCTAATTACAATTTCTAACTATTCCAGCTCCTAATATTGGTCCGTTTGAGAGCTTACCTCGATCAACCAAAGTTTTCCTGCAGATGGGAACACACCATGCGCTGAAATGACAAAGATAAATGGCGTTTTGGCTGCTTCGCCGACTTTTTAGAGTAATTTTGATAAACACGGTTGTCACAAATATCATTTATTATTTAGTCCCGTGCAAAATTGCACAGTTTGTCGACAGATCGATTTGCTTTGGAACACCACGACCGACAATAAGTAAAAAACATCCAGATAAGGATTTGCTCAAACTACGTCACTGAAACTACGAGATACGCGTTTAAAAGTGATTGGCCAATAGCGAGAAATCAACTCATAAAGTCTCGTGACGTGCGCATCTCTTCGCCAAGAACACCTTTCTCGCGAGATCTAACGATACCTCATCCAGATTTCGCACATTTGACGCTTTGAATTATTGTGGGATCTAGCCAATTTTGGCCTAAAAAGCAGATGAAGAAAGCAATTGTATTCTGCATGAATTTCCCAGACACCATTGGCCAAAGGCGACCGGTCAGTGCGTGATGGGGCGCTATCTGTCGGTGAAAATGCAAAAACAGTTTAACAAAATGGCGACTGACATGGAAAGATCATACCAACTATTTATTTTTCGTTTCGTTCGATGATATTGAATTCTACCGACTCTCGATATAAGATCTACTTATTTTGTTGACATGAAATCAAAGATCTGGCGCCCATAGCGTGGTAGGGAGTGAGAATCTAGGTCTTTTCGCCCCCAAACCACCCCACCCCTAGTCTTGTCGCCCCAAAGACGTTTCGACCCTTGTCTTTTCGCCCCACTGGTCGTTTGGCCCCCCCTAGTCGTTTCGTTTCCCTTGTCGTTTCGGCCCTAGTATATTTAAAAAGAAATGCAGCAGAGAATTTACAATCACTACATCTTATCAATAGAGTAAGATACCTAAGGTTCTATAAACAAGAACTTGCTTTATGATTAAACAAGGCAAACATTTGAAGTACAGATCAGCCTGTCTACCGTCGACTCTGAATGACGCATATGATGTTTACCTCCGAGATAGCATGGTATCTTTTGTTTCTGTATCACCGAAATCACTTCTAGGTAATGTCTGTAGCGGTACAAGCTAGTTTTAGACTTACCTGATTAAAACCGTGACTTCGCAACGTCTGATCCGCCCCTTTTTGGTTTGCTTTGAGATAGTATATTATGACTAATGCCTATAGTTTATCTATTCTTTGCTGAACAGGTCGATTAAAGTCTCACCTGGTGGAACCATGCATCCGTACCGTCTGATCTGCGCCTTTGTCGTTCGGTCTTGGATAGAATAATGGTGTTAGATTCTGTATTTTGGATTTGAATGCTATATAGCTTTTTTGCTAAGCAGGCCAGAAAAACGGAAACCCTGCAACTTTATAATCTGATATGCGCTTTTTTTTGTTCATTCTTGAATATTATAATGCCGGTAGTTTCTCAGTCCGGAGTTTAAATGCTAGATAGATTTTTTGCCAAGCAGTGCAGTTTAAATTTTACCTATGCAAACTCTGCATTCGTACGGTCCGATCTGTGCCTTTTAGTGTTAGATTGTATGATAGTATAATGTTTCTAGTGTATGGTTTTCTGAATTTGAAGACTCGAGCGTCTGTTTGGATAGGAAAACACCATAAAACTAGTCAATGAATCGTTAGAGTAAAACAAATAAAACCCGAAAACTATCATGATGAATCAAATACGAGGGCTGAACAGATACAATATGTTGACGGGCTCCTAGAGATCGATGGGATGTCAAACAATACCACTGAAAATTTGAAGTAACAAAAATCATCAATTAAAACCCATGCCAATGTATTTTTCCTTCTGTTTAAATGTTTGAAATATAGCAAAATGCAAAACTAATACAACAAATGGTAAAAGTGCATGATCAATTCTGCGAAAAATCACTATTGACGTGAAGCTTCCATTTTTTCACGTTTCCATGGCGTTAGATGTTGTGATGTCATTTGAAAGCATACAAATGTGACTGCCAGAATTCTACAAAATTTGGGTGGGATATCTTTAGCGCGTTAGCGCAATGGTGGTAAAAAAGAAGAAGCTGAAGGCTTTATCCGCCTTTCCAAGTTGCATGTTATAATTAGATCTAAAGATGATCAGTTCTTGTGCGTTACTTCTTAATACTTTACTCTGTGTCTGTCTGTTGTAAGCAAATAAATCATTCGCGTTGGCTTTTAACAATTTCATAACTACAAGACTTGTCTCCACCCCTTTATATTTATAAAAAAAAAAAATGATAAAATATTTCAGTTAGTTAGTGTGATATATGATATGGAACATATCCGCTGTACATAATGATATAGACCACACATGCAAGGGAAAAAGATACAGAACACACAATTTATATGTGCCATTATGTTTTATTTTCAGGTATGGCGAAAAGGAAAACACATCTGACTATCAAAGCCTCTAGGTCTAGGAAGAAAGACCTAAGACTTGGGAGACGAAAGGAAGAACCGCTGATTCCGCGTTCGTGTGTAAAATGGCCGAGTCTTCTAGATGTCATAGCTTCACCACAGATTTGCGTGAAGAAAAAATAACAAACCTCACCCATTAAATTGACAGATAGAAAGAGAACAGTTTGGTCGAGATCACCAGGTTCCCCGTTGTGTAAAGGAACGCCCCATGGACGCCAGAAAGTTAGGCCAACACCCTCAAAGTCACCAGCAACGAAGCGGTTACGTGGTAGTTCGGCTCGTTCACTTTTATCAACCGAGACATGTGACGATACATTCGAAGCATTTCCATTAGTATTCACAGACCAACAATTAGCCATTGTCGGGGAATGCAATGTATCTTCAAATAGCCATAACAATTATGATCCCCAGGCTCCTCAAATGTCAGATACACTGCAGTCTATTTCAGTTTCTCAAACTCCGCTCGAACAAGAAATTCAGAAAATGAATGCTATTCTCCCCGATGTACTCAAAACTCTTGAAGAATCCGGAACAAAGAAATCCTGAGAGATGTTTTTTTATGTCCACTCATGAAATTTATGAACTTACCACCGAAGATCCTCCATCCAAGCTTCCAAAACTTTTTGTTTGATCACTATAACGCATAGACAATGAGAGAACCTCGACCCACTGGAGGTATGCAATATTATCCAATAAAATTGTTAGAATGAACAAGTCTGCGGAAATCCAGAAAGAATTTCTTTGCTCCGGATTATTCAAGAGTTTTGAGTACATCGGGGAGAATAGCATTCATTTCCTGAATTTCTTGTTCACGGAAATTTGTGGTGGAGCTGTGACAACTAGAAGACCCGGCCATTTTACACACGAACGCGGAATCAGTGGTGCTTCCTTTCATCTCCCAAGTCTAAGATCTTTCTTCCGAGACCTAGAGGCTTTGATAGTCAGGTGTGTTTTCCTTTTCGCCATACCTGAAAATAAAACGTAAAGCCACACATAAATTGTGTGTTCTGTATCTTTTTCCCTTGTATGTATGGTCTATATCATTATGTACGGCGGATGTGTTCCATATCATTTATCACACCAACTGAAATATTTTATCATTTTTTTTAATATAAATATAAAGGGGTGGAGACAAGTCTTGTAATTATGAAATTGTTAAAATCCATCGCGAATGATTTATTTGCTTACAACAGACAGACACAGACACGTCAATAGTGATTTTTCGCAGAATTGATCATGCACTTTTACCATTTGTTGTATCAGTTTTTCATTTTGCTATATTTCAAACATTTGAACAAAGGGAAAATACATTGACATGGGTTTTAATTGATGATTCTTTTTTACTTCAAATTTTCAGTGGTGTTGTTTGACATCCAATCGATCTCTAGGAGCCCGTCAACATATTGTATCTGTTGAGTCCTCGTATTTGATTCATCATGATACTTTTCGGGTTTTACTTGTTTTACCCTAATGATTCTTTGACTAGTTATATGGTGTTTTCCTATGCAATCAGACGCTCGAGTCTTCAAATTCAGATATAGAAAATCATAAACTAGAAACATTGTACTATCATACAATCTACCACTAAAAGGCACAGATCGGACCGTACGAGTGCAGAGTTTGCATAGGGTAAAATTTAAACTGCCCTGCTTGGCTAAAAAGCTATCTAGCGTTTAAACTCCGGACTGAGAAACTACCGGCATTATAATATTCAAGAATGAACAATAAAGACGCATATCAGATTGTAAAGATGCAGGGTTTCCGTTTTTCTGGCTGGCTTAGCAAAAAATCTATATAGCATTCAAACCCAAAATACAGAATCTAACACCATTATTCTATCACAGAGCGAACGACAAAGGCGCAGATCAGACGGTACGGATGCATGGTTCCACCAGGTAAGACTTTAATCGACCTGTTCAGCAAAGAATAGATAAACTATAGGCATTAGTCATAATATACTATCTCAAAGCAAACCAAAAAGGGGCGGATCAGACGTTGCGAAGTCACGGTTTTAATCAGGTAAGTTTAAAACCAGCTTGTACAGCTACAGAAATTACCTAGAAGCGATTTCGGTGATACAGGAACAAAAGATACCATGCTATCTCGGAGGTAAACATCATATTCGTCGTTCAGAGTCGACGGTAGTCAGGCTGATCTGTATTACAAATATTTGCCTTGTTTAATCATACAGCAGGTTCTTGTTTACAGAAGCTTAAGTATCTTAATCTATTGATAAGATGTAGTGATTGTAAATTCTCTGCTGCATTTCCTTTTAAATGTGCTAGGGCGAAACGACAAGAAGACCGAAACGACTAGATGGGGGCGGGCGGGGGGGTGGTTGGGGCGGGGGGTGGGGGCAAACGACCAGTGGGGCGAAACGACAAGGGCGAAACGTCTTTGGGGCGACAAGACTAGGGATGGTGTGGTTTTGGGGCGAAAAGACCTAGATTCTCACTCCCTACCGCGCTATGGGGGTCAGATCTTTCATTTCATGTCAACAAAATAAGTAGATCTTATCACGAGAGACGGTAGAATTCAATATCATCGAACGAAACGAAAAATAAATAGTTGCTATGTTCTTTCCATGTCAGTCGCCATTTTGTTAAACTGTTTTTGCATTTTCACCGACAGGTAGCGCCCCATCACGCACTGACCGGTCGCCTTTGGCCAATGGTGTCTGGGAAATTCATGCAGAATACAACTGCTTTCTTCATCTGCTATTTAAGCCAAAATTGGCTAGATCCCACAATAATTCAAAGCGCCAAATGTGCGAGATCTGAATGAGGTATCGTTAGATCTCGCGAGAAAGATGTTCTTGGCGAAGAGTTTTGCGCACGTCACGAGACTTTATGAGTTGATTTCTCGCTATTGGCCAATCAACTTAAAACGAGTATCTCGTACGTTCAGTGACGTAGTTTGAGCAAAAAACTGTAAGGCTTGCTAAGAGAAATTCGGATAGAATAGAAAATGACATTACGATAAACCGCCTAAAATACACTTACAGATGAAAAATTGTGACGTTTTATACCATTTCCACAATGCACTGAATTTGGATGTGTTCCTTATCTGGAAGTTTTTTTACTTATTTTCGGTCGTGGCGTTTCAATGCCAATCGATCTGTCGACAAACTGTGCAATGTTGCACGGGACCAAATAATAAATGATATTTGTGACAACCGTGTTTGTCAAAATTACTCTAAAAAGTCGACGAAGCAGCAAAAACGCCTTTATCTTTGTCATTTCAGCGTATGGTGTGTTCCCATCTGCAGGAAAACTTTGGTTGATCGAGGTAAGCTCTTAAACGGACCAATATTGGGAGCTGGAATAGTTAGAACCGTTTCTGGGGTAGCTGCATCATAGATGTAGTCTGAAAACTACCCGTGACATAAAATATTTACCCTTTTTCTACTTTCCAGCGGCACTGTTTATAAAGGATTTTCGTGTGCTCCGTATCATTTACCCACGTGATTATGACGTACGTTTGCCACCCTGAATCTCGTCTGCTAAAAATTTTACCAAGAGTGAATATTCGGAACTTTGATATACCCCCGAGTTAAGACGGAAAATCCCGATTGTATTCGTCAGGGTGAAAAAGATAAGATATTGATTAGTCCGATATGATCATGTGACAATAGAGTGGCGAGCGAGAGAGACAAGTTTTGTGTCTATAATACCATACAGATAACACAGGTATGTTTTAAATTTTTATAGTATATGTAGTTTTTACCCTACTTTGTCTCCAACGATGTTTGTTTGTGTGTGAAATAATAATGTTAGGGAAATATATCACACTGTATCAGAATAAAAATGCAGTTTAAATTGATTTACGCTATCTATCTATCTTCTCATAATTCAAAATCCTCTCCCGGGTATTATTTGAATGTGCTCCGCATGGTGTGTTAGTAAGAGAAGAAAAAGTGAGATAGTGCAGCATAACAGTGTAAAATTAAGGCGAGCATAGATGATAGGGTTAGGAAGAAGAGTTTAAAAGCAAGATAAAAAAAGCTATACGCCTTAATGTATGGTTGATCTTGCTGACTCCTGATTTGAAAGAGTCAAGATCTGAATCAAGGACGAGATCAGCTGGTAACCTATTCCAGAGAATAACCGTCATTGGGAAGAATGAATAGTAGTAATAACTGACAGAAGTATGGATCTGCCTGTAAGCAAGAGGATGATGGCGTGTCTGTACCTTGGTACGTTCAAAATATGGAGAAACTGGTATAGCGACCAGTCCATACACGATTTTATAAAAAAAATTAAAATGTTTTCCAGCAACAGACCTTCGTGGGGTGGGGGCGGGGGGTTAACAGGGGTAATTTTGGTACGGGTGTGCGAGCCGGTATTTCAAAACCTACCCCATTCATATACCTTGCCTTTGAAAAAACGGACCCATTCATATACTTGCTCATACAAAATGTTAACCTAATCATATACTGCCATTTGATATTTTGTACCCATTTATTGCTGGTTTATAGACAAATATCAAAGTCAATTCATTGGATACCAAGAGAACAAGAGCAGCCTCGAAAAATCTCTGAGCAAACAATATGTGCATATACCAGGATGTCAGAAAAATGGGGCCTTTCACACAGAAATCCAGAAAAATTGGGTCATTCATATACTTTTTGTTGAAAAAAAGGGGCCAATCATATACCTGGCAGCGCTGAAAAAAGGGGCCATTCGGCACGCACATCCGTACTATGCCATATATAGTGTTACCCTCCCCCCATCTCCAATCCCACCCCCAACACCCCCCCTCCCCGCCCATCCCCAACTCCGAAAACAGACCAGTATACACCTAGAAATGAAATAACAAGATCTTAGCGTGAATAAGTGAGAACTCGGGCTTGGATCATAACAGATCACGCCCACTTCAGTACAGTACAAAGGTCGTTTTACGCTTCAGCATGCTGGGTTAAAATCATTATACGTCCCTTTAAAACATTATCACTTAATCCAGAAAGTAAGTTTGACATTATAAGACAACTGTCCCTTAAAGAGAAAATAAGTGCTGTAAGGGCTTAAGAAAAAATGCTGATTTACACCTAATATGCTGGGCAAAAACTTCAGCAGACGACTTTTTTATGTATTTTTCTTGTTTTCCCCAGAAAATAGGCTTTCAATGTTTTGCAAATTGTCTCCTCAAGTTTGACATTAAAAGAAAACTGTGTCAAAGAGAAACTAAGATCTAGCATTGCATGTAAATTATCTTCTATGCCGCAGAAGATATTCACATGAAATGTTTGTCTTATTTACTCTGAAAAATACAATGAAAAAAAAAAAACACAAAAAAAAACGTCTGTTGCAGTTCTGATTGTTAGCGCTGTAAGGGCTTAAGAAAAAATAGCAGAATTACATCTTGTATGCTTGGCAAAAATTTCAGCAGACGACTTTCTGATGTATTTTTCTTATTTTTCCCAGAAAATAGATTGATATTCTTTTTGAAAATTGTCTCCTCAGGCTCCTTGATTTTTTAAGGGCTTGAGAAAGATCCAACTTTTCTAGAAGCATTATTATTACTAATCATGCTGGGTAAAAACTCATCAGACGCCATTTTGGTGTGCACAGTGTTCTTCATTTTGCCAGAAAACAGGGTTTAACATTTTATTCAACTTGTCTCCATAGGCTCCTTGATTAGATTTTTAAGGGCTTATGAACATGCGGACAATTTTTACAGTGTTGGCTAATAGGCCGTTTGATCACGAAAACATACCTATATAATTTTGACCCCCCTTAAACCCCACTTTTGCATCGTAAAACTGGGGTGTACAGGGGTATACATTATTTTTCTTATCGCTGCTCAAAACATAGATAATTGTTACTCATTAGAACCGCCCCGGCGAGGCGGTTCTAACGAGTACCAACAATCTATGCTTTAAGCAGAAATATGAAAAAATAGCAGAATTTTTTATCTGAAAATTTTCCTTGTTTGGTTGTAAAATTTTCATATATTTGAATATGTGTGTTTTCGTATTGTCTGCAATACTTGAAGTTCTTTGACATTCGGACAGATATCTTGGACCTTCCTGGGCATTGTAGGTGTTCTGGGCATTGTAGGTGTTCTGGGCATTGTAGGTGTTCTGGGCATTGTAGGTGTTCGTTCTTAGGGCTGATTTTTTTGTCAAACAGCGACGGATCTGGCCAAACTGCGTTGATTTGCAAACTGATCTATTACTTCACTTTTTAGCCAATTTCACTCCGACATTTAACGAATATCTACGATCGCTTTCCGAATAGAAATTTCACTGACCGTCGAAGACGGATGGCCGCCCCCATTATTTGAGAAATCTCTCGTGGAAGCGAAGTGTTTTTCAGCGAAATTAATGTCTACCCCTGTCATGTAAAGGGTTGCAAAAGCCTTCAAATAAAAGGAAATAGCATTCGTTTTTCCATGTGCCTTTGGAAGATGATGCACTCTGCCGACAGTAGACTGGCTTCAGTCTGCAGCGACTAAATGTTTTTTTTTTCTTATAATCCTGTTTGATAATCCACTAAAATAAAACAAAAATAATATTATTACTGGTCATTAGTGACCAGCCTATATAGTAATGATATTATTTTGGTATTATTTTAGTACATTATCAAACATGATTATAGGAAAATAAAATTAGTCACTGGAGACACATGTCCGAAGGTACGTTTTCTGATGTCGAGGCTCATATCATATACAGTGTAAGCGGACACGACGCGAAAACAAACATGCTGTTATTTTTTTTTTTTTTTTTGTTATTGTTTTTAAATGGCACAGTCCGTAGGAAAAGTAATAAATAACATTAATAACCCCGCCATTTCGTTTAGTTGTACAATGTATAGGTCTCCATAGAAAAAAAAATGGGGAACTACAAATGTGCCACAAGGACACGGATGCCCCGCCTGAAAAAAAAAAAAAAAAAAAAACACAAAAAAAAACTTAAATGCAAATTGCTAACGCCTGACGCGGACGGAGACGGACGGACGGACGGATAGGGGTAACACTATTACCATTTCCACCATTCTTTGAATGGCGGGGATGTCGGGAACAGAAAAATATATACCTTGTCTGAAGACCTGAGACTTCTGGGTAATAGCTTTATTATGTCAAACAGAAAATACCAGAAGTCACAACACACCTTTTCTTCGTTTTAGAAATTGTACAATTGTACTGCTGTCTCCCCTTATCTCAAACATGATAATTAAAACTACTGCTTAAGTCAAACTAAATTTTGGATAACGTTGATTAAGTTTTGCTATATATGTTCTTTACATTTCATCTCCTGTTATCTCAAAGTATCGTTATCTCAAACTCAATATTCTGGTGCTTAGGAGTTTGAGATAACGAGAGTCCACTGTATAACTCATACACACATTACGAAAACAAGTCTATTCAAATATATTGAAAATTCTATCTTCAAAAACTAAATGTTTTCAGATAAAAAATTCTGATATTTTTCACATTTCTGCTCAAAAAATAGATTGTGGGTACTCGTTAGAACCGCCTCGCCGAGACAGTTCTAACGAGTATCCACACTCTATGTTTTTGAGCAGAAATAAGAAAAAATAATGTATACCTTTGTTAACCCCAGTTTTACTATATAAAAGTGGGGTTTAAGGGGGTCAAGTTATATAGGTATGTTTTTGTGATGATGATATATATTGTAGTACTATCATATTTGCCTGTGTTAACCTAATTATGTTGTAGTACTATCATATTTGCCTGTGTTAACCTAATTATGTTGTAGTACTATCATATTTGCCTGTGTTAACCTAATTATGTTGTAGTACTATCATATTTGCCTGTGTTAACCTAATTATATTGTAGTACTGTCATATATTGCAGTAATGTCATATTTGCCTGTGTTAACCTAATTATGTTGTAGCACTGTCTACTATATAAAAGTGGGGTTTAAGGGGATCAAAATTATATAGGCGTGTTTTCGTGATGATGTACTTGTCTCCGCCTATGGGCGTACACAATAATAGATCTTTCAACTTTTAACCTTTACCTTTCTCTCGGCTAATTCAGCAGACGACAAACTGTTGACCTGTTTTCTTATTTTACCCTGTATACAGCCTTTTCAGAATTTGTTTCCGAGGGCAATCTTGTAGATTTTATTTTCTAGGCATTGCAAATTGTTTTCTAAGGAATGTAATCTCAAAACGTCTGTTCTAGGAAAAATAAGAAAAATCGTATTTTAAAATGCCGTTTCTTGAAGTTTTTAACCAGCATGCTAAGCGTTAATGATCGGCTGTCTAATAACAGGTTGGCAGGGAAATAAATAAGCCAAACTTTATAAATGCTGAAATCATATCAAATTTATAACCTTTTATTGCCAAAACTAAACTTATTTGCAACTGCAATTTAACTTTATCACTGTCTTGGTTAATGATTTGACATTTCATGCAAATTGCCAATGGAGACAATTTGCATTTCAAGTCATGCTTTTGTAGTAAACATAAAAAAACTATTTCAAAATGTCGTCTGCTGAAAATTTTACCCAGAGTGAATATTCGGTACATCAGCTTTGATGTAAGAGTATACTTCCCAGTTACGACGAAAAATCCCGATTGTATTCGCCAGGGTGAAAAGATTAGAAATTGATTTGTGCGATATGGTCATGTAACAAAACAGAGGCGCGAGAGAGAAACAAGTTTTGTGTCTATATAATTAAATAATTACATACAGATAGCACAGGTATGATTTAAAGTTTTATAGTAGTGTAGTATTTTTCCCTACCTCGTCTCCAACGATGTTCTTTTAGGTTTACAATAATAATGTTAGAGAACTATATGAGGAAAACAAAAATGCAGTTACAATTAAATTACGCAGTTCAAAATGTTTTCTAACTTCCTTGTCCCAGGTTTGGTTTAACAATAAATTAACCATATACTTACACAGAATGTGTTTGTTTTAGCGACAGACCAGTATACACTTAGACATGAAATAACATAGATCTTAATGAGAATAAGTGAAAACTCGGGCTTAACTCTGAAACCGGGACTATAACAGATCCCGCCCACTTACAGTACCAAGGTCGTTTGACGCTTAAGTATGCTGGGTTAAAAATCATATTTATCACAGAAAGTAAGTTTGATATTACAAGAAAACTGTCCCTTAAAGAGACAATTTGCATGAACTGTCACAGCCTTAAATTGGAATATTATATATATCATTGACTTGCTCAGAGAGTGCTGAAGGTCAAGGTTATACACATGTTTATGCTCGTATTAACTAAGGGAGAAAACCTTAACAGACACGACTTGACTAAAAAGAATAATAATAATAATTGCTAAATAACAAAACTGATCACTGTGCCTTTAATAAATACAACACCGGCGCTACAAATTGAAACAAAAAAATTACATTAACCGTTAAAGCGCTTACAGACGACTTTCTAAATTCTTTTTATTATTATTATTATTATTATTATTATTATTGTTTTTATTATCATTATTATTTAACTATTATTAATTTTATTATTCAGAGAGCGAAAACAAGACCGAGCTCTGCATGTAAATTATCTTCTAGGCAGAAGATTCACGTGAAAAGCTGTCTTATTTACTCTCAGACAGAAAAATACATTAAAAATCAAAATATCGTTTGTAAGGGCTTAAGAAAAATCGTGATATTCTAGGAGCACATTTACACCTAAAATGCTGGGTAAAAATTTCAGCAGACGACTTTTTGATGTATTTTTTCTTATTTCTTAGAAAATAGGCTTTGACATTTTTATGCAAATTGTCTCCTCAAGGTCACTGAATGGTGCTTTAAGGCCTTAAAAATCGATTTTTTATAGAAGCAGATTATCACTTAGCATGCTGGGTAAAAACATTATCAGATGATAGTTTGATCTAGTGTACTTCATATTCCCAGAAAATAGGGTTTGACATTTTTATTCAAATTGTCTCCTCAGGCTCATTGATAAGCGTTTTAATGACTTATTTTTTTTTTATTGTTCCCAGGAAATATGTTTTGACACTTGATACAAATTATTTCATCAAGCCTTTTTTTCTGGCGAAAATGTTGAGGAGACGTTTACATAAAATGTAAAAGCCTATTTTCTGGCAAATATATTTAGGAGACGTTTGCATAAAATGATAAAGCCTATTTTCTGGCAAAAATATTGAGACGTTTGCATAAAATGTTAAAGCCTATTTTCTGGCAAAAGAATTAGGAGACATTTGCATAAAATGTTAAAGCGAATTTTCCGGCAAAATATTGAGGAGACATTTGCATAAAATATAAAAGCCTCTTTTCTGGCTTAATATTTAGGAGATATTTGCATAAAATGATCAAACCTATTTTCTGGCAAAAATATTGACGTTCGCATAAAATGTTAAAGCCTATTTCCTGGCCAAAAATATTGAGGAGACGTTTGCATACAATGTTAAAGACTATTTTCTGGCAAAAATATTGAGGAGACGTTTGCATAAACTTTAAAAGCCTATTTTCTGGGATTAATAAGAACAACTAGCATGAGCTTGTCTTCTGCTGAACTTGCCGGCAGGGAGTCGTTATTGTTAAGCAAGACAACTAGCTAACTCTTACAAAACTTAAAACCAACCCATATTTTATATATGCCACACTCTTAAGTATTCGTACAGCTATTCCTGCGCAGGCAGTGTATACCCAGATCACAAGCCGCTGGTTGTGGCTTCAGATCAGGGTCTACACTGATTGATACTCATCCAAAGATTATAAACACACCAACACATAGTAAAAGGCACTTGTTCCATTTGACGTTAATGTTAAGCCAATAACGTTGTGACGTTATTCGAAAAGAACAAACTTACGTCCAACAAGACTACAACAGTGTTATGCTAAGACCTTGATCAGACTGCGCGGGTGCTTAATGTTAGCTAGGCCTACGGATATACGCAACGGCTGTTTTTGTGAGCTACAGCTCAACTAGTTTTGAGTACTATTGTCTCATTTTTTTTTTTTTTTTTTTAGGAACAGAAGACAATGTCATCTGTAGACGGCGCCCGGTCCATATACGTCGCCTCTGACGAAATAATTACACGTCCTTGCGGGCCCTGTAACTATGAAGGTAACGAGGTCGAAGCAGTAAAGTTCTGTGATGATTGTAAAGAACTCCTTTGTCGGAACTGTGCAGACTATCATAAGAAATATAAACAGCTCAGAAATCATAAACTTGTGCCCGTGGCACAAGTACCCAAACATGAAGCTACAGCGCTTAGACCTAGTATTGTTATATGTGACTGTAACCAGAACTTAGAAGTTACCGAATATTGTGAAGATCACGGTGATGTTGTTTGTCAGACTTGCACATCTACTAAACATCGAAAATGTAAAACACAAACACTAACAAAGAAACGCTTTAGTGATGAAAAGGCAAAACTTAGTTCTATAATGCACAAGGCAGATGCAGTGAAGACAAAAATTGAGACATTTCTTCAAGAACGAAATGCTGACCTTGAGAGACTTTTATCAATAAAGGAAACATGCACAAAAGAAATACAGTCATTTAGAAAGAAACTTAATCAACGCTTGGACTTATTGGAACAAAATGCCTTGAAAGAGATTGAAGAGCTCGAGTCACGTGAGAGGGAGAAAATCGAGCGTCACATATCATCGTGTTCTGCCACCCAACATATGCTTCAGACAGATATTCAGCTACTAGAAAACGCCAAGAAATCCTCTCTATCAGAATATATGTTTGTCGCACATACAAAAGTGTCTGTCCATCTGGAAGGATATGGGACATTGTTACACGAAATCGGTCAAGAAACTAAGGCACCTACAATTACTTTTGAAAGGAATGAACAGCTTGCCGACCTTCAAAATAATATTAGTAAACTTGGAACTTTAGCGACTAGCTACTCTCAAGGCGATAAGTCACAGGGTAAATTATTTCCAACTCTTAAAGTTCAAACTTCCTCTGAGATCAACGTTAAATTATCAAGGGATAGTAGTACCCCTAGGATTACTGGATGTGACATTATGCAGGATGGTAGTATTATTGTCTGTGACTGCAATAATAATAAAATCAAACATTTGGACAGCTCATTTACATTAAAAGAAAGCTTCAGTTTACAAACCATACCTTGGGATGTATCTGCAGTATACAAGAACATGGCTATAATAACCTTACCTGGTGTAAAGCAAGTTCAGTATATAGAAGTGATACCTAGGCTGAAGACTGACCGTACAATCCAGCTTGACAAGATGTGCTGGGGTGTACATGTGGCTGGTGAAGAAATCTATATTACAGCTCATGATAATATATTAAGAGGATATACAGGAGAGGTGAGAGTCCTTGACTTTGATGGTAACATGATAAGAAGGATAGGAATGAACCAAGATGGATCATGTATGTTTCATAGTCCGTATTATCTCACAGTAAGTCCCTCATCAAGGAATATCTATGTTTCTGACGGTGGTTCATCTAGAGTATGGTGTCTGAAGTCCGATGGCGCTGTAGTGTACCAGTACGAAGATCCAGACTTGAAATGTCCGAGAGCAGCGTGTGTTGATGCTGAGGACAACCTCCTTGTATGTGGCCAAGTTTCACACAATGTTCAGATTGTCACTACTGCTGGCAGAAAGCATAGCACATTACTAACAGCCAATGATGGTTTACAGAATCCGAGTTCTTTAGCCTACAGACATTCTGACGCTTCATTGATTGTTGGCTGCTCCAAGTCTAACAGCCTGTTTGTATATAAACTATCATGATGTAAACAAATTATATAAAGACAGTAATAAACAAAACGTGTAGGATGGAAACTAATTAAGCCGTGACACTAAAAAGAAAGCGGTTGTAAAGATAAGACGAAAAGCGAAGGCCTAGATCAGACTGCGCAGTTAGTCTGATCTAGGCCTTCGCTTTTCGTCAAATGATTCTATACTGTCCGGGTTTGATAAGGACATATATCGAAGGTTATCGTCAGTATACACTTTAAGTACATCTTAAGAGTGATCTGGATATACACTAAACCCCATTTTGTATTGCAGTGTTTCATTCATGTATAACCCATGAAGGTGAATAAAAATTATTTCAGAAAACGTCTTGTAAATAGTCACTGTAATCGCATAAATGCATTGCAGAGGATTACAAATATTACTACTAACTAATACATTGAAAGGCATGGGTAGTTTACAGTGTGTTATGGTCATTGTCGTTTCAGTTTCTGTGCCTAGTTTTCAAATAATATCAGGAAAATTAATTTTGTGGCCAAAAATGGGTCTGACCTATGGATTTTCTATAGTAAATTTGATTTTTGGATTTTATTATTAAGACATTTTTTTTTGCCTTTCTTCACTAATTTTTAATCATTGATGTTCCATACCACTATTATGAAAATTTCAGAAAGTTTGAACAAGTGGAACTTGTTGAAATTCTGCAATCGTAATACCTACCTTATCGGTGGTTGCTTATTTTGCAGCTGTTTTTACTGTGTGAAAATGACAATATTCGATTTTTGTGGGAAAATGACAATATTCGAGTCTAACTTTTGTGCATAGGTAGTTACGACAATGGACTTGCATTAGATCAAGGCAAAAGTTTCCATATGAACTTCTGTTGTGTAAAGCTCCAGGTGAAAGCTGACTTTCTCGAAGATGTCGAAAGGAGAGTAATTCATCTGGTTTCTGTGTTGATCCACTGATGCGTTAGGAGAACATCTTTCAAAACTGAACTATTATATATAATTGGCACTACGAGTTGAACTCATTTATGCCTACAAATGTAGCGTCCCATAAAAGGGCCAATAGCAAAAGGTCTAGATCCAGATCAGACGCCACAGAACGCGTTGTCTGATCAGGGTCTACACTGTTTGCATTAAATCTAGGATTTTCTAGAATAAAAAAAAATAAACAGATCCGTCCAAGTAATGGTGGTAGAAGGGTCCTCTTGGCATAAATGGGTTAAAACCTAGAATAGTCTTCTTTTTCTGTACGTTTTTTTTTTTTTTTTTTTTTTTTTTTTTTTAGTTTCATATGTCGCGTTTGTTTTGTTTTTATTTGCTCCTCACCGGTCCTGTTTTGGTGTCCCGGAAGGGCTGTGTTTCGCGATTGTGTCATTTCTTGGGTATATTCACAAAAGAAGGAAATGACCGTTTGTAAAACCAGGCTTAAGCACCCCGGGCCCCATCCTACCACACACACACACACACACACACACACACACACACACACACACAAACGCTGAGTAGTTTTACTGATGACCATTCTGAGGCAGTACTTCTGTCACAGTTTTCTTTGTTTTATTTGTTCCGTTTTCGTATATGTACAGTTCTGTGATATTCTAACCTTATTCAATGACTTGTCCCTTGTCAGTCACATGGGCCATGCCATGGAAAAGCTTGTGTTTGGACATATGCGGACAGCGAAAGCCCAGATGAGCCTGCGCATCCGCACTGTCTGATCAGGGTCTTTACTGTCTGTTTACAGAATCATTGAATACCCTAGAATGTATCAGTTGAGAGATAATGCTTGGAGGATACTTTGCGCATGCGCAGGATGATCTGATTCTACGAATTTGCGCATGTTCAAAGGGTTTTTTTTTTTTTTTTTTTTTTCTTCTTTTTTTTTCTTCGCATGACTCTGCCCGCATCACATAGTTGCCTTGAAAAATCTAAGTCTCATACCGTTACTTCGAAGCGTTGAAATATCAAAGTGTCAAAATTTGTGTTTTGCCAAAATGTATAAATGGTTGTTTTTAGGTCTATTGTTTACAATCGAGCCAAAGTGTATATACACCAAATTCTCTAAATGTTGTTGTCCACGTGATTATAATTAACCAGTGAATCCTGGTAACGGTTATTGATAGCCGCGCTATTCTTGTCGCTGTGACGTCAGAATGCTGTATAAAGAGGGTTATCTGTAAAGCCTAGACTGGGCTTAGTGCTGGGACATTGGCAAACAGTGCAGATCCGGATCAGACACTACAAAACGCGATGTTTCATCAGGGTCTGCACTGTTTGCTTTGATTGTAGGAAGTTAAGGGTTATATAAAAAAAGTCCTAAGTCCCCTTTTCCTAGCCTACACCCTGACCCACCAGTGCTGTTAGTGCTTCGATTGTATATTATATAACTTTTTGTTTGGATACAACATTTTTGGGGTCTGCCTTTAAACGGTATCTCCAAAAATCGGTTATAATGAACCGTCTAGGTCCCAGTCTACTAAGGGTTATAAGGATAGATGAGGGCTGAGTACGAAACGGTGCGGTCTCTGCCTGGATAGGTAAATGCAGTCTTCAGGAAAAGATAATGTCAACAAAGGTAGATTCGAGTATCTAATTGTAAATACTTATTTAAATGTTACTGCTCTTGTTTTACTATTATAGAAAGATCTGAGCAGTAGAAGAGGATCGCTGTGTAATATGTGAACTATGAAGGCCCAGATCAGCCTGTGCAGCTGTTTTGTCTGATTCTAAAAGCCTTCTCGGTTTCACTATATTCTACAATATCAGATGATTCTGTGTTGACAAGGAAATCTTGATAAGATTGTGTGTATGCATAGGGTGATCTAGGTCTTCCTTGCCCCACATTTCATAACTGGGTAAATACAGTCATTAGAAAAAATATCTATGACGTCACCAAAGGTATATTTCCCAATATACATGTAAAGAAAGAAGATAAAATGCGCTGTGACTCATTTGTAACTGCACTTTTTATACTATTATAGAAAGATCTGTGCAGAGATCAAAGGTCACTGTGTAATATGTGAACTATAAAGTTACAAATTAGCCACCGCGCATTTTATCTTCTTTCTTTAGTGGAGCGCTGTGGTGCAGTGGTAAAGCGTAGGACTCGAGATCGAGAGGTACCGGGTTCGATTCCCACTAACAGCAAGTTCCTTGAGCAAGAGACTTTATCCACATTGCTTAGTACTGGTTTCTACCCAGGAAAAAAGAGGGCCACATGGAAGATTAGTACTAGATTACTAAATGTGTTACCCTCTATAAATAAAGTCGATTATTATTATTATTATTATTATAAAGACTGTGTGGATGAACATGTAGACTGTGTGGATGTACATGCTTGTCTGGGCATTCCTTGCCCACATATAGCATAAGGGCCATTTTCTCATGCACAAGCTATTAAATGATAAGCATGATTGGTATTTTATTTATTTATTTTTTTCTTTTTTGTCATTTTCCCTAAGGAGACAATTGTCAAAAGCTGTTTTCAAAAAAAAAAAAAAAATAAATAAATAAAATAAAATAAAATAAAAAAAATAAAAAAAAATAAAAAAAATAGAAAACTATATATTTTTTTCAAGATATCGTCGAATGGAAATTTTACCCATCCTGCACAGACTTAACAAAACATATTGTTATATAAGATACTATTAGGCCTCTAAAACTGATCGGGATTTACGCTAAACTTATAAAAATACACAAACAGTTTTCCAATTTATTTGTAAAATTAAATCTGAGAGCAGAAACAGAAAGCCAGGCATGTGCCATTGACCTTTTTATGCCCCCCGCCTGCCTTTGGCAGGAGGGGGGAATATAGTGTTTCGCCATGATGTTACGTGCTTACGTGCGTATGTGCGTATGTCACGTTCGTAACCAGGTTTAAGTTTAGCTGCAAGTTTAGGTGCAAATTTACGTCCGCGTTTCTCTTGCAGCTAATAACTTTTATATCTTCTGGGATAGAAAGTTGAAACTTTGTACGACACTTACCTACATCAAGACTTTTTAATGTATGGTACCGTTGGCCCAGGGTCATGCCCCTGGGCGGGGTTAGGGCTCGGGGCGGGGGCATCCGTGTACTGTGGACACATGTCTAATTTTGAAAGTGATACATCCCCTATTTTCACATTATTTCAATTTAAAGATATTGTTGTGACGACAAAACTATTGAAAAGTGCATTAAAATGCTGTCGGTTTAACATTTACATGCATTCAAAGTCGTATTAACTGAGTAAAATAAACTGATCTACAATGCACTGATGTTACTCATTCTTTTTTTTTTTTAAATTTTACTTGGAAATTTAGATTTTATTTAAATTCCCATAGTTTATTGCTAGACTGCTAATTTTGATAACGTAGTATATAATTTCATACCACTGAATATTGAGACTTTGTATTTTAAGCTAGGATTTTGTTTAATTGATGAAAACTGATTTAATAAAATTTTAAAAACATATTTTTATAATATTAAAAATCCAAGATACAGATCACTATGTTGGAAACAAGCTTACCATGAATATATAAATTTGTTGAAAATTATTTTACGATAGATTATTACAGAAACGATAAAAAATCAATAAAATAGCTTCAGAATACGGAATTTAAATTCATTTTGAAAGTTTGCTTAAATTTATTTTATTACGTTAAATTTCATTTGAAAATCAAACTGATTATGAAAATGTATATGCATTGAACCCTATATAAGGGAGAAATATGTTTCTCTTTGCATTCATTCCTTGGATATTTTCACTTTAAAGTGAACAAAAAGTTAAAATCTCAATAACTCTTTATTTGGAGTCTTTAAATAGTATCTTCACCACTTGACTCGCCATTCACATGTTATTCTTTCTTATATACAACAAAAGTGAAATTAAGAGATGCGTCTGGTTTAACAGTATGCATTTTCTGTGTTTAAAATCTTCTTTTCAATGTCATATGTAAATTGTAATATTATTAAGTCCTTTTCGGTACCCTGTAGGCCCGTTGCAGTCCATTTCAGTGAAAATGGTCCTTTTCGGTGTTTAGCAGGACTGCGGCTCGGGTTATACGTTTTACCCACCATTAAATATTTGGCGCGTTTTACTAGAGTACTCGTATTGGAGCTTTTCGAAGGTAGGAAAACTTTATATTTCAATTTATAGATAAACAGTATGCCAGACAAAAAAAAAAAAAAAAAAAAAGAAAGAGAAAAGTCACATATTGGGTTTCAAATTATATATTAGCAGTAAATAAATACTCCTCGAACTTAACCATTTTGTCAGAAACTGGTCGTTTGCCAATGTACTTTTCAAGTATTTTTTCAGTTGTAAAATACTTTCATAGATTGGAAGATACCTCCAATGGCCTGCTTAAAAATTCTTTTATATGTTCTTAAACTACGCATTATGAAGATTTCAGTCCTGGTGCAATGAACCCTCATTACAATGACAGCATTTGTTCCGAAAGATGTTGTCATTAAAAATAATTTGCTGTTAAAGAATCCTATATGGACAGAATGATCTGTAAGAAAGACCTTGTATTATTCTTGTTTCCTCACAGAACATATGTTTGGATATTTGTAGCGATTCTAACAAATATTCAAGTCATTACAACGATTTTTGTCGTTCTAACCGTTCTAACGAGTGTCGGTGTAACGAGGGCTGACTATTTATTTGTTGTGTACATTCTTTAGATGATGGGTCTCAATTTTACATTTTTGTAGAAATCCTACGATAAATCATTTAGTTGTGTACATTCTTCAGATGATGGGTCTTAATTTCACTTTTTTTTTAGAAATCCTACTATTAATCATTTAGTTAATATTGTATAATACGTATCAGGCCAAGCAAAACAAAAATGCGTGGAAGGTAACCCTATCATCCCTTATTTGCCTGGTGAAACCTGGCAATATTTTTGCATGTTTTCTCAAAACAAAAGTTGATACTAAGATAAAAAATATATATATATATTTGTACTACGATCCTAAATGTGCTAAACATTCGGAAAAAGGGGTGTGAGCAATCAGTGTAGACCCCGATCAAACGGCTACTACAGGAGCAGTTTGATCAGGGTCTACACTGTTTGTTATTTTATCAATACTTTTGAGACACATCAAAGGGTAGTCAAACAGGCAATTATGTAATTTTAAGACATATTTAGTTAAGTTTGGGTAACAGAGTTGCCACATTTGTTTGGGAAAGGGTTGCCATCTCTGCTTGCCATCTATTCTTTTTGTGGCTGTTTAATTGCATTTGTTTGTTTTTCCTTTTGATGTTGAGAACTTGATACGGATGTTATTGTATCAGTTCCTGGGTTCATTAATCTACATTGGTAAAAGGAAGTGAAATATGGTGCCAAGTCCAAATATATTTGGTAATTATGGTATAATTCAGTATAAAAAAATAATAATCCCTACCTATCCTTTACAATCAAAATTTTATCACCCGTGTGTTATGGCCGGCGTCCCCATATCTTGTAAAATGAAAAACACTAAAAACTCTTTGTAAACAAGAAAGCTCAGAGGCTGAATCTTGTTCTTGGTATGCAGCATCGGGACTCAAGATCTACCGTTTGTTTACATGATGATCCTAGAGTGACCTTTGACCTTTTTATAGCACAATCAAATTTGTGTCCTAGTTGCTGTGGCAATACTGAAAGAATGTTGCATGACATTTGCACTGGAAGGAATTCTACCAAATTTGCTGCATCGTAACCCGTCATGGTAAGGATGTGCAAGAGCAGCATTATTTTTCTGTGCGCCCGTCCGTCCGTGAGTCCGTCTTTCATCCATTTGCCTATCTCCTACAAAACAGAGTAGAGTTCATCCAAACATGCTACATCTCCTACTTGCTACATCACTTCCCATCATGGTTAGGGTGAGCGAAAGCAACATTATTTTTTTATGTGTCCGTCGTGCGTCCGTCGTCCATCTATCTATCTGTCACGCTACCTCCTAAATCACTGGGCGGAATTCAACCAAACATGCAACATCACTTTCCCTCATGGTAAGGATGTGCGAGAACAACATTATTTTTCCGTGTGTCCGTCTGGCGTCTCTCTGTCTGTCCTCCTAATCCACTGGACAGATTTTAAACAAACTTGCTACATGACCTCCTCTTATGATAAGAGTGTGGGAGAGCAAGTCCTTCCGCCCGTCATGCTATTAGCAACGAGCGTAGGGATTTGCGATGGTACGCCATCGACTGCGCATCCTAGTTTCAATATGTTACCCTAATACACATTTTTTTTAATTGGATCCAACCAATAAATGTAACATATATGGAAACAAGAAAATGTTAAAAAAATATTGTTTCAGGCTTACTTGATATATATTTCAGGGTAACTCTAAATGGAATAATGTTTGTCATTATCTAGTTTCCATCACAGACGAGCATAATTAATGCAAACAGTCTTAGGATCGAATCAGAAAGGTTTAACAAGTCTTAATGTTTGTCTAAAGAATAAAGGATATGTAACAACTGCAGTCTTAATCAGATAGAAAATGAAATTCATTTCTTGAAGATTAAATACTTCAGAAACATATCGGACAAAAACCAAGTTTTGGTTTACAAAATGACAGCGATAAAGGTATTTGAGCAAACAGTGAAAATGGTTAAACTGCATTTTTTGCTTAACTGGTAAAGTGATATTAACCCTGATATTAACCATGTTTGGCAGTTATGATCATTTTATAATGTGTTTTATGACCAGTGGCCATTTTGTTTCGTTGCCGTGACAACATTAAATCTTAAATTAGGAAATTCTTAAATTACAACTTAACAGCCACTGAAGCAGTGTGGTACTAATTTTGAGAAAAAGGTTACATTGCTAAAGCAAATTCAAAAAAGCTAGAAGTTTACCCATATGTTTCTTGTTTGATGGCCAATAACAACAGAAAGCTCCCATAGTCTTACAAATGGGAAAATGGTTAAACTGCATTTTTGCCATAACGTGTGAAGTGATTGAGCCCTGTCAGACAGTTACGGTCTACCCACGTTATATGTTTTATGGCCAGCGGCCATTTTGTTTGGTTGCAATGGTAACTTTAAATTTTAAAACAGGATATAAAAAAAAATCTCCAAAACCACTAAAGAAGTATAACCGTTATTTGGTTGAAATGTTGTATCGGTTAGGGAAATTCAATCTACCTGAACGTTTGCCAATATGCAGCTTGGTTTCGTAGCCATGGTAACATGAGCTCCCATATACTTATAATGGGAAAATGATTACGTACATTGCATTTTCTCCATAACCAGTGGAGTGATGTGAACCTTATTTGGCAGTTATGATCGTTAAATGATTGTCTACCCAGTTAATGTGTTTATGATCAGTGGCAATTTCGTTTCATTGCCATGGCGACATAAAATTTTAAAATAGGACATTTTTAAACGACAACTCTTTCAAAACCATTGCAGCAGTATGACCCTAATTAAGTAGAAATGTTGCACACGACAGGCCAATTTAAAATAGCTAAAAATTTGCCAATCTGTTTCTTGGTTTGATTGTCATGGCAACAGAAAGCTCCCATAGACGTATAATAGGAAAAATGGTTAAATTGCATTTTCTCCATAATCAGTGAAGTGATGTGAACGATAGTTGACACTTATGATTATTTGATAATTGTCTACCCTATTTATGTGTTTTATGACAAATGGCCATTTTGCTTGGTTGCAATGGTAGAATTTTGAAAATAGGAAATGTTTAAACAGCAACTCCTCCAAAACCACTGAAGCAGTATGACCCTAAAATGTTGCTTGGATAAGGGCAACTCAGAAGAGCTAAAATTGTGCCAACCTATCCGTTGGTTTGGTTGCCATGGCAACAAAAAACTCCCATATACTTATGATCGGAAAATGGTTACATTGCATTTTCTCCATAACCAGTGATGCATTAAGACCAATAGCATTGGGATCTCAAGGTCTACCAAGTTTGTTCAAATTAAGATCGTAGGTTAACCTTTGACCCTTTCACGGCAAGGTCAAATTGGCGTCTTCATAGATTTATATGGGGAAAATAGTGAAAAATATATTTTCTTAAAATACGTTAAAGACGAAGGGATATCTGCCCTTATTCCATGGCTATATAAAATTGTTTCAGTTTGAAACGTCTTTTTTTCTTTCTTTTTTTTTTTCTTTTGAAACCGTTTGATCAATTTTCGCCGGAATTTTAACTTGGGCCCTTCTGTCGAATAGGTATTGACAATTTATTAAAATGGTTTCGCACCGTTGAACAAGATGGCTGCTATGCCATTACTGTAAAAAATGTAAAATATTCTTCCCTAGTACTAAAAAACCTTTAAGGCTGAATCTTGGTATACAGCATTGGGGACTCAATTTTTACCAAGTTTGTCCAGATGACGATCCTGGTATGACCGTTATCCTTTTAACGCCACGGTCAAATCTGCGTCTCTTTACATTGAATGGGGGAAATGTTTAAAAAAAAAAACAACATTTTTTTTTATATTTTTTCAAATTATATTAAGGATTTATGGTTGAAATTTATAATGTATTATCAGAGTAGCAACAGTAAAACGTTCGTACCCCAGGGATTATCTGCCCTTGCCCCTGACCTATTTACATGTGTAAAAAAAGTGTAATTTTTAAACGACTTGCCCTCTGAAACAACTTGACTAATTCCCTCCATTGAACGTTCTGTCAAAGGGATGTTGACAGTTTAGTCAAATGGTTCCGCATCATTGAACAAATATGTCTGTCAAGACCATATATGGTAAAAATACGTATAAATCTCTTCTTCTATAGAACAAAGGACGCTTTTGGGGCTGAATTTTGGTATATAGCATGTGGGAATCAAGATCTACCAAGTTTGCTCAAATAATGATCCTAGGTGGACCTTTTGACGATAAGGTCACTTGCTTCCTCTCATATCTGTACGGGAACAATGTTGAGCATCATCTTCTCAAAATGCTTTAAAAAGTAATGGTTGAAACTTAAAAGAGTAAAGTAGCAAAACTTTTGGTTTGAACCAAACCTTTGTCCCACAGGGGATACCTGCTCTTGTCCCTATGCTATGTATATTAAGTAGTTGTGGTCATGGTACCGAAGCCATAAATCAATCTCATAAATCCGTAAACTAATAATGGAATTATGAAACAACTTCACCTCTGAAACCACTTTACCTGGTTTCACTTAATTTCATACAGCGATTTTTGCAAGTGAAAGATTAACATTCTGTTTAAATGGTCACATTCTGTTGAATAAGATGTTTGCCTAGCCCATATACATTAAAACACTTAAAAATCTACTTTTTGTAGAGATAAGAAAATTTGAGACCAAGCCTGGGTTTCCAACACCGGGATTGAGAGAGCTACCATTTTTTTTTTCAAATGATGATCTCAGGCTGACTTTTGACCGTTTTAGGGCCGGATCAGATGTTGTTTTTTTTGTTGTTTTTTTTGTATGTTTTTGCATAGTAAAATGTTGAAATCTTCTTTTCTCAAAATGTATTGTGTACTAATGGTTGAATCTTACAATATGATTAGATTAGCAAACTATTTCAGTTATAATGAAAGTATTTAATTCTTAAGGTTATTTCCGCTTGCTCCTAGGCTATATACATGTATAAAATAATGGAATGTTAAAGTTGTTATCTTATATCACTACCAGGTCGAATTTTTATCAAATTTCTAGTGGTCGTCAGGGAATAAAAACTTTGTTTTAATGATCATGTTTCAGTGACAAACACGATGGCTATACAACCGATATTGAAAACCATCTGCATCTGCAGAAAAGCAATGGCGTTTTTACTCAGGTGAGCGAATCGTGGCCTGTCGGCTTCTTGTTATTGTAACATGTATGGATACAAAAACTGTTATTAAAAGAAGACAAGGTTAAATTATATTTCTGGAGACCCACTGACATTCCTGGAGTTCATATTACTAAAGCTGGTATTATTGTATCGTGTGGTGGTGTTGTAAATGCGTGCTTATGTGTTTTTGTTCATATTTTTGTTCATTTGTTTAACCACCCGTAAGGGTCCTTTATTTGGTAATATTATTCGTGTTCTCTATTTTTCATTCACCGATATTGTACTCAATGAATAAAATCTTACTGCTTCAAAACATTTGGTTGTCTTTTGCGTTTGTTCATTTATTCGCCGTTCGTTAGAATCTGAGCGTATGAGGCTTATATGTTTAAATGCAGAATTTTGCGTGCTCAGCTTTACCAGGGAACTATTTGTTTGGTAGTTATAAGGTTGGTAGTAACAGGAAAATGGATTGCCGAATTGTGGTATGTGAATGTTAGATCTGGTGGTGGTTTCGCATGCGCCCCAAAAATCAGAAGGAGCTACATTGTATGATAAAACAAGGAATTCCAATTTGAAGGACCCAATTACTATTTGGTCTATCTTGGCAACCGCCCCAAAATCAGTTAAAGTCCACTGTGGAGCGATGTTGAAAACAGAGGATTCCAATTTGAAGGTCCGTTATTATTCTGGTCTACTTTGCGTTTTATCTATCAAAATAATAGAATAAAAATACTGCTATATATCAGTGTATTTTCAGAGATCATGACGAAAACGTGCCTATATAATTTTGATTCCCTTAAACCCCACTTTTATGTAGTAAAACTGGAGTTTACAGAGGTATACATTATTTGTCTTATTTCTGCTCAAAATCATAGATTGTGGCTTGCGTTACATCCCGAGGCGGTTCTAACGAGTACCCACAATGTATGTTATGAGCAGAAATATGAAGAATATCAGAATTTTTATCTGAAAATTTTCAATTTTAGTGGTAAAATTTTCAGAATATTTGAACAGGCTTGTTTTCGTAATGTTTATAACAAATTCAATAGGCTGCAACGTCAAGAAACGTAACTTTTGACATGTGCACCTAGCAAAGATTCAGGCAATCTGATTAGAACCTTCACTTGGTGCATTTCGGATAGCCAATAATGCATTTTTTTTTTTCATGCGAATAATGAAGACTCTGTTCATACTGCGAGGACGCGCAGACTGATTCACGTTATCTTAGGATACACATGTCAGAAGGTACGTTTTCTCACGTTTCGGGTCAAATGACAAATATTATATTTAAGGTTGATACTTGTGCTTTTGATGTAAAAACAATATTCGCGACTCATCACAGACAGATAGCAGTTCTTCCAAATTGATGTTTCCCTGGCTGGTGTTTACCTGACTGTTGTTTAGTAATGATATTCTCTTAAGAATTTTAAAATTACTAAATGTAATGTCTCAATAATTTTAGCTTACTAGAGCCGAATGCTCCAGGGGAGCTTATAGGATAGCCATTGATTCGTCGTCCGTCGTCGGCGTCTGTGTCTGCATCATCAACAATTATCAAACGATATCTGCTCTGAAATGGCTGGGCCGATTCAAGCTAAATTACATGATGAACCTCCATGGGATGCGGGAACAAAAGTTTGTTCCTAACGTCTGGGTCACATGACCAAGATGACCACCAAATCCATATATGGAAGAAATCTTTGAAAATCTTCTTCTCAGGAACAGAATGGCCGATGAGCTCGAAACTTAGTATGCAATATTGTGTGTTGGCTCCGAATCTATCAAGATTGTTCAGAGATGACCTTTGGTTGACCTTGTCCTTTTCATCCTTTTACGGCAAGGTCAAACTCGGTCGCAGGCATTGGTATGATGAAAAACGTGAAACAGCGGATTTTTTTTCTGAGTCATTTGTAGCCTGTGACATAGTTGGTTTATGCAATCAGCTAAATGAAATTTTATAAATACCAAGATCATGGTCATTTACTGACCTTTGTCCTGGATGCCTCAGATTCTGTATTTTTTGTATTCTGTCCTAAACTTTGAACAAGTCCATTGCACTATCAGTTGATATGTCTTAAAACTGCTGGATGAGTAGCGATCAGTGCATACCCTGATCAGACGCCGTGTTCTTATTTGGGTCTACAATGTTTGCTCAGACTGTCTTTCCCAGTATTTAGCGTGACATTAATTATCGTATAATTATCACCAATACTAGCATAGAAGATGTCCAGGAATACATACACAGTCACAGATCATAGCCAACCAATGACAGCAAGAGGAAGAGCGAACACACCATGATAGACTGTACACAAGGTCATAGCCAACCGATGACAGCAAGAGGAAGAGCGAACACACCATGATAGACTGTAAACAAGATCATAGCCAACCAATGACATCAAGAGGAAGAGCAAACACTCTGTGACAGACAGTACACAAGATCATAGCCAACCAATCACAGCAAGAGGAAGAGCAACCACACAATGACAGACAGTACAGAAGATCATAGCCAACCAATGACAGCAAGAGGAAGAGCAAACACACCATGACAAACAATACACAAGATCATAGCCAACCAAAGACAGCAAGAGGAAGAGCAAACACACCATGACAGACAGTACACAAGATCATAGCCAACGAATGAAAGCAAGAGGAAGAGAAAACACACCATGATAGACAGTACACAAGATCGTAGCCAACCAATGACAGCAAGAGGAAGAGCAAACACACCATGACAGACAGTGCACAAGTCAAAGGTCAAAGAAAAATAAAGTATCTAGCTCCCTTTTGCCCAACAAGGTGATTGCAATGCTAGACAGGATCTACTATGGACAACAATAAGACAACGAACAGGATACATATGAAACAAAGCCTACAGAATGTAGCCCATCATGAAAGCATGCCTATATTTTGACCCCTTAAACTCCACTTTTATATAGTAAAACTGAGGTTTACATGGGTATACATTATTTTTTCTTAATTTTACACAAAAACATAGGTTGCGGGTACTTGTTAGAACCGCCTCGTCGAGGCGGTTCTAACGAGTACCCGCAATCTATGTTTTGAGCAGAAACATGAAAAAATCAGAATTTTTTATCTGATTGTTTTCATTTTTGGTGGTGAACTTTTCAATATATTTGAATAGGCATGTGATTCTACGGAAAATGTTGATAAATATTTATATGAAGTTTCGTGAAGACAGCTTGAACGGTTTTCAAGTTATAGAGAAGACACTGTTTGGTGACACAGACAGACAATGTTCCAAGGGAAAAAATTCAAAAAGTGTAAATGCAAGAGTTATGTTTCTTGCGCTATGCACCTTGTTTGATGTTTATTGATATTTATATGACGTTTCGTGAAGATAGCTTGAACGATTTTCAAGTTTTTGAGCGGATGTGATTTTGAGACAGACAGACAAAATTCCAAAAGAAATATCTCAAAAAAGTATAAAAGCAAGAGTTATGGTTCTTGCGCGCTGCACATTGTCTAATTTTGATTGATATTTATATTAAGATTCGTGAAGATAGCTTGAACGGTTTTCAAGTTATAGAGCGGACACGATTTTGTGGCAGACAGACAGACGCCCGGGGGAAAAACAATGTCTCCCTACCCGAAAGGGCGGAGACATAATCATAAAACTTCCGGCTCGCACGGAGCAAACAAAGCACAAAACACAAGCACAAAGTACACACTGAAAGAAACGGGGAGCAAAGTGGGCAGCTATTAAAGTAAGATTACCACAGTGCTACACCCAAGAGAAGAAAACGTGACGCACGAAAACAAATACTCCTCTGTACTAAATCCACTGGTAGCTATAACAACTTCCAAATCATATTGATGAATATTCTAACACGTCTCTCGTCAAGCGCAAAAGTGCCTTCGAGCATGTGCAAAATGTGCGGATTCACGTCATCCTGCACATGCGCATAGTAATATCCGGACCTTTGTTCTCCATTCATACATTTTGCAGATTCCGATGATTCGGTTATTGGACAGCGAAGGATGCGCAGTCTGATCTGGACCTTCGTTGTCCGTATTTGCCGGAAACACCTTTTTCGCATGGCGCGCCCATCATAATGCTGTTGCGTACCAGACCGGGTTTTCTTGCATATCAGATAAAGGAATCCGAGGTTTTCACTGGGGACAGCAATTCCTATCCTATCCACCCCATTCTACCCAGGCAGACGATTCACATTTTTCTTATTACTCGTCTGCTGAAGTTGTGAGTAGCGCTATTGTAGAAGTAGACAAACACTTAGCATGCTTTGTAAAAATTCAGCTGATGACATTTTGATGTGTTATTATTTCTTTTTCGAAAAATATGCTTTGAAATTTGAAGGAACTTGTCTCTCCAAGCTCCTTTATTAGTATTATAAGGGCTTAAGAAAAATCGTGCTATTTTAGAAGCAGATTAACAGTCACATAGTATCCTGCGTGAAAAAAAAAAAAAAAAAGCTGAAGACAGTATTGATGTATTTTCTGAGAAAAATAATTTTAGACATTTCATGCTAATTGCTTCCTCTTGCGCGTTCTTTAGTGCTATAAGGGCTTAAGAAAAAACGAATTATTCTAGATGTAGATTAATACACTAGCATGCTAGGTAAAATAAAATTCAGCTGAAGAAATTTTGATGTACGTGTATTTTTCTCATATTTCTCGGAAAAATAGTCTTTGACATGTTCTGCTAATTGTTTCTACATGATCCTTCTTTAATGCTATTAGGGCTTAAGAAAAATCGAATTATTCTAGATGTAAATACACTAGCATGCTGGGTAAAATAAAAGTCAGTTGATGACATTTTGATGTATTATTCTTATATTTATGGTAAAGTAGCATTTGACATTTTATGCTAATTGTTTCTTCATGCTCCTTCTTAAGTGCGTTAAAGGCTTAAGAAAAATCGAACTATTCTGGATGCAGTTTCACACTTACAATGTAGTATATTGATGTTTTGTTCTTATTTTTCCCAGAAAATTATCTCCTCAGGCTGCTTGATTAGCGCTTTAAAGGGCTTTAGAAAATTCGCACTATTCTTGCAAGAGAATAACATTTAGCATCCTGGGTACAAATTTCAGCCGGCGACGTTTTGATGTATTTTTCTCCGCAAAATGGTTTTGCTAGTTTATGCAAATTGTCTACTCAAAGCTATTTGCTCGGAAAATTATTGAGGGGACAACTTCCATAAAATGTCAAAACCTTTTCTGGAAACAATAAGAGCAAATATGGTCAGTTTGTCGTCTGCTGAATTTGCCTAGAGAGTGGTAAATGTTAAATGCAACTGTAGCTTATTCTTGCAAACTTTTAAACCAAACTATATTTTACACAGATCAGCCATTCTCTTAGTATTCGTACAGAGATATTCCTGCGAAAGCATAGTATGTCCAGATCACACGCCGCAGATTAAGGCGTCTGATAAGGATCTATACTGACTGTTACTACTACTTGATACACTTGGCCGATTTTACGTCATTTCCGTCAAGGAAGACACTTTTTGTGACATTTGTTTTAATTATTTCGCGGCACACCAAGCTCCTTTTGAAAGGGTCTAAACTGTACCTTTTCTCAGGGCGCGACTCAAATCTAATTTTGTCAGTTTATGTGAGTGTTTCTTTGTCAGTCAGTACTATATAGTAACCTTTAGAATCTGCACATATAGGTTTTAGCACACAGTGTAGAACTAGATCAGACGTCACAGAACTCGGCGTCTGATCAGGGTCTACACTGTTTGTCACATATCCAGCAATGTGAGGCATATCAACGGATAGTTAAATAGGCTTTCACCAATTTTAGGAGATTTATGATAAAAAGTTAGTGTGCCAGTATATAGTGTTAATACCATCACGAAAACATGCCTATATAATTTTGACTCCCTTAAACCCCACTTTTATATAGTAAAACTGGGGTTTACAGGGGTATACATTATTTTCTTATTCCTGCTCAAAAACATAGATTGTTGGTACTCGTTAGAACCGCCTCGCCGAGGCGGTTCTAACGAGTACCCACAATCTATGTTTTGAGCAGAAATAAGAAAAATATTAGCGTTTTTTATCTGAAAATTTTTGATTTTTTGGAGAAACTTTTTCTATATATTTGAATAGGCATGTTCTCGTAATGACGATATAGTTTGTTATTAGGAATCATCTTATACAAAATACGCAAGGAAAGAGCTTTTATGCATACATGTAGACAATAATCGATCTTTCAACAGTTAGCCTTTACCGCTCTCTCGTCTAATTCGGCAGATGATAAACTTATGAAGCTTTTCTTATTTTTCCCAGTATAAAGACTTTTCAGTCTTTTAAGTGGTCTTAATTTCCATCACGAAAACATACCTATATAATTTTGATCCTCTTAAACCCCACTTTTATATAGTAAAACTGGGGTTTACAGGGGTATACATTATTTTTCTTATTTCTGCTCAGAACATAGATTGTGGGTACTCGTTAGAACCGCCTCGCCGAGGCGGTTCTAACGAGTACCTACAATCTATGTTTTGAACTCATATAAGAAAATTATCAGAATTTTTTATCTGAAAATTTTCATTTTTTGGTGGTAAAATTTTCAATATATTTGAATAGGCGTGTTTTCGTAATGCAAGGGAAACCTTCCAGATTTTATTTGATAGGCATTGCTCATTGTTTCCTAAGGAATGAAATCTCAAAACCTCTATTCTAGGAAAACTTAGAAAAACGTATTTTAAAATGTCGTTTCCTGAAGCTTTTAGCAAAAATGCTAAGCGTTAATGGTTGACTGTCTGATAACAAGTTGAAAGGGAAATAAATAAGCCAAACTTTATAAATGCTGAAATCATATCAAATTTATAACCTTCTATTTGCATAAAAAAAAAAAAAAAACGAAGCTGATTTGCAAAGTGCTTTTTAACCTTTATCACTGTCTTGGTTAATTTAGCAGTCGACAAACTGGTGATATTTTTTTTTTTTTTTTTCGAAAAAAAAAAAAACAAAAAAAAAACAGGATTTGACATTTAATGCAAATTGTCTCCATTGAAAACAATTTGCATGACATTTCAAGTTATGTTTTTGTAGTAAAAATAAGAAAACTATTTCAAAATGTCGTTTGCTGAAAATTTTACCCAGAGTGAATATTCGGTACATGAGCTTTGATGTAAGGATATACTTCTGAGTTACGACGGAAAATCCCGATTGTATTCGTCAGGGTGAAAAGATCAGAAATTGATTTGCGCGATATGGTCATGTGACAATACAGAGGCGAGCGAGAGAGAGAGAGACAAGTTTTGTGTCTATATAATTAATAATTACATACAGATGACACAGGTATGTTTTAAAGTTTAATAGTAGTGTAGTTTTTTTCCCTACCATGTCTCCAACGTTGTTCTTTTGGGTGTTCAATAATAATGTTGGAGAACTATATGAGGAAAACAAAAATGCAGTTACAATTAAATTACGCAGTTCAAAATGTTTTCAAACTTCCTTGTTCAAGTTTTGGTTTAACAATAAATTAACCGTATACTTACACAGAATGTGTTTGTTTTAGCGACAGACCAGTGTACACTTAGGAATGAAATAACATAGATCTTAATGAGAATAAGTGAAAACTCGGGCTTAACTCTGAAACCGGGACCATAACAGATCATGCCCGTGCACTTACAGTACCAAGGTCGTTTGACGCTTAAGTATGCTGGGTTAAAAACCATATTTATCACAGAAAGTAAGTTTGATATTACAAGAAAGCTGTCCCTTAAAGAGACAATTTGCATGAACAGTAACATTCTTAAACTGGAATATTATATATATCATTGACTTGCTCAGAGAGTGCTGAAGGTCAAGGTTATACATATGCTTATCATCACGAAAACATGCCTATATCACTTTAACCGCCTTAAACCCCACTTTTATATAGTAAAACTGGGGTTTACAGGGGTATACATTATTTTTCATATTTCTGCTCAAAACATAGCTTGTGGGTACTTGTTAGAACCGCCTCGCCGAGGCGGTTCTAACGAGTACCCACAATTTTTGTTTTGAGCAGAAATATGAAAAATATCAGAGGTTTTTATCTGAAAATTTTCAGTCTTTGGAGGTGAAATTTTCTATATATTTGAATAGGCGTGTTTTCGTAATGGCTCGTATTAACTAAGGGAGAAAACCTTAACAGACACGACTTGACTAAAAACAATAATAATAATTGCTAAATAACAAAAGTATTCACTGTGCCTGTAGGGTACAGTGAACTAATTTTTTTTCCCATAGAGCTCCATAGTGATTCCACCCTTTTTGGTGATTTAGGGTTCATTTCAGGGTATGGCTGGGCTTCTAAATTTTGTTTTAATTCAAAGCCCAGGCTTAGCATAGCAAAAATAAACAAGGAAAAATACCACCATCACCAGCACTTTCTGGGACTTTTTGGAGGCTGAGTGTAGCAACCCCTCAATTTGCAGGTATCAAAAATAGAAACTTTGCAATTTCACCACTTCTTGTTTGGGCTCCAGCAAACACACACAGAAACATTTATTTCTTTGAAACAATTAGAAAATTACAAACAGACATTGTTTTCTTCAAATTAGAATAATGAGTTTTAATTCATCTTTATTTTTAACCAATCACAGGCCGCCTTACACAAAATAACTACCCCTACACTTTTTTGCACCAATCAGCAGTCCTGTCACAATTGGTTCCCTGTGACCTATAGAGCAACATTTTCCCCCAATAAAGCACCAAAAAGCACTATATATCAATAAAATAAACTAATTATAACTAAATAATGTCCTTTGTTTTCACTTATTTGCTTAATTTTGCTGATAGGGACACATTTTGTGTGCCTACCCCCCAGTAAAAATACAGCAAAAGTCTCCAATATAAATAATATAGATAAAAAAAGTGACCAATAACTTTGATTCTATTTTTCTTTCTAATTTATTGTCAGAATGATACAGAAATGAAACCATACAGCTATACTTATATTAAAATACAAATCAAGTACTTAGAGACAGCATGTGTATTACATCTATTGTCTTATCTTGATTTTACCCCACCCACCCCCTATAACATGGGCTAAATAGCTTGGCTTTAATATAACACCATTATCTCAGTTGTTTGTGCCTGAAGTGTATCTTAATGACTAATATATTACAAAAACATGACAAAATGTCAAATTATATGCAGAAAATATATACTAGAAGATTAAATTGGCCCGGTTGACATGTCAATGGCACGGTGTGTTTCAAATGTCTGCTTAAAGCGACCAACAGTAAACTTCTATATGTGCTTTCTGATGAATAGTAAATAAGAGGAGATAAAACATGAATTTGATGGATAAGTACAAATGTCAAGGTCACACAAGGTCAAGGTCATGGTCACACAAGATCAAGGTCAATGTCACTGAAATATAGAAAAGCATAGAAAATCCAGTTCTCTCACATGTTTCTAGGCCTGCTTGTAGATTTTTTAGAATAAGGTCACTAAGGTCAAGGTCAAGGTCACATGACTGTTAAAAGTAGAAGCACTTTTGTTTGACTGATCCAGTTTCAGTACCTGGTGGTTTGCATTCTAAGAAAAGGGCACTTATAGTTCATGCCATTATAGACAGCATGCAATATATGCCACTTTCCAAGTGATACATATCACAATCTTTTTATATTTACCCAATATATCACCTCATATATTTCATTAAAAATATGTATATAAGAAAATACATGTAATCTAATCTGATGTTTAATTCAAGGAATAATACAATCATATCTGAAGGTCAAGGTCACAGAAATTGTCAATTGTCCTTGCAACAGCATTACTATAATTTCTCTATTACTTGTGTAGGCTTCCAAGTCATGGAAGTCAGGTCATCTGAGGTCAAAAGTTCAGAGGTCAAGGTCATTTCAAAGTCACCGAAGTAAGCATTTTCATTTGCCTTGTTCGGTATCAGAGCGCAATGTCGAAAGTTCTAATAAGGCGCTGGTAAACTCATCAAACCTGCGCGGACTCAAGATGTGTCACTTTACCACTCGAATGTAACTGCATGTGAGGCGCGTAAAGTTTTTGATAATTTTCCTAATTATTTATTATTCATATTTACTTTTTTTGTTTGAAAACATAGTCAGCTACACATTTGTTGAGATCTATCAACAACACTGGACAGACAGAAGATGAGGCTGTGAAAACAAATGTGCTTATGGTGAATACTAATGTACAGACCACCTACATAAATACCTACTCCAGCTGACCCCCATTTCAAAGTAAATTTTACAAACTGACCCCAGAATCCTTGTTTAGAGACTCCTATTTGCTTATTTCCCTTCAGGGGATTTAAAAAAGCAGTGAAAAAATCAGTAAAAAATTGCAAATTTATTTATTTGCTTCTTCTGGTCTACTGCCAGTGTAGGGTACAGTGAACTAATTATTTTTCCCATAGAGCTCCATGGTGATTCCACCCTTTTTGGTGCTTAAGGGTTCATTTCAGGGTATAGCTGGACTTCTAAATTTTGTTTTAATTCAAAACCCAGGCTTAGCATACAAAATAAACAAGGAAAAATACCACCATCACCAGCACTTTCTGGGACTTTTTGGAGGCTGAATGTAGCGACCCCTCAATTGGCAGGTATCAAAAATAGAAACTTTGCAATTTCACCACTTCTTGTTTGGGCTCCAGCAAACACACACAGAAACATTTATTTCTTTGAAACAATTAGAAAATTACAAACAGACATTTTTTTCTTCAAATTAGAATGATGAGTTTTAATTCATCTTTATTATTAACCAATCACAGGTCGCCTTACACAAAATAACTACCCCTACACTTTTTTGCACCAATCAGCAGTCCTGTCACAATTGGTTCACTGTGCCCTTTAATAAATAAATTATCCTTAGGCGCTACAAATTGAAACAAAAAAAATGCATTAACCGTTAAAGCGCTTACAGACGACTTTCTAAATTCTTTTTATTATTATTATTATTATTATTATTATTATTATTATTATTATTATTATTGTTTTTATTATCATTATTATTTAACTATTATTAATTTTATTATTCAGAGAGCGAAAATAAGACCTAGCTCTGCATGTAAATTATCTTCTAGGCAGAAGATTCACATGAAAAGCTGTCTTATTTACTCTGAAAAATACATTAAATATCAAAATATCGTTTGTAAGGGCTTAAGAAAAATCGTGATATTCTAGAAGCACATTTACACCTAAAATGCTGGGTAAAAGTTTCAGCAGACGACTTTTTATGTATTTTTTCTTAGAAAAAAGGCTTTGACATTTTATGCAAATTGTCTCCTCAAGGTCCCTGAATGGTGCTTTAAGGCCTTAAAAATCGATTTTTTATAGAAGCAGATTATTACTTAGCATGCTGGGTAAAAACATTATCAGATGATAGTTTGATGTAGTGTACTTCATAGTCCCAGAAAATAGGGTTTGACATTTTTATTCAAATTGTCTCCTCCGGCTCATTGAGAAGCGTTTTAATGACTTATTTTTTTCTTTTTTTTATTGTTCCCAGGAAATAGGTTTTGACACTTGATACAAATTATTTCAACAAGCCTTTTTTTCTAGCGAAAATGTTGAGGAGACGTTTACATAAAATGTAAAAGCCTATTTTCTGGCAAATATATTTAGGAGACGTTTGCATAAAATGTCAAAGCCTATTTTCTGGCAAAAATATTGAGGAGACGTTTGCATAAAATGTTAAAGCCTATTTTCTGGCAAAATATTTAGGAGACGTTTGAATAAAATGTTAAAGCGAATTTTCCGGCAAAATATTGAGGAGACATTTGCATAAAATGTAAAAGCCTATTTTCTGGCTAAATATTTAGGAGATATTTGCATAAAATGATCATACCTATTTCCTGGCAAAAATATTGAGGAGACGTTTGCATACAATGTTAAAGCCTATTTTCTGGCAAAAATATTGAGGAGACGTTTGCATAAACTTTAAAAGTCTATTTTCTGGGATTAATAAGAACAACTAGCATGAGCTTGGCGTCTGCTGAATTTACCGGCAGGGAGTCGTTATGGTTAAGCAAGACAACTAGCTAACTCTTACAAAACTTAAAACCAACCCATATTTTATATATGCCACGCTCTTAAGTATTCGTACAGCTTTTCTTGCGCAGGCAGTGTATACCCAGATCACATGCCGCTGGTTGTGGCTTCAGATCAAGGTCTACACTGATTGCTACTCATCCACAGATTATAAACACACCAACATATAGTAAAAGGCTCTTGTTCCATTTGACGTTAATGTTAAGCCAATAACATTGTGACGTTATTAGAAAAGAACAAACTTACGTCCAACAAGACTACAACGTTATAATGCGATGGTCTTGATCAGACTGCGCGGATGCTTAGTCTGAGCTAGGCCTACAGATGTACGCCACGGCTCTTTTTGAGAGATATGGCTATGTACTATTGTCTAAATTCTTTTTGTTTTAGGAACAAAAGAGAATGTCATCCGTTGACGGCGCACGGTCTACATACATCGCCTCTGAAGAAATAATTACACGCCCTTGCGGGCCCTGTAACTATGAAGGTAACGCGGCCGAAGCAGCAACGTTCTGTAATGATTGTAAAGAACTCCTTTGTCGGAATTGTGCAGACTCTCATAAGAAATATAAACGACTCAGAAATCATTAACTTTTGCCCGTGGCACAAGTACCCAAACATGAAGCTACAGCGTTTACATCTAGTATTGTTATATGTGATTGTAACCAGAACTTAGAAGTCACCGAATATTGTGAAGATCACGGTGATGTTGTTTGTCAGACTTGCACATCTACTAAACATCGAAAATGTAAAACACAGGCAATAACAAAGAAACGCTTTAGTGATGAAAAGGCAAAACTTAGTTCTATAATGCAGAAGGCAGATGCAGTGAAGACAAAAATTGAGACATTTCTTCAAGAACGAAATGCTGACCTTAAGAGACTTTTATTAATAAAGGAAACATGCACAAAAGAAATACAGTCATTTAGAAAGAAACTTAATCAACACTTGGACTTATTGGAACAAAATGCCCTGAAAGAGATTGAAGAGCTCGAATCACGTGAGAGGGAGGAAATCGAGCGTCACATATCATCGTGTTCTGCCACCCAACATATGCTCCAGAACGATATTCAACTACTAGAAAATGCCAAGAAATCCTCTTTGTCAGAATATATGTTTGTCGCACATACAAAAGTGTCTGTCCATCTGGAAGGATATGGGACATTGTTACATGAAATCGGTCAAGAAACCAAGACACCAACAATTACTTTTGAAAGGAATGAGCAGCTTGCCGACCTTCAAAAAGATATCAGTAAATTTGGAACTTTGACGACTAGCTACTCTCAAGGCGATAAGTCACAGGGTAAATTATTTCCGAACCTAAAAGTTCAAACTTCCTCTGAGATCGACGTTAAATCATCAAAGGATAGTAGTCCCCCTTGGATTACTGGGTGTGATATTATGCAGGATGGTAGTATTATTACCTGTGACTGCAATAATAATAAAATCAAGCATTTGGACAGCTCATTTACATTAAAAGAAAGCATCAGTTTACAAACCAGGCCTTGTGGTGTATCTGCAGTAAACAAGAACATGGCAATAATAACCTTACCTAGTCTAAAACAAGTTCAGTATATAGAAGTGATACCAAGGCTAAAGACTGGCCGTACAATCCAGCTTGACAAGACGTGCTGGGGTGTACATGTGGCTGGTAAAGAAATCTATATTACAGCTCATGATAATACACTAAGAGGACATAAAGGAGAGGTGAGAGTCCTTGACTTTGATGGTAACATGATAAGAAGGATAGGGATGAACCAAGATGGATCATATATGTTTGATTGTCCTCATTATCTCACAGTAAGTCCATCATCAAGGAACATCTATGTTTCTGACTATCGTTTATCAAAGGTATGGTGTCTGAATTCCGATGGCGGAATAGTGTACCAGTACAAAGATCCAGACTTGAGAGGTCCGAGAGGAATGTGTATTGATGCTGAAGACAACCTCCTTGTATGTTACACAGAATCACACAATGTTGAGATTGTCACTGCTGCTGGCAGAAAGCATAGTACATTACTAACAGCACATGATGATTTACAGTATCTGTATTCTATAGCCTACAGACATTCTGACGCTTCATTGATTGTTGGCTGCTACAAATCTAACAAACTGTTTGTATATAAACTATCATGATATAAACAAATTATATAAAGACAATAATAAACAAAACGTGTAGGATGGAAACTAATTAAGCCGTGACACTAAAAAAGAAAGCGGTTGTAAAGATAACGTGAAAAGCGAAGGCCTTTTACTAGATCAGACTGCGCGGTGCGCAGTCTGATCTAGGCCTTTGCTTTTCGTCAGATGATTATACACTGTCCAGGCTTGCTAAGGACATATATCGAAGGTTATCGTCAGTATACACTAAGTGCATCTTTAGTGCAATCTGGATATACACTAAAGCCCCTTTACGTGTTGCACTGTTTCATTCATGTATAATCTATGAAGGTGAATAACAATCATTTCAGTAACGTCTTTCAAATAGTCTCTATAATTGCATAAATGCATTGCAGAGGATGACAAATATTACTACTTAACAATACACCAAAAGGGGTGGGTAGATTACAGTGTGTTATTGGGGTGGGTAGATTAAAGTGTGATGTTGGAATGGGTAGATTACTGTGTGTTGCGGGAAGTATAGGATAACAGTGTGTGGGGCGAGGGGATCAGATTACAGTTTGTCGAGTAGATGGGCAGATTGCAGTGTTTTGAAGGGATGGATATATTATAGCGTGTTGAGGGTATGAGTAGATTACAGTGTGGTACTAGAATGGATAGATTCTAGTGTGATGCGGCAATGGGTCGATTATAGTGTGTTGTGGGAATGGATCATTACCGTGTCTTAAGAGATAGGTCGAGTACTGTGCGATAGATTACAGTGTGCTGCGGAATGGGGTAGTTTACAGTGTGTTAAGGGATTGGGTAAATTACCGTGTGTTATGAAATTGGGTAGATTACGCTCGTACATTGTGGTACTGGAATGAATGGATTATAGTTTTGTGCGGAAATGGGTAGATGGGAATGGATAAATTACAGTGTCTTAAGGTATAAGTCGATTGCAGTGTGTTAAGGGAATGAGAAGTTTACACTGTGTTAAGGGAAGGGGTAGTTTACATGGTGTTAAATGATAGATATGTTACAGTGTATTGCTGGAATGTGTTGATTTACAGTGTGTAAATGGGATGGGTAGATTACAGTGTATTAAGGGAATGGGTGATTACAGTGTGTTGCGCAAATGGGTAGATTTTAGTGTGTTAAGGGGATGGGTAGGTTATCGTGTATTAAGGGGATGGGCAGATTACATTATGGTTTGCAATTATTCTGACATACTTTGAAGAATGTGTATGAAAGCTGCGTTTGAATGTTGGCGATGGTGATGATATGTTGTACACAACGATAGTATTATGTCTATATGATGACAAAGTACACAAGAAGTGTTGGTTTCCTGACGGATGGTGTAGGCCCCGGTTTGGCGGAGCAAGTTGCGGCGTCTAATCTTGGTACGTACTATTCGCTGCGTTACAACATCTATATAAATTTGGATGGTTATTTTGCTGAGAAGGCGGATGGTGTAGGTCCTGGTTGGGCGCAGCGAGGTGCAGCGTCTGATGTGGGTATGCACTATTCGTTTCGTCCCAACGTGTGTTTCGTCCCAACGTGTACGTGAATTTGGATAACTGTTTTGCTGAGAATTGTTCGTTCCCTGGCGGATGGTGTGGGCCCCGGATGGGCGCAGAAAATATTAGCGTCTTGTCTGGGTTTACACTATGTGCTTGGCCTCAACATGGAGATAAATTTGGATAGATATTTTGCTGAGAATTGTTGGTTTTCCGCGTATGGTGTAGACCTCGATTAGGCGCAGCAAATTGCGGCGTTTGATTTGGGTAGACATTATTCACTGCGTCCCAATATGGAGAAAAAATTGAATAGCTTTGTTTGTGTTGAGGTTTTACGGCCCAGTCAGTCCAATGGGGTCATGTCGAGCGCGGTCAGTTAACCTAACCACACCTTTACTGGGCAGGCTTAGTCCTCTAAGTGGTTAACCAGTATTGTGCACATTCTTTCGCCTTTCTTAAATCAGCGAAAGGGAGAGAATGACCGTAGAAAATATTTCATGATCAATCTCCACGAAAGAATGTTGCAGACCTCGATGGGGGTTGAACCCGCGTAGGATAGCTCAGTGTTTTGCTGAGAATATCTGGTTCCCCCGATTGGGCGCAGCGGGTTGCGGCGTCTGAACTGGGTATGCACTATTTGCTGGGTCCCAAAATAGAGATAAATTTGGACGGTTATTTTGCTGAGAATTGTTGGTTTCCTGGCGGATGGTATAGACTCCGATTAGGCGCAGCAAGTTGCGGCGTCTGACCTGGGTAGACATTATTCTCTGCGTCCCAAATTTGGATCGTTGTTTTGCTGCGATTTGTTGATTTATTGGCGGATGGTGTAGACCCCGATTAGGCGCCGCAAATTGCTGCGTCTAATCTGGGTAAGTAATATCCGCTGCACCCCAACATTGAGTTAATTGTAGACGGTTATTTTGTTGAGAATTGTTGGTTTCCTGGTGGATGGTGTAGACCCCGTCTTGGCGCAGCATAGTGCGGCGTCTGATCTGGCTGGATATGCACTGATTCCTGGATCCCAACAGGGAGATAAATTTGGAGGGTTATTTTGTTGCGAATTGTTGGTTTCCTGCTGGATGGTGTTGACCTCGTCTGGGTGCAGCAAAGTGCGGCATCTGATATGGTCAGACATTATTGTTATGGTTATTTTGCTGATTTTGTCTTCCTGGCAGATGGTGTAGGTCCTGACTAGACGCAGCAAGTTGCGGCGTCTGATCTGGGTATGCATTTTTATTGCTGGGTCCCAACATGGAGATAAAGTTGGATCGCTATTTTACTGAAAATTGCTGGTCTTTTCTTGGATGATGTAAACCCTGATAGGGCGCAGCAAGTTGCGGCGTCTGATCTGGGTAGACATTATACGCGGCATTCTAACATCGATATAAAGTTGGTTAGCTATTTTGCTGAGAATTGTTGGTTTCCCGGGAGGCGTGCTGACCTCAATTGGGGGCAGCAGCTTGCGGTTTTTGATCTTGGTGGACAATATTCGCTCTGTCCCAACATGGAGAATTTGGATGTTTACTTTTCTGGATGTTTATTTTTCTGTTGGTTTCCCGCGGATGGTGTTGGCCCTGATTAGGCGCGGCAGGTTGCGGCGTTTGGACCTGGGTTTGCACTGTTTGCATGGAAATAAATTTACATAGTTATTCTGCTAAGAATTTTTGGTTTCGTCGTGATGGTGTAGACCCTGACTGAGCGCTGTGTCTGACCGGGGTAGGTACTTTTTATGGCGTCCCCTTATCGGTTGGTGTATTAGCAGATTCTTCAGTACGTTGTGGCACTTATAAATCGCATGCAAGGTGCACAAGAGAGGTAAATCTTTTAAGCTTATTCACTGAAACTTTAAAAACTGGTCTAAGAGAAGCAACTCTCGAAGTACTCTGCTGGTGGCGAATTTTCGAGGCGCCGATCGCAGCTGCAGGATGACATTTGTTTGCGGTGGGGTTAGGGCTAGGCGATTGATGTCGATCGTCTGGCTGGCAGGCGATTCATATGAGGTGCTGGGCCTTATCTGTTAGGAGTAAGGGATGATCTTTGTTAAGTTTTTATTTTTCTGTAGTTTTGCATGGCGGTTCGAGGGTTAAAAAGTCACTTCGACTGCACCAAGCTTTTGCGTTTAGTCCAGTTCCTTCTTTCCATTTCTCCCTCTTAGTATCTCATCAGTTTTTGCCCGTAGTTTAATAACCTCATGATGTTACTGACTTTGGCATATATATGTTTCGAGGTTCAAATACAATTTTTTTGTACAGTCTCCGTTTACGTATATACTTTAGCTCCTTTCTGCCTCTATTTATAGCCCTGCTTTGAAAACGTGGGGCTATACTGCACTTGCTCTGTCCTTCCGTGATTCCTTGACTCCATAATTCCATGATTCCGTGATGCCAAGAAGCATGCGCATATAGAAATCATTATCAAATCTGTATCGAAATTATTAGGAATTATGAGAGCCATTAAATACAAAGTGAGGAGGAAAGTTTTAAATAATATCTATATTTCTTACATTCGACCTATCCTGGAGTATGCGGCTGTGGTATGGGGCGGCTGTACAGCATAAGAAAATTCAAGCGAATACAATTTGAAGCAACCAGAATTGTTACCGGACTAACGAGATCTGTTTCTGTCGATAAACTTATAAAAGAAACTGGATGACTGTCATTATCAGATAGGCTTTTGTTTCAAAAGGCTGTGCTTATGTATAGAATCATAAATTGCTTGGCGCCAGAATACATATTTAATATCATGCGCCGTTTGTGTCGCAGAGAACAGAATACAGTCTGAGATATGCAGCTGCCACTTCTGTCTCAAGTAGAAGAACTGAAATTTATTCTAAATCATTTTCCCTCTTCCGTTGACTACCGGAATAAGTGACATTTGTCAGTTAAAGCGCTGATATCTCTCAGTGATTTTAAACACTCACTTACGAGATCTATGTTTAGGAGTCCTGAAGTCCCAAATTATTTTGTTTCAGGCCAACGCATAAGTTCTAACTATCATTGTAGAATAAGAAATAACTGTAGCAATCTAAATAAAGACTTATTCAATAATCATCTTAAACCAACGGCTGCATGCGAATGTGGTTTTGAGAGTGAGGATGTGAACACTAATTTTTCTTCTGTAATAAATTCACACAGCAAGTCTGCTCCAGGCCATCCGTAAATTTCAGCCTGTCGATATACGCCTTCTTCTACACGGTTCTCCTGATCTCTCTAATGACGACAATGTTGAACTTTTTTCACACATCCAACATTTTGTAAAAGAAATCGTTTTTGACAAACGTAAACCTAATTTACAATTGTAGACATGTATGTAGTCTGTTACACCTATTAAAAAATCTGTTACTGAAGCTTTATTTGGTGACCCCAACTCATTACTCATCCTCCTTAGTTTCATTTCCATTCTGTATACTAGATTCCTATAGAACTAATTTTCTAATCAATATGCGTTTCCTTTCTATTTTTTTTTTTTTTTTTTTTTCTTTCTTTCTTTCTTTAGCTCTACTAGCGAGCGCTCAATGTTTTGTTGATTATAAATTAATTCTGTTTGTATGTAAACACGCGAGCTCGGACTCTCCAGATACTGTATATTGTTTGATCCTATACAATTTCATCTCATTTCCTGTCTTTTTATACTAGGATCTGGACAGGCGGAATTCTAGTGAGTACATTATAAGATTTACCAATTGCCATAAACGTTGTATGTTATACAATGTACTTTGTTTTGGAAAGGACCTTATCTAATGTTGTGAGAACTTGTGGTTCAACCCACATGCTTTATGATTGTTTGGCAATAAAAAATGATTAAAGTAAACAAAAGTACACGGATTATCCAAGTAAAAGTGCGGTGAGTAAGAATGTTTGCGGTTGAACATTTTGGCGGGAAAAAGCTCCACCGAAAGAGTGTTATCGGGCATATGCGGACACCGAATGCCCAGATAAGACTGCGCATTCGCGCAGTCTGATCAGGGCCTTCGCTGTCCATTTACAGACTTGGTTAACACTATAGAATATATCGTTAGAGAGCAAATGCCAATATTGTACTTTGCGTATGCACATGATGGTCTGACTTAACGAATTTGCGCATGTGCGAAGACATTTTTCGCTTAACGCGGCCCACATGATAGTATAGTTGCCTTAGGAAATCATGTTTGATACTGTTAATTCGTAAAAAACCGTTAGAGTATCATAGTTTGTCAAAATGTGATTTCAGTTTCGCCTAAAATGTATAAATGATCATGGTTTTATATTATCTATAAATGTTTCTTTGGATACAGCACTTATTAGGTCAACCTTTAAACCGTTTTATTTTTTACAACATGTTATAATGAACCATCTTGGATCCAGGGTAGATGAGGGCTCAGTATGAACCGCTTAGGACAAGGTTACGATAGACTGCCTGGAGAGGTTAATACAGCCTTTCGAAAATGATGACGTCACCAAAGGTAGATTTGCACACCTAATTGTAAATACGTATTTGTTACTGCCCTTGTTTTACTATAATACAAATATATGAGCAGTTGAGAAATGGTCGCTGTGCAATATGTGAACTATGAAGGCGCAGATTAGCCTGTGCAGCTGTTCAGTTTGATTGTAATGACCACCTAGGTTTTATTATATTTTACAATATCAGATGATTGAATAGACAAGGATGCCCTGATTAGACTGTGTGGATGCACAGGCTGATCTGGGTCTTCTTTGCCCATATGTTATAATTGAGTCAATACAGCCTGAGAGAAAAATGCTATGGCGTCACTAAAGGTACATGTCCCAATATAATTGAAGTAAAAAAAAGAAGAAGATATCTGTGACTCATTTGTAACTGGCTTTACTATTATAGAAATATCTGTGCAGTGAGTAATGGTCGCTGTGTAATAAGTGAACTATGAACGCCCAGATCAGCCTGTGCAGCTGTTCAGTCTGGTTCAAAGGGTCATCCAGGTTTCATTACGTTCTTCAATATCAAATAATTCTGTAAGTCGTCAAGGAAGCCCTGATCAGTCTGTGTGCATGCAAAGGCTGATCTGAGCCTTCCTTGCTCACACACGGAATAATGGTCATTTTCTCTTGACAAAACCTATTATACGCTAAGCATTCTGGGTAAATTTTCAGATATTTTTTCTTATTTTACCTAAAGAGAAAAATGCCAAAACCTGTTCTCTGGGAAAAAATAAGAAAATATTTCAAAATATCGTCTGCTGAAAATTTTACCCAGCCTGCTAAGAGTTATGAAAAGCATATTTTTATATAAAATTCTATAAGGCCTCTGGAACTGGTTGTGATTTACGCTGAAATTAAAAACAAATGCATAAACAGCATAAAAAAATTAATTGTAAAATGTAATCTGAGACCAGGAAGCCGGGCATGAACCTCTAACCTTTCTTCAAGGGTAACACATCCCCAAATTTCAGAATATTTCAATTTAAAGATAATAATATTATAAATCCAATAATATTAAAATGCCTATTCGTTCAAAAGTTACATGCATTCGAAGTCGTAATAACTTGTGTTGCTATCTAAAGCTTAGTAAAAATAAAGCTTTCTTACAATGCACTATTCTATGATGTCATTGGTTCTTTTTAGCTCACATGAGCCGAAGGATGAGCTATTGTGATCACTGGCCATCCGCCCATCGTCCACATCTTTGAACGACCTCTCCTCTGAAACCCCTGGGCCAATTTTCTTCAAACATCATGTAGAGCCATCTGTTAAAGGGGAATCGGAATTTGTACAAATGATCACGGTCTGTTAATCAAGATGGCCACCATGCCATATATGGGAAAACCAAGAACCAAGAAAGCTTTAAGCCTGAATCTTGGTATACAGCATCAAGGACTCAAGGTCTACGAAGTTTGTTCAAATGATGACCCTAGGATGGCCTTTGTTGAAAAGCCATTTTCTCAAAATGTACTAAAGACTAATGGCTGAAACTAACAATGAGTGATTAAAGTAGTAAAACATTTTAGTAATATTCAAAATTTTGTCCACTGGAAGTTACCTGCCCTTGCGCCTGGGCCATATGCATGTATAAAATTGTGTAATTTTTAAATGTCTTCTCTGCTTCTGTTTGAGCAATTTTCACTAGATTTCGCAAAGGGCTTTTTGTCGAAAGAGTATTGCCAATTTGTTCAATGGTTCCGCGCCGTTGAACAAAATGGCCACCATGCCCATATATGGTAAAAACATTTAAAATTTTCTTCTCCAGAACAAAGAATCCTTTGGGGCTGAATCTTGATATATAGCATCGAAGACTCAAGATGTACCAAATTTGTTAAAACGACGATCGTATGTATGCTGACCTTTGACCTTTTTATGTCTAGGTAAAATTTGCGTCCCCATGCATTGGTATGGGGAAAATATTGAAAAGTAATTTTCTCAAAATGTATTAATGACTAATGGTTGAAACTACAAACAGTGATGAAGTTGTAAAGCAAACTAGTTATATTCAACAATTTGTCCTCTGGGAATTATCTGCCCTTGCCCCTTGATTATACATGTATAAAATTGTGTAATTTTGAAATGACTTCTACTCTGAAACCGCCCGGGCAATTTTCACTAGATTTCACATGGGGCTTTCTGTCAAAAGGGTACTTACAATTTGTTCAAAGGGTTAAACGCCATTGAACAAGATGGCCGCCATGCCCATATATGGTAAGAACACTTAGAAATCATCTTCTCTAGAACCAAAAAAGCTTTGGAGCTGAATCTGAGTATAAAGCATCGAGGACTCAAGGTCTACTCTACCAAGTTTGTTCAAATAATGACCGTAAGTTGACCTTTGACCTTTTGGTGGCAAGGTAAAATTTGTGTCCCTATGCATTTTATGGGCAAAATGTTGATAAAGTAATTTTCTCAAAATGTATTAAAGACTAATGACTGAACCTTACATTGTGTGATTCAAGTAGTAAAACATTTTAGTTTCAATCTGCATTTAGTAAAACATTTTAGTTTTAATCAAACTTTTGTCTCCTGAGAGTTATCTGCCCTTGCCCCCGGGCTATATACAGGTATAAAATTGTATAATTTTCAAATGCCTTCTCCGAAACGGCTTGAGCAATTTTCACCAGATTTCCCATGGGGCCTTCTGTCGAAAGGGTATTGACAATTTGTTTGAATGGTTCCACGCCATTGAATAAGATGGCTGCCATGACCATATATGGAACAAACACTTAATAAACCAAACACGCATTGAAGCTGAGTCTTGGTGTATAGCATCCGGGACTTAAGGTCTACCAAATTTGTTCAAATATTAGTCGTAGGTTGACTTTTGACCTTTTACGGCAATGTCAAATTTGCACCTCCGTATGGGAAAATGTTGAAAGTCATTTTCTCAATATTTATTAAAGACTAATGGCTGAAACGTGGAGCGTATGATTAAAGAAACAAAACTATTTAGCTACCGTCAAAACTTTAGGTGTTATCTGCCCTTGCCTCTGTCTTTGTACGTGCATAAAATTGTGAAACCTTTAAACGTCTTCTTCTCTGAAGCAGCTTGATTTCACTAGATTTCACATGGGTCCTTCTGTCGAAAGGAAGTTTGTTAAAATGATGATATTAGGGTGTCCTTTGACCTTTTTACGGGTATGGTCAAATTTGTGTTCTTGTTGCTCTGGCAGTACTGGAAGCAATTGCATGGCATCTGCAGATATTCAATAGCTGTTTTTATCAGGTGAGCGAATCGTGGCCCATGAGCCTCTTATTTACATTTTAATTGGAAAATTCAAGTTTTAGCTCGCCTGGACGAACCAGGAAGCTCTATTGCACTACCGTCGGCGTCCACATTAACGTTTAAGTTTTTAAGAGCCTATATTTTCCAGACCTTTAGATAGATGTAGTTCATATTTGATATGATGATAGATATAGTTCCAAAGTTTAATTCAGCAATACCCAATTCTTCCGATACCGAGGCACCTTTTTTGGATTTGAATCTATGTATATCTAATGGTACAATTTCCACCAAAATTTATGATAAACTGGACGATTTTGATTTTGATATAGTCAATTTCCCTTTTCTGGATGGCGATGTCCCCCGGCGTACCTCATATGGGGTATACATATCTCAACTTATAAGATTCGCCAGAGCTTTTTCAAATCTTAATGACTTTAACTACCGTAATAAAGCCCTTACTGCCAAACTTCTTAGGCAGGGCTATCGTTATTTTAAACTTCGTAAGGCGTTTTCGAAATTTTATCGCAGACACAGTGGCTTGTTAGAAAAATATAGCGTCAGTCTGAAAACACTTCTGCAACTTCTGAATTTTACGGTGACTTAGTGTACAGATTTAGAAAAATTGTAGGTAAATCTAACTTTTCGGAGCAATTCAGAAAACTTATTAACCGTTATAAAAGAATTGGCTATAGCCTGGATATTATGCGGCAGACTGCATGCCTAGTTGTCAATCCAATCATTGTTGATGGCTATACTTCACTCTTTAATTGCACGACGGCGGTTCGGACCTCAGACTCAATGACGGCCTCTTCGTAAAACTTTAACCAGTGGGTTGGGGCTTGACGATATGTCTTTGGCTTGGCCCGCCGTGGTTCAACTATTGGTTTTCATTTACTCTGGATACAGTAGAATTAGCCATGAGTACTCGTCTTTGTTTATTATAGTGATTAATCTGATTTTTATGTTTTCGCTTTGATGCATTGACTGAGTTGGGAGCCTTTATGCGAACAAAATTTTTATGTATTTCTGTATTAAGAGTAGCATCGGGACCCAGGGTGAAGTTAGCTAGCTGTAAAAGTGCTTTAAACCCCCGGTGGTTTGCTCTACCGACCGTTCTAAGGCGGTGGTCCCGGTGTTAGTCTTACTATTTGTTGCTTTGTGGTTTATTCTACGAGGCGATTTGTTGTATGTCTTTCCGTGTGTCATTTTGTTCTTATGCTTTTCAGTCCTTTTAGTATTGCGATTACCTCGCTTGGGGAAGAGAGAGCTAATCTTAGTGCTTTTCGTACGTTTGTTCGGTTTGTGCTTGTTTAGATTTTTCGGTTTCCTCTTCCTCTTGGGGTCTGGGAAGGGTTGCGGTTTGTGATTGTGGCACTCCCTGGACTTTTCTCTTACCTTTTTTGGATAAAGGCAGCTCAGAAAAGCTAAAATTTTGCCAACCTACCTCTTGGTTTGGTTGACAACAGAAAACTCCCATATAATTATAATGGGAAAATGGTTTAATTGCAATTTCTCCTTAACCAGTGTTGCTTTAAGGCAAAATCTTACTATAAAGCATTGGGGTTTCAAGGTCTACCAAATTTATTCAAATTATGGTCGTAGGTTGACCTTTGACCTTCTCAGGACAAGGTCAAACTGGCGTCCCCATAGATTTATATTGAAAAATAATTTTCTCAAAATGTGTAAAAGACTGATGGCTGAAACTTGCAATGTGTGATGAAGTAGTAAAACATTTTAGTTTCAATCAAAATTTTGTCCCAGGATGGGGTATCTGCCCTTGTTCCATGGCTATATGCGAGTCGTACATGTATAAAATTGTTTAATCATTAAACGTCATCTATGAAACCGCTTCATTAATTTTCACCGGATTTCATATGAGGCTTTCTGTCGAATGGGTATTGACAATTTGTTCAAATGGTTTCGCACCGTTGTTCAAGATGGCTGTCATGCCATTTATGATAAAAAGGACACTTAAAATATTCTTCTCCAGAACTAAGAAACCTTTTAGGCTGAACCTTGGTATACAACATCGAGGACAATGTCCACCAAATTTGTTCAAATGATGATCCTTTTTGTACAAATAAGAAAACTTTGAGACCAAGCCTGGGTTTCCTGGGATTGTGAGTGCTACAACATTTGTTCAGATGATCTCAGATTGACTTTTGACCATTTTAGGGCCGGATCAGATTTGCTTTCGTATGCTTTTGCAAAGAAAAAAAAAAGTTGAAATCTTATTTTCTCAAAATGTATTGTGTACAAATGGTTGAACCTTACAATATGATAAGACTAGCAAACTATTTCAGTTACAATGAAAAATATTTCATCCTTATGCTTATTTCCGCTTGCTCCTAGACTATACACATGTATAAAATAATGAAATATTTAAGTTGTTTTCTTCTGATATCACTGTCAGGTCGAATCTTCACCAAATTTCTTGTGGTCTTCTATCAAAGGGAATAAAAAACAAGTGTTTAATGATCATGCTTCAGTGACCAACACGGTTGCTATTCAACCAGATATTGAAAACGATCTGCATCTGCAGAAAAGTAATGGCTGTTTTACTCAGGTGAGCGAATCGTGGTCCTTGGTCCTCTTGTTATTGAGTTTGGTTCCTTATATTGTAATATGTATGGATACAAAAACTATGAACAAAAGGAGACAAGGTTCACTTATATGTCTGGAAAACCATTGACGTTCCTGGGGTTAATATCGTTAAAGTTTGTATTATTGTATCATGTGCTTATGTTGTAAATGTGTGCTTATGTGTTTTTGTTGTTTTTGTTCTAAGTAATATATATTTGTTTAACTACCCGAAAGGTCCTTTATTTGGTAATATTATTTATCTTCTTTTCTATTCATTCACCGATATTGTACTTATCTTACTGCTTCAAAACATTTGACGTTTTTTGTTTTTTTTTGTTTTTTTTTTTTGTTTTGTTTTTTTTTGGCGTTTGTGTATTTATTCGCCATTTGTAAGTATCTGAGCGTATAAGGCTTATATAAGGCTTATATGTTTAGATGCAGAATTTAGCGTGATCAGCGTTATCAGAGAACTTTTTGCTTGACAGTTATAAGGTTGGTAGTAACAGGAAAACGGACTGTCGAAATGTAGTATGTGCATGTTAAATCTGATGGTAGTTTCGCATGCGCCCAAAAAAATCAATTAAAGTCCAATACGGAGCTACTATGTATGCTAAAACAAAGAATTCCAATTTGAAGGACCCAGTTACTATTTTGTCTACCTTGGCAACCGCCCCAAAATCAGTTAAAGTCACTGAGGAGGTATAATGTTAAAAACAGAGGATTCCAATTTGAAGAACATAGTTATTATTTAGGTCTACATTGCGCTTTGATCTATTAAGGAAGGTAAAAGAAAAAATACTGCTATATATCAGTGTATTTTCGGAGGATTTCATAACAGACTCAATAAGCCGCAACGCTAAGAAACGTACCTTCGAACATGTGCGCCTAGCAAAGATTCAGATCAGCCTGCGTATTCAGGCAATCTGATTAGAACCTTCACTTGGAGCATTTCAGATAGCCAATGATGCACATTTTTTCATGCGATTAATGTAGATTCCGTTCAGTCTGCGCTGACGCGCAGTCTGATTTGAGGTATCTTTGAGAGCATATGTCAGAAGGTATGTTTTCTCACGTTACGGCAAAAATGACCAACACTTATTTAAAGTTTGATGTAAAAACAATATTCGCGACTCGTCACAGACAGATAGCAGTTCTTCCCAATTGATGTTTCCCTGCCCGGTGTTTACCTGACTGTTGTTAAATAATTATATTCTCCGAAGAATTTCAAATTTCTAAATATTAAGTCAATATTTTTAGCTCAACAGAGGGAACTTAAAGGATAGACAGTGTTTCGACCTTTGTCAGATATACCCTGCCTTTGCAAACAGTGGTGTAGAGTCAGATCCTTCTGAAGAAGCAAACTGATCTGGACCTGCACTGTTTGTCATTCAGTATGTGACTTTATATCAACTATCTGGATCAAGTAATCTGACTGGCTGAAAATAAGAAATGGGTTTGGCATCTTAGTTTATTCAGCATGATATGGGTTAATCTTTGAACAAGTCAGTTTCTCTACCAGTTGATATGTCTTAAAACTGCCGGATTAATGGAGATTAGTGCATACTCTGATCAGACACCGTGTTCATATCTGGGTCTACACTGTTTTCTCAGGCTTGTTTTTCCCAGTATTTGGCGTAAAATTAATTATCGTAGAATCATCACCAACACTAGTATAGAAGATGTCCAGGTATATCCAAAATGACAGACCATAGCCAACCAATGACATCAAGAGGAATAGCAAACACACCATGACAGACAGTACACAAGCCAAAGATCAAAGAAAAATAAAGTATCTAGTTCCCTTTTGCCCAACAAGGTGATTGTAATGCTAGACAGGATCTACTAAACTCAAATCAAACATAAGGCAACAAACAGGCCAAAATATGAAACAAGCCTCGCAGCGTGCAGCCAATCACGAAAACATGCCTATATTTTGACCCCCTTAAACCCCACTTCTATATAGTAAAATATAGGGTTTACATTATTTGTCTTATTTCTGCTCAAAAACATAGATTGTGGGTACTCGTTAGAACCGCCTCGTCGAGGCGGACGAGGCGGTTCTAATGAGTAACTACAATCTATGTTTTGAGTAGAAATATAAAAAATATCAGATATGGAGCAAACAAAGCACAAAGCACAAAATGTACACAGGAAAAGAAACGGAGAGCAAAGTAGGCAGCTATTGAAGTAAGATTATCGCAATGCTAGACTCAGAACATGAAAACGACGTATGAAAACAAAACAGCTAGAACAGCTAGCAAATACTCCTGTGTACAAAACCTACTGATAGCTAAAATAACTTTTAAGTCTTATTGCTGAATATTCTACCATGAACCGCGTCAAGCGATGAAGCCTTTGAGCTTGCGCAAAATTAGCGTATTCAGATCACCCTGCACATTTGCAAAGTATCATCCGGGCCTTTGCTGCCGATATATGCCCGACGACACTTCGCGCGGCCAACCATTATGCCCTTGCATGCCAGGCCGGGTTTTCCTGCATATTAGAATCTTATATTCCATGATTTTTACTAGTCTTACCCCGCTTATCCGAACCCTGGGACGCATAACAAAGGCATACCATAATGTGGCTCAGTACACTAGTTCTACTGGTCACATATTTGTATCATCAAGACATAGGTTTACTTAATTTCAATAAAATAGTTTCTGATCTTGATATTGAAACTAGTTCCCCTGATTCTTGAGATTGTAAAGATTCTAAATTTTGTTATCAACCAGCGGGTCATATTGTCACTTGTAACTTGAAGATTATAACTGATTCACGAATCCGTTCTGTTATTTCAAAAGGACCTAAATATAGATTCCCAGCCCACATTGATTTCAATAAATGTTGGGAAACAATTGCCAGTGCTTTAAATGATTATTGTATGCGTTGGTGTAAACGGGAGCATGTTGAGTCTAATGCTTTAAATAATTGGAAATTAAAGATTTTTAAGATCATTGATGAACGTGTGTTATTTTACTCTAATAACCTTGATCTTCTCCCTCCTAAGCCTAAATTATCTTTTCGATATTTGAAACAAGGTATCCAAGAATGTCATAGGAAGTATGTTTTGGCTCCAGCTGATAAAGCTGCTAATAATGTTGTTGTTGTGTGACGACTTTATTATATCAATACTCTAAAACAAGAACTTGGTAGCACGTTTCATTGCTAATTCTTGTTCTTGTACGACTACTGTTTTATCCAAACTGCTAACTTCATGCCTTACTGCTGTTAAAAACATTGGATTAGATACTATGATACTGTTTACGACAGGGACGGAATTAACTATTTTTGGTCAATTCAAAATTCTAATGATGTTCTCAATAAATTTAAATCTAAAATCTTTCAGGCTTCTAAATTGTCTACATAAGATTTTTCTACACTGTATACTACGTTACCTCATCATCTTATAAAAGATAAACTTATTGATTTAATTAACAGAACCTTTATTCGGGAGAATACCCAATATTTGGCTTGCAACGAAGAATGTGCTTTTTTCACTTTTGATGTATATAATAATCACAATTTATGGTCGTGTCAAAAAGTCTGTGATGCCCTTGTTTATCTTTTGGATAATATTTTATTAGATTTGGAACTAAACTTTATAGACAAACTATTGGTATTCCGATGGAAACTAATTGTGCTCCTCTTCTTGCAGATTTGTTTCTTTTTTGTTATGAGAGAGATTTCATGAAGTCTCTCTCACGTGAAAATCAGGCTGACATTATTGAGGCTTTCAATTTAACTTCAAGATACCATGACGATTTGTTAAGTATTGACAATATTTACTTTGACCAAATGGTGGACCGGATATACCCTGCAGAACTTCAATTAAATAGAGTAAATTCTTCCGATACCGAGGCACCTTTTTTGGATTTGAATCTATGTATATCTAATGGTACAGTTTCCACCAAAATATATGATGAATAGGACGATTTTGATTTGATATAGTCAATTTCCCTTTTCTGGATGGCGATGTCCCCCGGCGTACCTCATATGGGATATACATATCTCAACTTATAAGATTCGCCAGAGCTTCTTCAAATCTTAATGACTTTAACTACCGTTATAAAGCCCTTACTGCCAAACTTCTTAGGCAGGGCTATCGTTATTTTAAATTTCGTAAGGCGTTTTCGAAATTTTATCGCAGACATAGTGCCTTGTTAGAAAAATCTAGCGTCAGTCTGAAAACACTTCTTCAACAAGGTATATCGGAACCCGAATTTTACGGTGACTAAGTGTACAGATTTAGAAAAATTGTAGGTAAATCTAACTTTCCGGAGCAATTCAGAAATTAACCGTTATAAAAGAATTGGCTATAGCCTGGATATTATGCGGCAGACTGCATGCCTAGTTGTCAATCCAATCATTGTTGATGGCTATGCTTCACTCTTTAATTGCACGACGGCGGTTCGGGCCTCAGACTCAATGACGGCCACTTCGTAAAACTTTAACCAGTGGGTTGAGGCTTGACGATATGTCTTTGGCTTGGCCCGCCGTGGTTCAACTATTGGTTTTCATTTACTCTGGCATAAGTAGAATGAGCCATGAGTACTCGTCTTTGTTTATTATAGTGATTAATTTGATTTTTATGTTTTCGCTTTGATGCATTGACTGAGTTGGAAGCCTTTATGCGAACCGAATTTTTATGTATTTCTGTATTAAGAGTAGCATCGGGACCCAGGGTGAAGTTAGTTAGCTGTAAAAGTGCTTTAAACCCCCGGTGGTTTGCTCTACCGACCGTTCTAAGGCGGTGGTCCCGGTGTTAGTCTTACTCTTTGTTGCTTTGTGGCTTATTCTACGAGGCGATTTGTTGTATGTCTTTCCGTGTGTCGTTTTGTTCTTGTGTTTTTCAGTCCTTTTAGTATTGCGATTACCTCGCTTGGGGAAGAGAGAGCTAACCTTGGTGCTTTTCGTACGTTTGTTCGGTTTGTGCTTGTTTAGATTTGTCGGTTTCCTCTTCCTCTTGGGGTCTGGGAAGGGCTGCGGTTTGTGATTGTGGCACTCCCTGGACTTTTCTCTTAGCTTTTTTTTGTACAGACGATTGCCATCAAGAATATGACAACCGACGTCAGTTTGTTACGTCGACGTGAAGTATCGAACTTTTGTTGTCGATGGCATTTGCTTCTGTGAAAGTAAAGAGAAAACTAACAAAATTCTAAAATTTTAGATTTAATAAATTCTAATAGAAAAAAAGCTGCATTATAACAAAAGTTATGCATGAAAAAGAACCTATCATGGGTGTTCGATACAGAGTGAAAATTTCCGTTCCTCAAGGTAACTGTTCGGCATCACCTGGAAACCCCTCACAAGTGCTAACATTCTGCAGTTAATCAGTTCTGATTGAAATGTAAAGCCTTGTTACATCAAAAGGTATGCAAGAAAAAGAATCTATCATGGGTGCACTTTGTAGAGAGAAAATTCCGTTACTCGGGATAACAGTTCGGCATCACTCGGCAAGCTTCGTAATGCCGAGCAGTTACACTCGGAACGGATTTTTCAGTCTGCGCCTATAAATATAATGTTTCAGTGCTGAAAATATTTCTAAGAACTCAGAAATTCTTCTTCATAAATGTTCCCAAAATAACATAAATATATAAATTGATCTCTTTTGTAGAATTCCATGTCTTCGATTGGTACATTTCATATTCTCCAAGAATGATCCCAAAATAACAAAAACACAAATAAACTGGGGCGTTCCAAGTGAAAAGGTGTCTTCGAGCTTACGCAAAATGCGCAGATTCAGATTCATCGCACGCATGCGCCAAGTCTCTTCTGGGTTTGTTTTCCACTAAAACGTCCAATGATTATGTTAGCGGATTTGCAGACTGATCTGGGTCTTCGCTGTCCAATATGCCTGATGACACGTTCTCGCATGACGCGGTCCACTTGATCCTTTTTCTTTGAATTTTATGTCTTCGTTTGGAAGACATCAGACCCAAAATAGCTTGAACGGCAGAAAAAAAGTATATTGTCAATATTGAAATTGATTGTCAACGTGTCCTTGAAAACTATTTTTGGAAAATAGTTACCAGTTTTTTTTTTTTTTTTTTTTTTTTTTTTTTTTTTTTTTTTGTTTTGTTTTTTTTTTTGTTTGTAGGAGTGGGGTTGAGGGGGTCGGGGGGTTGGTGGAGGGATGGTGGCGTTTAATGTTTCACAACAAAACCACAGCAAGTATGAAGAATTTATCAAGGCAGTCGTGGACATTGCAGTAGTGTTGAACACCGGTCAAAATTCCATAGTCGATCATCGGTTTTGTAAAACCGACTTATCATCGACTAAAAGTCGACTTGCAGAAAATATATTCACTCTTAGTTTAGTCATCTTCCAGATTGATAAACAGGTTACCAAATAATTGTTTCCTTATTTCACCATAAAAACGTACGTATGTCATAGATGCGCTTCTGATGAGTGCACAGCATATATTTTCTTCGAGAAAAAAAAAAAAAAAAAAAAAAAAACATCGGTATTTTTCGGCCAAATTTTCTTTCCCTTTATTAACCATCAATCTAGAATGAACCAAATAGACATTCAGTTTTCATTATTTACAGTTTGCCTATTAAAACCAAGAAAGGGAGATAAAATGTGAATCCAAAATTAGAATTTTCCGATAAGATCACTATGAATATATTTTCCGATCTTCAGTTATAAAAAGCAAACGTGACTGATGATCATGATCGATTATAATCGATCACCTGGACCTCACTTGTTTGTGATTAACATTTCTAACGGACATGTCCCAAGGTATTAGGTGGGCAATTTTATATGTCATGTATGGGTTAAGTTAGATCAGAACTTAAGGCACTGTTGTAGACATGGACTCTGATATACCTTAGACCTTGCTAGATCAGACGCCGCGTTCTGAATCGGGATCTACTCATGTCTGACAATGTTATGTTACGGACGTTAGGTTTATATTGGAAAAAAAAAATGCTAAACTTTCACGATAAATCTGTTTTCAAAGATTAAGACAATAAATAGTTTTATATCATTTACTGAACAAATAAAAACAAATCAGGCAGATACAGCTATAACTAATTGACAAGGCGCTAGATCTAGGTTTAATGCTAGGCAGGCACAACTATTGCTAACAGTATAAGCTTAAATTCAAAGGCCAATGCTAGGTAGGCACTGCTATAGCTAAGGGCAAGGCTCTAGATTAAAGGTCAATGCTAGGCAGGCACCGCTAAAACTGTTGTTAAGGAGCTAGATCAAGGATTAATGCTAGACAGAGACAGCTATACCTAAGGACTCCAGATCAAGCATTTACGAGTCGTATGCTAGTCTGGCACAGCTATAGCCAACTGACATGGCTCTAGATCAAGGGTTAATGCTAGGCAGGGACAGCTATGGCCAATGGAAATGTCTTTAAATCAGGCAAATTCTAGGAAGGTACAACTATAGCCAATATACAAGCTTTAAATCAAGAGCTAAGACAATGCTCTAGATCAAGGATTAATGGTACAAGCACAGCTATAGCCAATATACAAGCTTAAAATCAAGAACTAAGACAAGGCTTTAGATCAAGGATTAATGGTACAGGCACAGCTATAGCCAATGGACAAGGCACTAAATGAAGACCTATTTTTAGGCAAGCTAGACAACTGTAACCAAGCAAGCACAACTATAGCCAATAGGCAGGGCTCTAAGTCAAGAAGTAATGTTAGACAACACAGCGTGAGCCAACGGGAAACGCTCTAGATTAAAGGTCAATGCTAGGCATAGACAGTTATAGCCAACAGATAAGGCTCTAGTTCATGTGTCAATGCTAGACAGGCATAGCTTCAGCTAATGCACAAGGCTCTAGGTCAAGGGGCAATGCTAGGCAGGCACAGCTTCAGTTAATGGACAAAGCGCTAGAGCTAGGGTTAATGCTAGACAGGCATAGCTATAGCATATGAACAAGGATTTTAATCAAAGGGCTATGCTAGGCAGGCACAAAGAAAGCTTATGAACAAGGCGTTAGACATAGGGTAAATGCCAAACATAAGGTTGGGATCATAATTAAAACAATTTGACCTTGAATGACCTCTGAGACATACGTTGGTATGTCTGGCTGTTTTCCATAGCCGTGTACAGAAGTGTTTACGTCTGTCGTCGATAAAGTGAAAAGTGGGATACAGTTTATAATAATAATAATAAATCTCATAAATAAGTACATACCATTTGTGCTGTATCATGATAAGTAACTAAACAATTGTGAAGAAATGCCAGAGCTGTTAGTGGTAAAAAGCCAATACCACGCCCACAGAACCCCATCCATGGCATTCGTTCATAACCACAGACGAACGATTCTTGTACATAGCATGGTATCTATAATGCAAGTTGCGGAAACAATATCTCCGATTGTCCACAAAATGTACTAGAAACTTTTAAAACAAATTTAATAAAGCAGTTATCGGTTCAAGGGAAAGATATGATAGAATTACTTATCAGCTTTCAAACTAGTTTAAGTAGACTTCTTTGTCTCATATGAAACTAGGGTCAATAGTATACGTAAATCAAGGCTAGCTCAAAGGGCAATGCTAGGCAGGCTCAGATAAAGCTAATGGACAAGGAGCTAGGGCTAGAATTAATGGTAGACAGGCATAGCTATAGCCAATGAACAAGGCTCCAAACCAAAGGGTCATGCTAGGCAGGCACAGATAACGCTAATGGACAAGGCGTTAGAGCTACGGTTAATGCTACACAGGCACAGCTATAGACAATGCACAAGGCTCCAAATCAAAGGGCAATGCTAGGCAGGCACAATTAAAGGTAATGGACAAGGCGATATAGAGCTACGGTTAATGCTGGACAGGCATATCTATAGCCAATGAACAAGGCTCTAAATTAAACAGCGATGTTAGGCGGGCACAACTAAAGCTAATGGACAAGGCGCTAGAGCTAATGCTAGACAGACATAGCTCTAAATGAAGGGCAATGCTAGGCAGGCACAACTAAAGCTAAAGGAGAAGGTGCTAGAGCTAGGGTTAATGCTAGATAGGCATAGCTAGAGCTAGGGTTAATGCTAGATATGCATAGCTATAGCCAACGGACAAGGCTCTAAATCAAAGGGCAATACCAGGCAGGAACAGTTCAAGGCGCTAGACCTAGGTTTAATGCTAGACAGGCATAGCTATAGCAATTGAAAAGGATCTAGATCCAGGGTCACTGCTAGGCAGGCACATCTATGGCCAATGCACAAAGTTCTAGATCAAAAGTCATTACAAGGCAGCTGAAGCTGAAAGGCTCTAAATTAAACAGCTATGCTAGGCAGGCACAACTAAAGCTAATGGACAAGGCACTAGAGCTAATGCTAGACAGGCATAGCTCTAAATGAAGGGCAATGCTAGGCAGGCACAACTAAAGCTAAAGGAGAAGGTGCTAGAGCTAGGGTTAATGCCAGATAGGCATAGCTATAGCCAAAGGACAAGGCTCTAAATCAAAGGGCAATACCAGGCAGGAACAGTTCGCGCTAGAGCTAGGTTTAATGCTAGACAGGCATAGCTATAACAATTGAAAAGGATCTTGATCCAGGGTCACTGCTAGGCAGGCACATCTATGGCCAATGCACAAAGTTCTAGATCAAGGGTCATTACAAGCAGCTGAAGCTGAAAGGTTTATACTATACAGGGACATCTATAGCCAATGGGCAGGAATCTAGATCAATGCTAGGCAGGGACAGGTATAGCCATTGGATAAGGCTCTAAATAAAGGATTAGTTCTCGGTAAGTACAACTTAAGTCAACATATAAGGGTCCAGATCAAGGATTAATGCTATACAAGTACAGCTATATCCAATAGACAACGCATTAAATCAAGAGCTAATGTTAGGCAGGCACAGCTATAGCCCCTGAACAAGGCTCTAAATCAAGAGCCCGTTCTAGGCTGAGGCAGTTATCGCCAATAAACAATCCCCTGGCTTATGGGTCAGTGCAAGGCAGGTAGCTATAGCCGATGGACAAGGCTATACAGGCAGGCACAGCTATAGCCGATGCACAGGGCTCTAAATCAAGAACTAATGCTAGGCAGGCACAGTTATAGCCAATTGAAACTCTACATCAAGACTTAATGCTAGACAGACACATCTATATCCAACGGACAAAGCTCTCCAGATCAAGGATCAATGCTAGGCAGAGGCACCTATAGCCAATGGACAAACCTCTAAATCAAGAGCTAATGCTAAGCAGGCACAGGTAAAGCCAATGCAAAAGGTTCTTTATTAAGGAGCAATGCTAGGCAGGCACAGCTATAGACAACGGACAAGGCTCCAGATCAAGGATCAATGCTAGGCAGAGGCAGCTATAGACAATGAACAAGGCTCCAAATCAAGAGCTAATGCTAGGTAGGCAGGCACAGGTATAGCTAATGCACAAGGCTCTATATCAAGGGATATTTTTATTATTATTATTAGTAGTAGTAGTAGTAGTAGTAGAAGTAGTAGCAGAAGTAGTAGTAGTAGTATTTTGTACTATAATTTTATGAATACTATTATTATTATAATTTTCATTATTATTATTATTATTATTATTATATCCGTGTTTCAACTTTTAACCTTTACCGCTCTTTCGGCTAATTAGGCAGACGACAAACTGATGATCATTTTTTGTCTTATTTTTCCCAGGATATATCACGGTTCATAATCGGGCCTGTGGCCCCGATAAGCAAAGTTTATGTGCGTCTTCCGAGCACATGCGGCTTTGAATATATCGGCTGGAAACAAACAAAAATGGTAGGTATATCATTCGTCGTAAAATTTGTTTTTTTGTGATGTAATTTTTCTATAAAAGGAGAATGTCATGTTGTCTAGTCTTGTAACTTTAATCGTGTATAGGCTTTTGGTTCTTTTAAGCGTTCTTTGTTTCCAAGGTTAACCTTCTAGATTGCACGGCCCGTCAATGTTGGGCGATAAGGCCAATTTTGGTTAGTGCTCCATAATCAAGCCGACTTTGTATCAGTTTTGAAGAAACATGTAGTTATTGGTCACTTCTTTCGGTCTCGTTTATGAGTGGTCGATTGTTCAGTCGTGTTTCGTTTAAGTGCAAGGCTTTTTCATAAGGTTAAGTAATGAAGATCGCGTTTAGTATCTGGATGGGTGACCGCGGTGCTTGACTTCGTGGAAGACCCGACAAACACATAGGCACCCGATGGATTTTTTTTTTTTTTTTTTTTTTTTTTTTTTTTTTTAAATTTGATAGAAAAGTAATGAAAGGCTAACATTCTATATTACATGTAAAATAAATCACAAATATACAGTCGTGTGCCTGTGGACAAACCCTACAGAAAGACTTGAGGTCCGTGCATAGCTGCAAAAGCTGATTTTATTTTATTTTTTTTTTATTTTTTATTTTATACTTTAGGCCATGCAATTGGTCTTCTAAGGCATGTAATCTCAAAAACCCCATTTATTGGAAAAATAAGAATAAAATTAAAGTGTCATCTGCTGAAGTTGTCAGTCAGCGTGCCAATCGTTAATGGTTGGCTGTCTAATAACAGGTTGTAAGAGAAATAACATTACGAAAACATGCCTATTCAAATATACTGAACATTTTACCACCAAAAAAATGAAAATTTTCAGATAAAAATTCTATTTTTCACATTTCTGCTCAAAACATAGATTATGAGTACTCATTAGAACCGTCTCGGCGAGACGGTTCAAACCAATACTCACAATCTATGTTTTTGAGTAGAGATAAGAAAAATAATGTATACCCCTGTAAACCCCATTTTTATTATATAAACGTGGGGTTTAAGGGGTCGACTTTATATAGGCATGTTTTCGTGATGTCAAGCATTATAAATGCTGATATCATATCAAATTTAAATTCTTTTATTTGCCAAAAACGAAGCTGATATGCAAACTGTTTTTAAACTTTTATCGCTCTCTTGTTTAATTAAGCAGACGACAAATTAATGTATTTTTTCTTACTTTTCCCAGAAAGCAGAATTTGACATTTCACGCAAATTGTCTCATTTGGAGACGATTTGCATGAAATGTCAAATCCTGTTTTCTGATAAAAATAAGGCAGGTATTTCAAAATGGCTTAGCGTTCAGGAGTATTCAGTACGTCAGCGCTGATGTAAGGGGTACTCAGTACACCATGGGAGAAAATCTTCATACCCTTACTTAGTGTTCCGACTTATGGCGGAAAATCCCGAGTGTAGTCGTCAGGGTAGGATTAGATATATGCCATGTTCGACTGGTAAGTTTCGTGAAAAGTCCGTGAAATTTTGTGAAGGAGTGTGATATTTTCTCATAACAGCCGGCCACATACTCCAATCGAATTTAAATTGTTTTTCAAGTTCATAAAAGAGCTCGTGAAGCACGAGTCACTTCGATGAAACGACGAACCTTCCATGCATTACGCTCGCTTAGGAGCTTGAAAAAACAAAATGATTTGATTTGATCATGGACCGGCTGTTACAAGTAGATAGAATACTCCTATTCAATGTTTCACAGAAACTTACCAGTCCTCGATTACCAGTCGAAAAAGACTATTGGCCATGTGACAAGAGGCAAGCGAGAGATACATTTTTTTGTGTCTGTGCACTAGAAATTAACTAATTACGTTAAGACAACACAGGTATGCTTTAGACTTATTTTTTATAGAATTGGTACGTTTTAATCTTATTTGTTTCCTACTTAATTCTTTTAGGTCCAAGGGATATATATCAGTACATGTAAATATGTAGTTACAATAAAACTACGCCGTTAGTGATTTTTTTTTTACTTCGGGAATCCTTGTTTTAGTTTTAACACGAAATTGACCATACGTGTATGGACGTTTGTTTTAGTCAGAGACCAGCATACACTTAGAAATAAAATAACATAGATCGGTTTTCGAATAAGCGAAAACCATGACTAGTCAGCGAAACCGGGGCCATAACTGATGGCGCTCATAACATTTTAGCTTCTTGTATTGCCAAGGTCGTTTAACGATTCAGCATGCGTGGTTAAAAAAAAATCGAACGTCACTTTTAAAACTTATATCTTAATATTCTGTCACAGAAAGTAAGTTGGCATTGCGTGGAAGCTGCCCCCTAAAGAAACCATTTGCATGAACTATAAAAGCCTTAGTTTGGAATAAAAAAAAATAAAGAAATATATCATTGACTTGCCAAGAGAGTGCTGATGGTCAATATTATACCCACGCCAATAGTATAGTATCTAGGGAGGTGACCACAACGAACATTGCCTTATGTAAAATAGAAGCAAAGGAATTGCAAAAGAAGAAAAAATATTCATTGTTTCTTTTATAAATACAGCTCCGACCTTACAAATTAAAGCAAAAACTAAACATGAACCGTTAAAGCGCTATAGCCGACATTCTAAATTTTACAAAATTATTATGAAGATCTAACATTTTATTGTAATCGTCAGCTAGGCACATGAGTACCATAAAAATGTCAGAAAAATACAAAACAAATTGTGTGTTGCACTGGCGATTAGCGCAACTCTTTCGCTGCCAAATTTCAGACGACATTTGTCGTCTGTTTTTCTTTCCTTTTTCTTTTGAACAAACTAATTGCTTGGAAAGAATTTCATATGTAAAGTTCAATGACTGAACGTCAAACAGCGTAGATCCAGATAAGACGACTCATTATGAGCCGTCTCATCTGGATCTATACTGTTTGCAAAAGGGATCTATGCTGTTTGCAAAAGCCTGTTATTATCGCCTATGGCAGTGAAAGAGTTAAGAGATTTAGAAAATCGTGCTATTCTAAAAGCAGATTAACACTACGCCAGGTAAAATTTTCAGCAGACAACATTTTGATCTTCTGCTCGTATTTTTCCCAGGAAACAGTCTTTGACATTTTATGCAAATTGTCTCCTCAGTCTCCTTGATTAGTGCTCTAAGAGTTTAAGAAAGATTTCACTTTTCTAGAAGCAGATAAAAAAAACTCAACATACCTCAACAAACACTACATGAAAAAAAAATAGACGAAAAATAACAAAACTATTCATTGTGCCTTTAATAATTACAACACAAGTGCTACAAATTGAAACAAAAAAAAAAAAAAAAAAAACTGCATTAACCGTAAGAGCGCTACTGACGACTGACAGGCCGCAGATTGTGGTGTTTTATCAGGGTCTATATTGATTGCTTCTCATCAGACTTCAGATACACCAACGCATAGTAAGGCATTTGTTCCATGCGACGTTAATATTTAACTAATGACGTTGTGATGCTATTCGAAAAGAACAAACTTACATCCAACAATACTACAACGTTATAATGCGAAGGTCTTGATCAGACTGCGCGGAAGCTTAGTCTGAGCTAGGTCTACAGATGTACGCCACGGCTCTTTTTGTGAGATACGTCTACGTTGGTTTTAGTACTATTGTCTCAATTTTGTTTGTTTTCGGAACAGAAGACAATGTCATCCGTTGACGGCGTCCGGTTTCTATACGCCGCCTCTGACAAAATAATTACACGCCCTTGCGGACCCTGTAACTATGAAGGTAACGAGGTCGAAGCAGTAAAGTTCTGTGATGACTGTAAAGAACTCCTTTGTCGGAATTGTGCAGACTCTCATAAGAAATATAAACAGTTCAGAAATCATAAACTTGTGCCCGTGGCACAAGTACCCAAACATGACGCTACAGCGTTTACACCTAGTATTGTTATATGTGACTGTAACCAGAACTTAGAAGTCTCCGAATATTGTGAAAATCACAGTGATGTTGTTTGTAAGACTTGCACATCTATTAAACATGGAAAATGTAAAACACAAGCAATATCAAAGAAACTCTTTAGTAATGAAAAGGCAAAACTTAGTTCTATAATGAGAAGGCAGATGCAGTGAAGGCAAAAATTGAGACATTTCTTCAAGAACGAAATACTGACCTTCAGAGACTTTTATCAGTAAAGGAAATATGCACTAAAGAAATACAGTTGTTTAGACGGAAACTGAATCAACACTTGAACCTACTGGAACAAAATATCCTGAAAAAGATGGAAAAGCTCGAATCACGTGAGAGGGAGGAAATCGAGCGTCACATATCATCGTGTTCTGCCACCCAATATATGCTTCAGACAGATATTCAGCTACTAGAAAACGCCAAGAGATCCTCTCTGTCAGAATATATGTTTGTTGCTCATACAAAAGTGTCAGTCCGTCTGGAAGGATATGGGACATTGTTACACGAAATTGGTCAAGAAACTAATGAACCTACAATTACTTTTGAAAGGAATGAGCAGCTTGCCGACCTTCAGAATAATATTAGTAAACTTGGAACTTTGACGACTAGCTACTCCCAAGGCAATAAGTCACAGGGTAAATTATTTCCAACTCTTGAAGTTCAAAATTCCTCTGAGATCAACGTTAAATCATCAGAGGATAGTAGTCCCCATGGGATTACTGGATCTGACATTGCGGGATGGCAGTATAATTGTCTGTGACTACAGTAATAATAAAGTCAAACATTTGGACAGCTCATTTACAATAAAAGAAAGCTTCAATTTACAATCCGCGCCTTGGGATGTATCTGCAGTAAAAAAGAACACGGCTATAATAACCTTACCTGATGTAAAGCAAGTTCAGTATATAGAAGTGATACCGATACTGAAGACTGCCCGTACATTCCAGCTTAACAAGACATGCTGGGGTGTACATGTGGCTGGTGAAGAAATCTATATTACAGCTCATGATAATACACTAAGAGGATATACAGGAGAGGTGAGAGTCCTTGACTTTGCTGGTAACATGATAATAAGGGATGAACCAAGACGGATCATATATGTTTGATTGTCCGTATCATCTCACAGTAAGTTCATCATCAAGGAACATCTATGTTTCTGAGTATGGTTCATCTAGTGTATGGTGTCTGAAGTCCGATGGCGGTATAGTATACCAGTACAAAGATCCAAACTTGAAAGGTCCGAGAGGAGTCTGTGTTGATCCGGAAGACATCCTCCTTGTATGTGGCACAGTTTCACACAATGTTCAGAGTGTCACTGCTGCTTGCAGAAAGCATAGCACATTACTAACAGCCAAGGATGGTTTACAGTATCCGCATTCTTTAGCTTACAGACATTCTGATGCTTCATTGATTGTTGGCTGCTTCGAGTCTAACAACCTGTTTGTGTATAAACTATCTTGATGTAAACAAAGTATATAAAGACAGTAATAAACAAAACGTGTAGGATGGAAACTAATTAGGCCGTGATACTGAAAAAAGAGTCTGTAAGAATAAGGCGAAAAGCGATGGCCTAGATCAGACTGCGCATCACGCAGTCTGATATAGGCCTTGGCTTTCCACCAGATGATTCTACACTGTCCGGTATTGATAAGGATATCTATCGAAGGTTATCGTCAGTATACACTGTAAGTACATCTTTAGAGTGATCTGGATATACACAAAAGCCCCTTTTCGTGTTGCACTGTTTCGTTCATGTATAACCCAAGAAGGTGAATAACAATCATTTCAGAAAACGTCTTTTAAATAGTCACTGTAATCGCATAAATGCATTGCAGAGGATGACAAATATTACTACTAACTAATACATTGAAAGGCATGGGTAGATTACAGTGTGTTATGGTCGTTGTCGTTTCTGTTTCTGTGCATAGTTTTTAAATAATTTCAGGAAAATTAATTTTGTGGCCAAAAAATGGGTCTGACCTGTGCATTTTCTATAATAAATTTAATTTTTGGATTTTATTATTAAAACTTAATTTCTTTTTTTTTTTTTTTTTTTTTTTTTTTTTGCCTTTCTTCACTATTTTTTAATAATTGATGCTCCATAACTATAATGAAAATCTCAGAATTCAGAAAGTTGGAACAAATGGAACTTGTTGAAAATGTGCAACCTTAATACCTACCCTATCGATGGTTGCTTATTTTGCAGCCATGTTTACCTGCGGATGCGCGCTGTATCATCTGGGCCTTCGCTATCCGTATATGCCCGACGCCAACCATTATGCTCTTGAACACCAGGCCGGGTTATTTTGCATATCAGATTCTAATATTCCATGATTATCACCAGTGCTAGAATTCTTGATCTTATTCCGCTTAGCCGGCAGGTAGGAAGCCTAAAAGGAAGACCTTATTGTGGTTCAGTACACTGGATGTATAGTTCACTTATTTGTATCAAGACATAGGTTTACAGACGACTGACGTCAGGAATGTGACAAACATCATCAGTTTGCTACGTCGAACGCTATAGGCAATGGACAAGGCTCTAGATGAAGGGTCAATGCTAGGCATAGACATCTTTAGCTAATGCACAAGGCTCTAGATCAAGGGTCAACGCTAGGCATAGACAGTTATAACCAATGATCACGGCTCTAGATCCAGGCGCAATGCTAGGCAGAGACAGCTGTAGCCAATGCACACTGCTCTAGATCAAGGGTCAATGCTAGGCATAGACAGCTATAGCGAATGAACAAGAATCTAATCAAATGCCAGTGCTAGGCCGAGACAGCTAATACCAATGGACAAGGCTCTAGATCAAAGGTCAGTGATAAGCAGGCACATATATGATCAATGCACAATGCTTTAGATCAAGGGGCAATACTAGGCAAGCACAGCTAAAGGTAATGGACAAGGCGCTAGAGCTAGGGTTTATGCTAGACAGGCACAGCTATAGCCAATGGACAAAGCTCTAGATAAAGGGTCAGTGCTAGGCAGGTATATCTAAAGCCAATCCACAACGCTCTAGATCAAAGGTCATTACTAAGCAGGTTCAGCTGAAGCTAAAAGATAAATGCTAGATAGAGACAGCTATAGTCAATGGACAAGTTCTAGGTCGAGGGTTAATGCTAGACAGGGACAGCTATAGCCATTGGATAAGGCTCTAGATCAATGGTTAATGCTAGCCAGGGACAGCTATAGCCAATGTATAATGATCTGAATCAAGGGTCAATTCTAATAGGGCACAAATAATGTCAATACACAAGGCTCTAAATTAATTAATGCTATACAGGCACAACTTTAGCAAATGGACAATGCACTAAATCAAGAGGTAATGTTAGGCAGGCACAGCTATAGCCAGTGGACAATGCACTAAAGAGGTAACGTTAGGCAGGCACAGCTATAGCCAATGGACAACGCACATAATCAAGAGCTGATATTAGGCAGGCACAGCTATAGCCAATGGACAATGCACTAAATCTAGAGGTAACGTTAGGCAGGCACAGCTATAGCCAATGGACAACGCACTAAATCAAGGGTTAATGTCAGGCAGGCACAGCTATAGCCAATGGAAAAATCACTAAAATCAAGAGGTAACGTTAGGTAGGCACAGCTATAGACAATGGACACCGCACTAAATCAAGAAGTAATGTTAGGCAGGCACAGATATAGCCATTGAACGCACTAAATCAAAGGGTAATGTTAGACAGGCATAGCTATAGCCAATGGGCAGCTCATTAAATCAAGAGGTAATGTTAGGAGGCACAGCTATAACCAACAGACAAGGCCCTAGATCAAAAGATAATGCTAAAGCCAAATTACAAGGCTCAGAATGAAGAGTCAATACTAGGCTGATACAGCAATAGATAATAGTCAAGGTTCTAGATCAAAAGTCAGTGCTAATCTTGCACATCTATAGCCCATGCACAAAGCTCTAAATCAAGGGACAATGCTAGACTCGCACAGCTAAAGTTAATGGACATGCTGCTAGAGCTAGGGTTAAAATGCTATACAGGCTCAGATATAGCCAATGAATAAGACTAAATTAATGGTTAATGCTAGGTAGAGACAGCTGTAGCCAATAAACAGTCCTCTAGATCAAGGATCAATGCAAAGCAGGCAAATCTATAGCCAGTAGACAAGGCTCTAGATCTAGAGCTAATGCTAGGCAGGCACTGCTATAGCCAGTGGACAAGACTTTAAATCAAGAGCTTATACTAGGTAGGCACAAATATAGCCAATGGACAAGGCTGTAGATCAAGACCTAATGCTAGGCAGGCACTGCTATAGCCAATTAACAAGGCTCTAGATCCAAGAGCTAATGATAGGCACACAACTATAGACAATGAACAAGGCTCTGCATCAAGAACTAATGTTAGTGAATGAATGCTAGCCAATGAACCAGGCTTTAGATCAAGGCTCAATGCTAGGTAGGCTCAGCTATAGCCAATGGACACATTTGATTGTCAGCCTGACAAGATATACCTTCGGACATGTGTGTCCGGGGAAAAATCAGCTCAGACAGCTCTATGATCAATGTCTTCGCTGCTGCCACTTATTGTAGTCTCATCCAGTGCTAAATTGCTAAGCCATACTCTTTCCGACATCATCACCCAGCGGGTACGCAACGTTTATACAACAGCAACTCTGATGTATGGGGTACTCAGTACACCATGGGAGGAACCTACATACCCTTACTAAGAGTGTTCCGACTTACGACGGAAAGTCCCGATTGTGGTCGTCGGGAAAAAAGCCGGATTAGATATTGATTTGTCCGATATGGTCATGTGACAATAAAAAGGCGAGCGAGAGAGACAAAGTTTGTGTCTATGTACTATTGATAAACTAATTACGTATAGGCAGCGCAGGTATGGTTTAGACTTTTTATAGAATTTGTACCTTTGTGTATCTTGTTCTCCTTAGTCTCTCCTACTATGTTCTTTTTGGGTGTAAGAAAATAATAAAAAATATATATGTCAGTACACATGCAGTTAAGATTAAATTATGCAGTTAAAGTGGTTTCTAACTTCCTTGTCCTAGTTTTGATTTAACACGAAATTAAACATAAACGTATACAGAAAGTATTTGTTTTAGCCAGGGACCAGCATACACTTAGAAATGAAAAAAAAAAAACAAAAAAAAAAAAACATAGATCTATGTGTGAATAAGCGAAACGCCAGGCTAGACAGCGAAGCCGTGACCATAATTGATGGCGCCCATAACGTTCTAGTTTCTTGTACTGCCAAGGTCGTTTAATGCTTAAGCATGGTAAACTTATCAGATGTCACTTTTAAGTATTATTACTTATTTTATCTCAGAAAGTAAGTTGAAAATTAAAAGAAGCTGTACCCTAAAGATTTAATTTGCATAAACGGTCAAACCATTAGTTTGGAAAAACAAATTTAAAAAAAAACTATATATATCATAAACTTGCCCAGAGAATGATAAAGATTATACACGTTAATACTCGTAGTAGCCACGTCTGGGTCCAGGCCGGTCTCGATGGCTCAGTTGGATGCGCGTCCGACTGGTTATCAGGCCGCGGGTTTGATCCCCGCATGGTCGGCAACATTCGTTCGTGGAGAATGATCATTAACTATTTTCTACAGTCATTTTATCCCTTCCGCTGTTTCAAGAAGGGCAGGTTTTAGCTCAGGGTTTTAGTTTCTGGCGAAAGAATGTGCACATTACTGGTTAACCGCAAAGAGGGCTAAGGCTGCCCAGTAAAAGTATAGCTAGGTAAACTGATCGCGCTCGATAATTGACTGGGTCGTAAAAACTCAACACAAACAAACAAACGTCTGGTCTAGGATGGATATGTTTGTTTTGTGTTGAGGTTTTACGGCCCAGTCAACACAATAGTGTCATGTCGAGCGCGGCCAGTTTACCTAACCACACATTTACTGGGCAGGCTTAGTCCTCTAAGCGGTTAACCAGTATTGTGCACATTCTTTCGCCAGAAACTGACAACTGCCCTTAATCAGCGGAAGGGAGAGAATGACCGTAGAAAATATTTCATGATCAATCTCCACGAAAGAATGTTGCCGACCTCGGCGGGGGTTGAACCCGCGACCTCCTGGTCTCCAGTCGGACGGCACATCCAACTAGGCCACAGAGGCCGGCTATCCCAACACCTAAATAAGGAGGTAAGTAGTATAGGGCGTTGTATGGGTCCCATAGCGACGCCCTATACTACTGAGGTAAACAGAACAAACATTACATTGTGTAAAAATAGAAACAAAACAGCTGGAAAATAAAACTTTTTACCGTGCCTTTAACTCTCACTGCCACAGGCGATAATAATAGACTTTTCAAACAGGACAGATCCAGATGACACGGCTCAATGAGCCGTCTTATCTGGATCTACGCTGTTTGACATCCAGTCTTTCAACTTAACATATAAACGTCTTTCCAAGAGATGGTTTGTTAAAATAAAAAAGCAGGCGACAAATGTCGTCTGACATTTGGCGCAGAAAGAGTTAATAAAACAGCACTAACGTTATAAATTGGACCGTTAAAAAGCAGCAGATGACATTCTAAATTCTTGTTTTATTATATTTTTTCGGGGAGAAAATAAGACCTGACATTTCATGTAAATCGTCTTCTAAGCAGACGATTCACATGAAAAGTCGTCTGATTACTTCGAAAAGTACAAATTAAATCAAAATGTCGTTTGCAGCAGTAATGATTAATACTTTAAGGACTTGGAAAAATCGTGCCATTCTAGAAGCAGATTAACACCTAGCATGTCGGGTAAAAATTTCAGCAGACGATATTTTGATGTTTTGTTCTTATTTTCAACAGAAAATAGGCTGACATACTATACTTATTGTCACATTAAAATATTTGGTTAGTGATTTAAGGGCTTAAAAATCGCACTATAGTAGAAGCAGGTTAACAATTAGCATGCTGGGTAAAAAAATCATCAGATACATATTTTGATGTAGTGTTCTTCATTTTCTAAGAAAATAGGTTTTGGCATTTTATGCAAATTGTCTACTCAGGCTTCTTGATTAGCGTTTTAAAGGCTTATGAAAAGCTCGTACTATATTCTAGAAGCAGATTAATACTTAGCATTCTAGGTAAAAAATTCAGCAGACGACATTTTGACGTAGGTTTGCTCCAGAAAATAGGTTTTAACATTTAATGCAAATTATTATATCAAGCCTATTTTCCGGAAAAAAAATATTCATCACGAGAACATGCCTATATAATGTTGACCCCCTTGAAACCCACTTTTATATAGTAAAACTGGGGTTTACAGGGGTATACATTATTTTCCTTTTTCTGCTCAAAAACATAGATTGTGGGTACTCGTTACAACCGCCTCGCTGAGGCGGTTCTAACGAGTACCCACAATCTATGTTTTGAGCAGAAATATGAAAAATATCAGAATTTTTTATCTGAAAATTTTCAGTTTTTGGTGGTAAAATTTTCAATATATTTGAATAGGCGTGTTTCCGTAATGGAGGAGACGTTTGCAGAAAATGTAAAAGCCTATTTTCCGGGAATAATTGGAACAATTATCATCAGTTTACTGCCGAATTTGCCCAGAGAGTGGAAAAGATTATACAAGATAACTAGTATATGCTTACGAAACTTTAAACCAAACTATATTTTATTCAGATCTGCCATATTCTAAGTATACGTATTCCTGCGAAAGCATTGTATACCCAGATCACACGCCGGGAGAGACAACTTTTGTGACATTTGTTTTATTTCGCGGCACTCCAAGCCCATTTTGATAGGAGTCTAAACTTAACCTTTTCTCAGGGCGCGATTCAAATCTAATTTTGTCAGTTTATCTGAAAAGAGTGATTCTCTGTCAGTCAGTAGCCATAAAAATCTGTACATATAGACCTGAGCACACAGTGTAGAACCAGATCAGACGCCACAGATCGCGGCCTCTGATCAGGGTCTACACTGTTTGCCACATATCCAACAATTTGAGGCACGTAAACGTTTAGTTAAATAGACTTTTACAAATTTTAGTTGTGCCAATATATAGGATTAATACGATACAGTGTGTTATTAGGAATCATCTTATACAAAATACACAAGGAACATATAGGCAATATTCAGTCTTTCAATAGTTAACCTTAACCGCTCTCTCGACTAATTCGGCAGATGACAAACTCATATGACCCTTTTCTTGTTGTTTTTTTTTTTCCAGTATATATCGAGGGTTGAGCGCAAGACTGACGTAAGTCAGATGGTTGTTTTTCCCCAAACTTAATCTCCTCACCATGAAAGCGTAATGAAGATTACAACATTTCTTTCTGTAAACAATGAAAATTTAGGTGTCATTGCTCGTATGAGCAATGGCACCTAAATTTGCATTGTTTACAAAGGGGTCAAATTTGCCCCTAAACAAGGGTTTCAAAAATATGTTTGAGTTACTACAGTCTTGCGCTCAACCCTCGATATAGGCTTTTCATTCTTTAAAGTGTTCTTGTTTCCAAGGGAAATCTTCTAGATTTTATTTGGTCTCAAAACCTCTGTTCCAGGAAAAATAAGAAAAACGTATTTTAAAATGACGTTTCCTGAAGTATTTAGCCAGCATGCTAAGCGTTAATGATCGATTGTCTAATAACAAGTTGGAGAGGAAGTAAATAAACCAAACATTATAAATGCTGAAATCATATCAAGTTTATTACCTTTTATTTGCCAAACACGAAGCTGATTTGCAAACTGCATTTTTAACCTTTGTCACTCTTGGTTAATTAAGCAGACGACAAACTTGTGAGATTTTTGTTGTTTTTTTTTTTTTTTTTTTTTTTTTTTTTTTTGTTGTTGTTGTTTTTTTTTTTGTTGTTGTTGTTGTTTTATTATTTATTTATTTTATTTTATTTTTTTCAAAAAAAAAAAAAGAAGAAAAAAACAGGACTTGACATTTCCTGTAAATTGTCTTCATTGGAGACAATTTGCATGGCAAATCAAATCCTGTTTTCTAGTAAAAATAAGAAAAATATTTCAAAATGTCGTGTGCTGAAAATTTTACCCAGAGTGAATATATTCGGTACGTTTGCTCTGATGGTTCTGAGATAGCTTAGCTACTAGGCCAATATATATGTTCATCATTTTTTGTTTATTTATTATTATTATTATTACTATTATTATTATTATCCATATATTATTTGTGATTCAATGTTTAGCTAGTCTATGAGTGGACTTTTCTTATGTGGTTGTCTCTGAAATATATTAGAAATACAGACCATATTATCTATAGACTAGCCACAGAGCTCAATAAGCCAGAAATATATATATATATATATATATATATATATATATATATATATATATATAATTTCTAAGCCTTGGAAGTTTGATATACCTCCGAGTTATGACGAAAAATCCCGATTGTATTCATCAGGGTGAAAAGATTAGATATTGATTAGTCCGATACGGTCATGTGACAGTACAGAGGCGAGCGAGAGACAAGTTTTGTGTCTTTATAATTAACTGATAACATGCAGATAACACAGGTATTTTTTTAATTTTTTAACGTAGCTTTTACCCTACTTTGTCTCTAACAATGTTCTTTTGGGTGTAAAATAATAATGTTAAAGAAGTATATCAGAACAGAAATGCAGTTATAATTAAATTACGCTTGTTAAAATGTTTTCCAACTTCCTCGTCCTATTTTGGGTATTTAACCAAATACTTACACAGAATGTGTTTATTTAGCAAGAGACCAGTATACGCTTAGAAATGAAATCAAACTGCTGAAAGTACTGAGCGGCGGGCAAGTTGCTCTCAGTTCTTTTTTCTTTGCAGTGCTTTTGCAAATGAGCCAACTTTTGAGACTTGATTTCTTAACAAACAGGCTCTGGAAGGATGGCATTTGCTGCCGACTGCCCGGTACTTTTAGTTTTAGTAATTACTGCTGAATTCCTGGTTTTATCAGTTTTTGCCATTCGACATGTTTTACTATTGCATGCCTAGTTGTCAACATAATCATTGTTGATGGCTATGCTTCACCCATTAATTGCACGACGGCGGTTCGGGCCTCAGACTCAATGACGGCCTCTTCGTAAAACTTTAACCAGTGGGTTGGGGCTTGACGATATGTCTATGGCTTGGCCCGCCGTGGTTTAACTATTGGTTTTCATTTACTCTGGCATACAGTAGAATGAGCCAGGAGTACTCGTCTTTGTTTATTATAGTGATTAATTTGAGTTTTATGTTTTCGCTTTGATGCATTGACTGAGTTGGAAGCCTTTATGTGAACCGATTTTTTATGTATTTCTGTATTAAGAGTAGCGTCGGGACCCAGGGTGAAATTGGCTAGTTGTAAAAGTGCTTTAAACCCCACGGTGGTTTATCCTGTTGACCGTTCTAAGGCGGCGGTCCCGGTGTTGGTCCTACTCTTTGTTGCTTTGTTGTTTATTCTACGAGGCGGTTTGTTTTATGTCTTATCTTGTGTTATTGTTATTTTGTTCTTGTGTTTTTTGGTATTTTTGGCATTGCGATTGCTTCGCATGGGGAAGAGAGAGCTAATCTTAGTGCTTTTCGTGCGTTTGTTTGATTTGTGCTTGTTTGGTTTTGTTGGTTTTTTTCTCTTCCTCTTGGTGTCTTGGAAGGGCTGGTTTTTTTTTTGGTTTTTTTTTGTTACTATTGTATAAAGTACATGTTAGCAGGTTTAAAACATTTTTTTAACTTTCTTATCATTAACTAATGTCCTTTTACCTGCCAGTTCAAACACTGGTGTGTTGACCTAGTTATCTTCCATGATGGCAATTTTGGCTTAACCTTGATAAGACAGACACCTGTATATAACAACAAGTTTAGTCTACTCCCGAGGTGGCGCTCAAATACAGGTTTGACTATTTTGTTTTTACCTCCCTGTAAATGAATTAATTTCATTCGACTAATTTGATTGATATTTTCAATCATCCATCGCAGAACATTACTCAGTTTGGTTTACCATGAACTCTTTATCGCCACATTTTATTTAGGCTATCGTGTAACTGGTTTTACATCAGATAGCTTTCCAAAGAAGAATGTACCACACTTTGGCGACGGTGTATAATAGACAGCCATAGAGCCATCTAAAATTCAAGGAGTGTCAAAGTTATTTTATTTGTCGTAAGTTTTACACCAATTCCTGTAGATTAAGCTTACACAGTGAAAACCTTGATCAGACGCCGCACTCATTCTGCGGTATCGAACCTCGGTTTACACTGTTTTCCATTGTACCCATAGTGCCTAATTTCAACGTATCTCCTTTGAATTTATGTGGTGTCATACTCTTTTGTACATTTACACAAATTCCTGTTCATTAAGCAAACAGTGGTGACCCTGATCAGACTCAGCCTTCTGTGGCGTCTGATCAGACTACACCGTTTGCAGATCTCAGCAAAATGCCTTTGGGCAGAACTAGTTTAATCTAAAGGGGCGTCAGGTTTGATTTGTTGATGTAAATTTAAAAAACAAATGCTGTACTATACATAAACAGTGGTGCTGCATTCTGTGCCTTCTGTTCAGGGTCTACACTGTTTGCCAAAGTAAAACAAAATGCCTTTCGACAGATTCCTTTGAAAGTTAAGTGGTGTCAAATTGTTTTATTTGTTGTAAGTTTACAAAAGTGCCTGTACGTTTGGTAGTGTTAACCCTTAACAAACGCCGTGTTTTACTGCTCTCGGATCTGCACTGCTGAGATGGGGCTGCCCTGAACTGTTCCTTTACTTTTGGACAGTATCCCTTTCGGAAAATAGCTAGACCACCTTAGATACAACAAGCGGTGACAAGCAACAAGGTACCTCATCACTTATGTGAGACATCCCCTTGAGCATGAACTTGACTGCTTCCGTTGGCCAAAAGCCTTAAACATCACGAAAACTCGCCTATATAATTTTGACCTCCTTAAACCCCACTTTTATATAGTAAAACTGGGGTTTACAGGGGTATACTTTTTTTTTCTTATTTCTGCTCAAAAACATAGATTGTGGGTACTCTTTAGAACCGCCTCGTCGAGGTGGTTCTAACGAGTGCCCACAATCTATGTTTTGAGCAGAAATATGACAAATATTGGGATTTTTTGATCTGAAAATTTTCATTTTTTCATGGTAAAATTTTCAGTATATTTGAATAGGCGTGTTTTCGTAATGGAACATATCCAGCACACCTTGTGTAGGTTTTCCTCGGAATGCTCAGATGAGCCGCTACAGTTTTGGGGCATTCGGGTACGTAGTAAATTACATTTTCTCATTCCCAGAAGAAACCGCGTGACCCTAATAGTGGCGGGTACCCGCTTTGTGAGAAAAACGATCTTATCGTCATGTTCGTTTTTATTGTTTTGTTGGGATTAAATTTAATTGTACAGATAGTGCGAATTGATGTCATCATCTTCATAAAACACTGAGATGAAGGTTTGTTTATCTCATTGAAAATAATTCAATAATTGGTACGTTTAGTTCATTGACCAGTGCGCATGCGCACGTGACATTTTCTTTGTAAATAAACGAGGTGTTTAAAGACACATTTTTTTCCTTCTTTGGCTAGACCCCTCCATCATGATCATCCCCAATAGACAGCCCTGATAACAGAGCGCACATCAAAGGCTTATCTTATCTAAGTGATTATGGCGTCATTATATGGATGTTAAGTCTCCTTAGGTGGGGCCCTATAAGGGTAAATTCATAAAATTGAGCAGTATTCAATATGTTACTTTAGAACCAAACAAATTCATTTACAAATTTTGCATTTAATGTGTTGATTTTATTGCTTAGTTATATTGTATAACTTTATTTTTTTATTTATACAATTTTGATGTTCTTTTTTTCCTTAATACAAAAGTGTTTTTTTTTTTTTTTTCTTGCATTGTGAAAAAAAAATACAAATAAACTGAAATAGAAATATAATATTGAAAGTTTTTATTTATTTATTTATTTATTTATTTATTTTCTATAGTAAATAAGAATACTGCACAATTATACCATAGTTGCCTCAAAACTAAATATTTTAGCTTCACTCGAATTGAATCAATTCTAATGAATAAAAACCAGGTATATTTTATTGAATAAACAGAAAAAAAAATCATCAAATTATCACAAAATTACCCACCTTATCTGTTCCTCTGTCTTCATCGTAAACTTTGCTGATATAAAATCTAATTTCCCCTTATTTTAGCTTCACTCGAATTGAATCAATTCTAATGAATACAAACCAGGTATATTTTATTGAATAAACAGAAAAAAAAATCATTAAATTATCACAAAATTACTCACCTTATCTGTTTCTCTGTCTTCATCATAAACTTTGCTGATATAAAATCCAATTTCCCCTTATCAGGCCCCTACCTGTAAGGGTGGTCTAAGTCACCAAGAATTTCTTATCTTAATCTCCTTAGAGTCATTAGGGTGTTATGCAATCCAAAATGTGTCTTTAAGCAACGTGATCAAACGCGTTGATCAACGTTCAGTGCTCCAAATTTAAAGGTATAAGGAATGATTTCAATTCGATTCGAATGAAGAAAAAATGAGCATTTAATTGAACTTGATTTGTTTCAGTGAGTATACTGGAGTAGATGATTCATTTTTTAGATGTATTTGTATTTTTTAGTTTTTTTTTGTTTGTTTTTTTTTTTTTTTTTTTTTTTTTTTTTTTTTAACAGTGGACTACTGGTAGGAATGTCTAAAGCGGTGCACACAAATTCTGATGTACGATGACTAAAGGCAGGCTTACGCCCGCCTAATAACAAGATCTTAGTGTGAATAAGTGAAAACTCGGGCTTAAGTTTGAAACCGGGACCATAACAGATCACGCCCACTTACAGTACCAAGGTCGTTTCGCGCTTCAGCATGCTGGGTTAAAATCATTAGACGTCACTTGTAAGCACTATCATTTATTTTATCATAGAAAGTCATTTTGACATTACAAGAAAACTGTCCTTTACAGAGACATTGTGCATGAAATGTCACACAGCCTTAAAGACATAGGTAAAATGAGGCCAAAAGTGGTACCACTCACTAATGATTTTATTGCCCCTACTTAGGCGCTCTGCAAGGTAGATCAAAGACATGTCCTAAGGAGGTGATTATGACTTAGCAGCAGGGAGTTGTAAAGAGGCCTCCTGAAGGGTAATCAATACTTTGAAGGGATAACAGATAGTTTGGAAAATTGACTTATTGGGGAACAGGGTTGAACGGTTTATTTATTAAATTGTTTCTTTCAAACATAATATCTATCTAATTTTATTTATTTCATTTTTGTTTTTTACTTAAGAGGCTTCTGAAGGGTAATAAATATTTGGAATAAAGCATAGTTTGGAAAATTGGAGAGGAGACCCAAAAATTTTTTTATTTATAAACTAATTTATTTGTTTGTTAACATATTTATTATCTTTTTTTTTATTTCATGTATGTAAGTTGCATTCTGAAGGTTTATAAATATTTTTGGGGATAACACCATTTATGAAAAAAAAAAAATATTATTATTATTTTATTATATATAGCCTACACATCCATAGTTTACTTAGTATTCTGATCAGTTGTGCAGACTGGTGTGTTTTTCCGCTCAGCCAAGAGATAACTTGGAAGGACAATTGCTATGCACCAGCTCATATGATATTACCTATGGAACAGATATTAAAATAATTCAGAACTAAATTCCCCAATATTATATTCCCCCTTTTGAGCCTCTACCTGTTCATCTTCCATTGACAGAATACCAGGTTTTATTGTACCCAGAGATAAGACATGATCCAGACACATCAGATATTCTCTGCCTCTTGGCTGGGGTGGTCTATCATGATTGCCCCCAATATACAGCCCTGATAGTGGTGGCTCACATCAAAGGCTGGTCTTATCTGATTATGAGGATATTATCAGTGTCTGTATGGTCTGTTTAGGTGAGGCCAGAAAGGAGGGAAATGAATATAATCTAATAAAGTATTCATTGTTTTACCTGAACTATATGAATACTTTGATTTAATTATAAATTTAATTGATTAATTTTTATAAGAAACACCTGAATTCAAACATGCCTTTTTTTTTTTTTTTTTTTTACTTTACTTTTATGTATTCTTATTATAAAGTAAATAGACGAAATCTTAGTTTTCAGAATTGTCAAAAAAAAAAAAAAAAAAAAAAAAAAAAATCAATAATAATAATAATAAGACAGATTCTTTTTATCTATTTCAAGAATTGTTTCTGATGTTTTTGCCAGTGACGCGCCATAAGTAGACTTCCCAAATCCCGGACATACGCTTCTACCGATATTTCCTTCGTTCAGGCCTATGGGCATGGTGGGCGAAGCTTGCTTACCAAGTAATGCTTACTATCCGCGGACGCCTGATTAGACCCTTTGTTCTGGGGTCCATGTCTGTTGGTCTGAACATTCTGATTCGTCATTCGTTTATGGATTTATGATTTTGGATTACGGCTTTGGTACCATGACCGCAACTACTATTTCTTTATTTACTTTTATTTATGTATTAAGTAAAAGATGAACATTTCAAAAGATCAAAATTGTTATCAGACTAATCTGAAGCTATAAAATGTTTTGTTTTCTAAATCTATGTTCTCCATTAATGATTGAACAACGAAAAAATGCCAGATATTGTTTTATTTACCTAGTCTATTATCACAAGTTTTAAATCAAGAACAAAATAAAAATGCACATCTCAGATACCTAATAATTTTATCATATTTTAAAGCAATTTCATGTTTCAAAATGGTTTTAAAAGTTAAGTTTCACGGGATAGTGAAAGCATGTTTATTCCTAGAAGGTCTTGCACAGTTATGATGGTTTGTGTGTAATAATGGATTAAATGTTTTATTTCTGATTTGAAATAATAATAATAATAATAAATAAACAGATAAACTAAAACACACACACCTAAGTGATTTTAAATAAACTACGTTACACTTGTTTATGAAACTTTGTAATGTTCAAACTCTATACGTTATCAAAACAGTTTCAAATGGATAAGTGAATAAAAACTATATATACTTCTAGTCGTTTACCTTCTGCCCAAAACTGATTTCCCCATTTGTGGCCCGTACCTGTTTGAGAGCCGCCAAAGGTCACCACAGGTTATATATATATATATATATATATATATATATATATATATATATATATATATATATATATATATATATATATATATATATATATATATATATATATATAATCGTTAACTTGCTTGGAGAGTGCTTAAGGTTAGGATTATACACATGCTTATATGCTCGAATTATCAAATGGAGTTAACCACAACAAACACTATCTGAGAGAGAGAGAGAGAGAGAGAGAGAGAGGGAGAGAGAGAGAGAGAGAGCAGAATAGTTGCAAAATAACAAAACTATTCACTGTGCATTTAAATAAAACACAAACGTTACAAATTGAAACAAATACTGCATTAACCGTTAAAACGCTACAGACGACATGCTAATTTCTTTTCATCATTATTATTTTCATTATTATTTTTATTAGTTTAAACATATTTTATTTGTAACTACAAATACAATACATAACAACATGAACACATTTCAACTGGGATTCAGATAAAAGTCAAGAACTTATATGAATCTGTCTCCTATATTACTATTATTGTTATTATTATTATTTTAACTATTATTCATCTTATTATTGAGAGGGAGAAAAGAGCTAGCATTGCAAGCAAATTACCTTCTAGGCAGAAGATTCACATGAAGAGATGTCTTGTTTACTCTGAAAAATACAATAAAAATCAAAATATCGTCTGTTGCCGTTATGATTGTTAGCGCTGTAAAATAGTGATATTCTAGATGCAGATTTACACCTAAAAATCAGACGACATTTTGATGTAGTGTACTTTATATTCCAAGGAAATAGGGTTCGATATTTTGTTCAAATTGTCTCCTAGGCTCATTGATTAGTGCTTTAAGGGCCTATCAAAAATCGCACTATTCTAGAAGCAGATAAACACTTAGTATTCTGGGTAAAAATTTCAGCTGGGGGCATTTTGACGTTTTTTTTTTTTTTTTTTTTTTTTGTTTTTTTTTTTTTTTTTTTTTTTTTTTTAGTTTTTTTTTTTTTTTTTTTTTGTTTTTTGTTTTTTTTTGTTTTTTTTTCCAGAAAACATGTTTTCACTTTTAATGCAAATTGTCTCAATAAGCCTATTTTATGATTAAAAAAGGGAGGAGACGTTTGCATAAAATGAAAAAAAAAAGCAACAACAAAAAAAAGCCTTTTTTTCTGGCAAAATATTGAGGAAACGTTTGCATAAACGTATAAGCTTATTTTCTGGCAAAAATATTGAGGAGACGTTTGCATAAAATGTAAAAGCGTATTGTTCTGGCAAAAATATTGAGGAGACGTTTGCAAAAAATGTAAAAGCCTGTTTCCTGGGAACAATAAGAACAACTAGCATGAGCTTGTCGTCTGCTGGATTTGCCAAGAGAGTTGTAAAGGTTAGGCAAAATTAACTAGCTTATCCTTACAAAACATTAAACAAAAAATTATTTTATTCCTATTGCCACACTCTTAGGTATACAGATACCACCGCACAAGCAGTGTATACCTAGATCACACGGCGCAGATTGTGGCATCTGACAGGGTCCTCACTGATTGCTACTCATTCACAGACATCAGACACACCAACGCATGCTAAAAAGCACTTGTTCCATTTGAGGTTAATGTTGCCAATACCGTTGTGACGTTTCTCGAAAAGAACAAACTTACGTTCAACAAATTTAAAACGTTATAATACGAAGGCCTTGATCCGACTGCACGGATGCTTAGTCTGAGCTAGGCTACGGATGTACGCAACGGCTCTTTTTGTGAGATACGGTTCAGTTGGTTTTAATACTATTGTTAAAATTCTTTTTGTTTTAGGAACAGAAGACAATGTCATCCGTTGACGGCGCCCGGTTCCCATACGTCGCCTCTGACAAAATAATTACACGTCCTTGCGGGCCCTGTAACTATGAAGGTAACGAGGTCGAAGCAGTGAAGTTCTGTGATGATTGTAAAGAACTCCTTTGTCGGAATTGTGCTTACTATCATAAGAAATATAAACAGTTCAGAAATCATAAATTTGTGCCCGTGGCACAAGTACCCAAACATGAAGCTATAGGGTCTACACCGTGTATTGTAATATGTGACTGTAACCAGAATTTAGAAGTCACCGAATATTGTGATGATCACAGTGATGCTGTTTGTCAGACTTGCACATTTACTAAACATAGAAAATGTAAAACAGAAGCAATAACAGAGAAACGCTTTAGTGGTGAAAAGGCGAAACTAAGTTCTGTAATGCAGAAGGCAGATACAGTGAAGACAAAAATTGAGACATTTCTTCAAGAAAGAAATATTGACCTTCGGAGACTTTTATCGGTAAAGGAAACGTGCACAAAAGAAATACAGTCGTTTAGGCAAAAACTTAATCAACACTTGGACTTACTGGAACAAAATGTCCTGAAAGAGATTGAAATACTCGAGTCACGTGAGAAGAAGGAAATCGAGCGTCACATATCATCGTGTTCTGCCACCCAACGTATGCTTCAGACAGATATTCAGCTACTAGAGAACGCCAAGAAATCTTCTCTATCAAAAGATATGTTTGTCGCACGTACAAAAGTGTCTGTCCATCTGGAAGCATATGGAACATTGTTACACGAAATCGGTCAAGAAACCAAGACGCCAACAATTATATTTGAAAGGAATGAGCAGCTTGCCAACCTCCAGAAAAGTATCAGTAAACTTGGAACTTTGACGACTAGCTACTCGCAAGGCGAAAAGTCACAGGGTAAATTATTTCCAAACCTTAAAGTTCAAACTTCCTCTCAGATAGACATTAAGTCGTCAGAGGATAGATATGGCTATTGGTTTACTGGATGTGAAGTTATGCAGGACGGCAGTATTATTGTCTGTGACTACAGAGACTATAAGGTCAAATGTCTGGACAGCTCATTTACATCTAAAGGAGATTTCAGTTTACAAACCGGGCCTTGGGATGTATCTGCAGTAAACAAGAACATGGCTATAATAACCTTACCTGATGCAAATCAAGTTCAGTATATGGAAGTGATACCAAGACTGAAGAATGGCCGTACAATCCAGCTTAACATGGCGTGCTGGGGTGTACATGTGGCTGATGAAGAAATCTATATTACAACACATCATGGCACATTGAAAGGAGAGGTGAGAGTCCTTGACTTTGATGGTAATATGATAAGAAGGATAGGGATGAACCAAGATGGATCATTTATGTTTGATCGGCCATATCATATCACAGTAAGTCCATTATCAAGGAACATCTATGTTTCTGACATCGGTTCATCTAGTGTATGGTGTCTGAAATCCGATGGAGGTGTAGTGTACCAGTACAAAGATCGAGACTTGACAAGTCCGAGAGGAGTCTGTGTTGATGCGGAAGACAACATCCTTCTATGTGGCAATAATTCAAACACTGTTCAAATTGTCACTGCTTCTGGCAAAAAGCATAGTACATTACTAACAGCCAAGGATGGTTTAAAGAGTCCGACTTCTGTGGCATACAGACATTCCAACGCTTCATTGATTGTTGGCTGCTACGAGTCAAGCAAACTTTTTGTATATAAACTATCATGATGTCAACAAATCATAAACAGAATAATAAGCAAAACCTGTATGATGGAAATTAATTGAGCCATGACACACAAAACGAAGTCAAAAATATTAGGCAAAAAGCGAAGGCCTAGATCAGACTGTGCAGATGCGCTGTCAGATCTAGGCCTTTGCTTTTCGTCAGAAGATTATATACTGTCCGGGCTTGATGACATATATCGGAAGTTATCGTCAGTAAACACTAAGTACATCTTTAGTGTGATCTGGATATACATTAAAGCCCCTTTTCGTGTTTCACTGTTTCATTCATGTGTAGTCTACGAAGGTGAATAACAATTATTTCAGAAAGCGTCTTGTAAATAGTCACTGTAATAGTATACATGCATTGCGCAGAGGATGCAAAATATAACTACTAACCAATATATTTAAAGACATGGGTAGATTACAGTGTGTTATGATGGTTGTCGTTTCTGTTTCCGTGCATAGTTTTCAAATAATTTCAGGAAAATTAGTTTTGTGGCCCAAAATGGTCTGACCTGTGCATTCTCTATAATAATAAATTTGATTTTATGATTTTACTATTAAAACATATTTTGTTTTGCCTTTCGTCACTAATTTTTAATCATTGATGTTCCGTACCTCTATTATGAAAATCTCAGAAGAACTTGTTGAAAATCTGCAACCGTAATACCTACCCTATCGATGGTTGCTTATTTTGCAGCCATTTTTACTGTGTGAAAATGACAATATCCGATTTTTTTTGTGGGAAAATGACAATATTCAAGTCTAACTTTTGTGCATAGGTAGTTACGACAATGGATTTGCATTTAAATCATGGCAAAATTTTGCATATTTACTTCTTTTGTGTAAAGTGGCTGGTGAAAAACGACCTTCTGAAAGATGTCGAAAGGAGAGTAATTCATCTGATTTCCGTGTTCATACACTAATGCGTTAGAAACTGAACTATTATATATAATTAGCACTATATCAAGATTAACTCATTTATGCCTAGCGTCATTTAAAAGGGCAAACAGTCTAGACCCAGATCAGATGCCGCAAAACATGGCGTCTGATCAGGGTCTACACTGTTTGCATTAAATCTAGGAATTTCTAGAAAAAAAAAAACAAAAAAAAAACAAAACACTAAACCAACCAGAGACATTGCGATTGGAAACAGATCGGCCAAAGTAATGGTGGTAGGAAAGTCCTCCCGGTATAAATGGGTTAAGGCCCAGAATAGTCTTGTTTGTTTGTGCGTTTTTTTTTTTTTTTTTGTTTTTTTTTTTTGTTTTTTTTTTCTTATGTCGCGTTTGTTTTGTCTTTCTTTTTTCCCACCGTTCCTCTTTTGGTGCCCTGTGGGGGGCTGTGTTTCGCGTTTGTGACATTTCCTATTCACAAAAAATGACCGCTAGTAAAACCAGGCTTAAGCAACCCCGGGCCCCATCCTACTACTACTACTACTACTACACACACACACACACACACACACACACACACACACACACACACACACACACACACACTGAATAGTTTTACTGCTGACCGTTCTGAGACAGTACTTCTGTTACAGTTTTCTTTGTTTTATTCATTCCGTTTTTGTTTATGTACAGTTCTGAGATATTCTAACCTTATTCGATTACTATCCTTAGTTACATGGGCCATGTCATGCGAAAACATGTGTTTGGGCATATGCGGACAGCGAAAACTCAGATGAACCTGCGCATCTACGCAGTCTGTTCAGTGCCTTTACTCTCCGCTTAAAGAATCATTGGATATTACTGAATGTGTCAAAGGCGAGCAAATGCTCTTATGATTCTTTACGCATGCACAGGATGATCTGAATCTGCGAATTTGCGTATGTTCAAAGGCATTGTTTTTTCGTTTGACGCCACCCGAATAATAAAGTTGCCTTGGAAAATCCAAGTCTGAAACCGTTACTTAGCATCAAAAGCGTTGAAGTATCAAAGTGTGAAAAAGTGTGTTTTGCCAAAATGTATAAATGGTTGTTTTTCGGTGGATTGTTTACAATCAAGCCAAAGTGTATATACACCAAAGATCTATAAGGGTTGTTGTCAACGTGATTATAATTAACCAGTGAATCCTGGTAACGGTTACTGATAGTCGCGCTATTCTTGTCACTGTTACGTCAGAGTGCTGTGTAAAGCATTACGAAAATACTCCTATTCAAATATGTAGAAAATTTCACCTCCAAAAACTGAAAAATTTCAGATAAAAACTCTGATATATTTCATATTTCTGCTCAAAACATAGATTGTGGGTACTCGTTAGAACCGCCTCGGTGAGGCGGTTCTAACGTGTACCCACAATCTGTTTTTGAGCAGAAATAAGAAAAAAATGTATACCCCTGTAAACCTCAGTTTTACTATATAAAAGTGGGGTTTAAGGGGGTCAAAATTATATAGGCATGTTTTCGTGATGGAGGGTTATCTGTAAAGCCTAGACTGGGCTTAGTGCTAAGGCATTGGCAAACAGTGCAGATCTAGATCGGGAAACGAGGCATCTTATTAGGTTCTGTACTGTTTAAATTACGGGAAGTGAGGCCGTGGTTCAACTATTGGTTTTCATTTACTCTGGCATACAGTAGAATTAGCCATGAGTACTCGTCTTTGTTTATTATAGTGATAAATTTGATTTTTTTTTTTTTTTTTTTTTCGCTTTGATGCATTGACTGAGTTGGGAGCCTTTATGCGAACCGAATTTTTATGTATTTCTGTATTAAGAGTAGCATCGGGACCCAGGGTGAAGTTAGCTAGCTGTAAAAGTACTTTAAACTCCCCGGTGGTTTGCTCTACCGACCGTTCTAAGGCGATGGTCCCGGTGTTAGTCTTACTCTTTGTTGCTTTGTGGTTTATTCTACGAGGCGATTTGTTGTATGTCTTTCCGTGTGTCATTTTGTTCTTGTGTTTTTCAGTCCTTTTAGTATTGCGATTACCTCGCTTGGGGAAGAGAGAGTTAATCTTAGTGCTTTTCGTACGTTTGTTCGGTTTGTGCTTGTTTAGATTTGTGTGTTTCCTCTTCCTCTTGGGGTCTGGGAAGGACTGCGGTTTGTGATTGTGGCACTCCCTGGACTTTTCTCTCACCTTTTTTTTTTAAATGAAACAGTCTTAAGTCACCTTTTAGGACCATTTTTCGAGCCTAAATTCAAAGACAATCGACTCATCAGTGTTGTTACTGCTTTGTTTGTATATGGTCTCTAAATATTTGCTTTGGAGTCCACCTTTAAACACTCTTATTTCCAAAAAACAACTGTTATAATGAACCGTCTAGGAGCCAGTCTTCTAAGGGTTATAAGGGTAGATAAGGGCTGAAGGTATGAAACGGTCCGGTCTAGACTATGACAGACTGCCTGGCTAGGTAAATACAGCCTTTAAGAAAAGATGATGTCACCAAATGTAGATTTACGTACCCAATTGTAAATATATATTTGTCATTGCCCTTATTTAACTATTATAGAAATATTTGAGCAGTGAGAAATGGTCGCTGTGCAATATGTGAACTATGAAGGCCCAGATCAGCCTGTGCAGCTGTTCAATCTAATTCTAAGGGCCTTCTAGGTTTCATTATAGTCTAAAATATCAAATAATTCCGAAGGTCGATAAAAAAAGCCTTGATCAGTTTGTGGATACACAGGCTGATCTGAACCTTCCTTGCTCACATGCAATAAGGATCATTTTTTTTCTCCTGACACAACCTATTAAATGCTAAACATGCTGGTAAATTTTTCAGATTTTGATTTCTTATTTTCCCTAAGGAGACAATTGCATGAAATGTCAAAAAAGGTAAGAGAAAAGTCCAGGGAGTGCCACAATCACAAACCGCAGCCCTTCCCAAACTCCAAGAGGAAGAGGAAACCGACAAATTTAAACAAGCACAAACCGAACAAACGTACGAAAGCACTAAGATTAGCTCTCTCTTCCCCAAGTGAGGTAATCGCAATACTAAAAGGACTGAAAAACACAAGAACAAAATGACACACGGAAAGACATACAACAAATCGCCTCGTAGAATAAACCTGTTTTCTGAGTAAAATAAGAACATATTTCAAAATATCTACTAAACATTTTACCCAGCCTGCTAAGATTTAACAAAGCAAAATGTTGTATTAATTTTTATTATGCTTTTAGAACGATTAGAATTTACGCTGAAATATAACACACACACACACACACACACACACACACACACACAGTATGCAAATTTATTTGTAAAGTGTAAACTAAGAGTAGAAAGCCAGGCATGTGCCACTGACCTTCCTTTAACAGTTTGCATTTCGGTGTAAAATCTTCTTTTTAGTGTCGACGGTCAGATGTTAATTTTAATATTATACTAACAGAGTCATTTTCGGTACTCGAAAGCCCCGTGGTGGAAATGGTCCTTTTCGGTGTTTAGCTGGACCGCCGCTAGGGTTACACTTTTTGTCCAACACTATATATTTGGCGGATTTTACTGAAGTATTCATATTGGAGCTTTTAGAAGGAAAACTTAAAATTTCCATATATATATATATATATATATATATATATATATATATATATATATATATATATATATATATATATATATATATATATATATATATATATAAAACGGCATGCCTGACAAGTCACAACTTGGATTTCTAAAATATATATTAGGAGTCAATACATGCACACTCCTCGGACTTAACTATGCACATGTTGTTAGAAACTGGTCGTTTACCTATGTACTTTTCAATTATTATGCCTATGCACTTTTTAATTATTGTTTCAGTTGTACAATACTTGCATAGATTGGAAAATACCTCAAATGGCTTGCACTAAAGATTCTTATTAATGTTCTAAAACTACCCACTAGGAAGGTTTTCAGTCCTAGTATCCATCTTCTGTATGCATTCTTCAGATGCTGGGTCTAAATACCCCCCTTTGGAGAAATCTTATGTTTAATCATTTATTTAATTTTGTGAAAAGCAAATCAGTAAATAGATGTGCCGGCGGCAGAGAAAAGAAACATTAGAACATATGCGAACAGCGAAGATTCATACCAGCCTACACATCCGCGCAGTCTGTTCAGGATCTTCGCTGTACGCCAACAAAATATAGGAACCTCGTTCAAGATACATGACTAATAGCGAAGATATTGACCCGACGTGTGACTGCGCAAGCTGGCTAAGGGTGGCAGCCCAAATATGACATTTATTGGAAACAAGAGAGGGATAAAATATTGTTGCAGGCGAATTTGATACATATTTCAGGATGACATCAAACTCTGTATGTAATCATATTGGTCGAAGAAGCGCATTATGTAAATTACTTTAAATTACACAGTCCTATGATAGAATTAAGTAGGTATATCACGAAAACATGCCTATATAATTTTGACCCCCTTAAACCCCGCTTTAATATAGTAAAACTGGGGTTTACAGGGGTATTCATTATTTTTCTTATTTCTGCTAAAAATACATAGATTGTGGGTACTCGTTAGAACCGCCTCGCCGAGGCGGTTCTAACAAGTACCCACAATCTATGTTTTGAGCAGAAATAAGAAAAATATCGGAGTTTTTTTTATCTGAAAACTTTCAGTTTTTGGTCGTGAATTTATAAACATATTTGAATAGGCGTGTTTACGAAATGTACCAAGTCTAATCCTTTGTCTGGAAAATATGCGACAGCAATAGTTTTAATCAAATAAAAAACGAAATTCATTTTTAGCCATATGGACATTTCATAAATCGAAGAGGAATAAATACTTTAGAACCCTATCAGACAAGAACCCAAATTTTGATTTACTTAATGATAGCGATAAAGCTTTTTTGTTGTTACTGCAACATTGAGTTTTGGTGGTTATATTGTAATACGTATAGATACAAAAACTTTGGATAAAAGTAGATAATATTAAATTATATTTCTTGAGACCCGCTGAAATTCCAGCCTGGAGTTTATTTTGTTAAAGCTTGTATTATAGTATCATATGTTTATGTTGTAATCATGTGTGAGTGTATATATATCGAGGGCTGAGCGCAAGACTGGTGTAAGTCAGATGGTTGTTTTTCCCCAAACCTAATCTCCTCACCATGAAGGCGTTATGAAGATTACAACATTTCTTTCTGTAAACAATGAAAATTTAGGTGTCATTGCTCGTATGAGCAATGGCACCTAAATTTGCATTGTTTACAAAGGGGTCCAAGTTGCCCCTAAACAAGGGTTTCAAAAATATGTTTGAGTTACCATAGTCTTGCGCTCAACCCTCGATATGTATTCGCTGTTGCTTTTGTTCACAACGAGTTGTATGAATTCGTTTGATTACCCGAACGGGTCCATAATTTGGTTATAAAAGTATTCTATTGTAGTCAATATAATTAAAATCTAATTTCTTCAAAAGTTTTAAGTTTTCTTTGGTTTTGTTTATGTATTCGCTTTTGCAAGCATCAAAGTGTATAAGGCTAATATGTTTGAACGCAGAATTGAGCGTAATCAGCATGGAACTATTTGTTAGGAAGTTATCAGGTTTGTAACAACAGGAAAACGAATTATCAAAAGGTGGTATGTTAAATCAGGTGCGGTTTGGCAACAGCTCCTAAATGATAAAAACAAAGGATTTCATTTTTTTTTTTTTTTTTTTTTTTGTTGTTGTTGTTCAAAAGGTTCTGCATCATTGGCCTAGATGGCCTCCATGCTCATATAAGGTAAAAAACGCTTAAAACCTTCTTCTCCAGAACAAAGAACGCTTTGAGGCCTAATTTTGGTAAATAGCATTAAGGACACGGTCTACCAAATTTATTCAAATGATGGTCCTAGGATGGCCTTTGACCTTTTTAGGACAAGGTCAAATTTGCGTCCCCATACTTTTGTATCAGGAAAATGTTGAAAAATCATTTTCTCAAAATGCGTTAAAGTCTAATGGGTGTTAGTCTTACTCCTTGTTGCTTTGTGGTTTATTCTACGAGGCGATTTGTTGTATGTCTTTCCGTGTGTCATTTTGTTCTTGTGTTTTTCAGTCCTTTTAGTATTGCGATTACCTCGCTTGGGGAAGAGAGAGCTAATCTTAGTGCTTTTCGTACGTTTGTTCGGTTTGTGCTTGTTTAGATTTGTGTGTTTCCTCTTCCTCTTGGGGTCTGGGAAGGGCTGCGGTTTGTGATTGTGGCACTCCCTGGACTTTTCTCTGACCTTTTTTTTACAATGTACGATAAGAGTAGTAAAACTTTTCAGCTACAGTCCTCATTTTATCCCCCGGGAGTTATCCGCCATTGTCCCTGGGCTATATACATTTATAAAATCGCATAACCTTTAAACGCCCTTTCTGAAACCGCTTGACCAGTTTTCACTAGATGTCACATGGGGCCTTCTGTTCCGCACCATTGAATAAGATGTCCGCCTTGCCCATATATGATAAGTTACTTAAAAATCTTCTTCTCTTGAACCAAGAAAGTTTAGAGGCTGAATCTCATATGGCATCGCGGGCTCAAGGTCTAACATGTTTGTCTAGATAATGATCACACAATGACCTTTGACCTTTTTCTTTGGTAAGGTCAAATTTGCGCCCTCATACAAAATTTTGAAAAATCATGTTCTCAAAATGTATTACAAACTTATGGTTGAAAATTACAATGTGTGATTAAAGTAGTATAACTTTTTAGTTTTAAGTAAACAAACTGTTGTCCCCAGGGCGTGTGTGTGTGGGGGGGGGGGGGGGAGGATATCTGCCTTTGCTCCTGTGTTATATACATGTAAAAATCCTATATAATCTTTTAATGTCTTCTTCTCCGAAGCAACTTGACCAATTTCCACCAGATTGCACACGGGTTTTTTTGTTGCACTGCACTTTTGAATGAGATGGCTACCGGCTACCACGCCCATATAGGTACTGAAAAAACAACTTATATATCATCGGAGACGCAAAGGTCTACCAATTTGTACAAACGATGATCCTTAGTTGATCTTTTGACTTTGTTTTATTTTACAGCAGGTCAACGTTCTGCCCTAGTTGCTGTGGCAATACTGAAGAATGTTGCATGGCATCTCTAGATTTTACTTAGGCGAGCGTATTGTGGCACAAGGGCCTCTTGTTAGGTTTACCTTGCGTTTTACCTATCAAGGGAGATAATAGTAAAAAACCTACTGCTATCTATCGATGCATTTTCTGAGGATTTAATAACAGATACAATGTGCAACGTCAGGACACAACTTAGGACAGGTTCACCCAGTAAAGATTCAGATCAACCTGCGCATGTTAGCAAGATCAGTCTCTTCACTGGATGCATTTTGAATACTCAAGGATGCAACGTTTCTTCATGCGAGCAAAGAAGATTCTGACCTGACTGCGCCGGTACGTTTTCCCGTGTTGCGGCTCAAATGAGCAATATTTTCTTTAAACAGACAGGAAGGCAATGATCAAGAATCGATACAATTATCTAACACTCCCCGTCCAAGACACCAATGCAGACCAACACAGATAACTGTTCATACAGTGCAGGTTCAGATGAGACGGCTCGTAACGAGCCGTCTCATCAGGATCTACACTGTCATTCTGTTCTAGATTCTTGACTAATATCCCTATTTGCAACAATGGATGTGCCCAAATTCAAAGATGGAAGCGTTCATTGCAGAAACTTAGGGATGAAAGGGTTAAAAATTGATACTACTGTTGATGTAAAAACATCCAAACTCATCAGCGACAAATAACAGTTGATGTTTACCTGACTGTTGTTTGATTACATTTTGTTATCTTTTACTGACTGAAAAACTTTGTAAAGGCCACAATGGCTTACTCTCTGTAGCTCTTTGTAGATTTGTGGTTCCCGCATTGCTTTCTGTTTTTTCTATATGTTGTGATGCTAGTATTGTGGTCACCGTCTTCAGTAGCTGCCCACTTCGCTTTCTGTTTTACCAGTCGTGTGCTGATGCCAGTATTTTGGTCACCTTCAATAGCTGCCTATTTTGCTTTCTTTTTTACTATTTGAGAGTAAGAGTGACATCATGACCCGGGGTGAAGTTAGTCGGCTGTAAAGGTGCTTCTTTGTTGATGTAAAACAAATGTAAAAAAAATCCAGACTCATCACAGACAAATAACAGTGCCTTCAGATTGATTTATGTTTTCCTGTCTGATGTTTACCTTACTGATGTTTGATTACCTTTTTTTACCTTTTGATGACTAGGATAATGGCTTACAGTTCCACTCGACGTCGTTTAAACTGACGTTATCGTTTCCGGGTAATTGTGAGTCTTAGCGGAATTAGTAGATAATCAGGGGCGGATTCAGAGTGGGTTCATGGGAATCGACTGTGATCTTAGAGTAATTACAAATGTAGTTGACGATTAAATCGTACCTTTTGTTGAGCCACACTTTATCTAATTTTGTTTTGAATTCTACTACAGTTTTTGAGTTTACTACTTCTGACTACAAGCTATTCCATACTGTGATATTTTTCAATGCAAAGGTATTAAATCTGATGGATTCATATGCTCGTGGTTTATTGAAATTTTGTTGTGATAGTTCTATTCTCTGAAGTATTAATAACAAGAATGCTTTCTTATATCAGACATGTTAAGTCTCATCATCACTTTTTCTTCGCTTTAAAACCACAGTTGTATTCCTTGTATCACATTTTCCCTGGACATTTTGTTATATATGTACTATAGAAATAGAGCTCAGACTATTTTCTTCTTTTTTTTTTTTTTTTTTTTGTTTTTGTTTTTGTTCATGAATACAGGCCTTTTTTTATTCATCAATACATGCCTAAGACATTATATATTTCATGAACATGATAGCAGTTCTCATTTGAGATTTTGAAAATAAACTCTATGAAGGTCGGACTTTGACACAAAGAGCATATAAAAGAAGATAAATCAAAGTCTCAGTTTTAATGAGACTTTTCATATGGCAGAATTTTAGTTTTCATGGTTGCACACGTTCCCCTAGCACTGGTTTAAGGGCAATTTATTTTTTGTTAGCGATGAAATCAGTGTATATTTGGTGAAAATAAAAGTGGTATCAATCACTAGTGAATTGATATCGTATCATTTCACTAGTGACTGATATGATTTATATTTTCACTCCTCGCTTTGGAAGACTTCGGTTTTCTTTTAAATTATTGTTTCAGAAGTGGATGTTACCTCCACTTCAGATTTTTGAACACCTCTAACGTCTTTATTTCTGAACTAAACTATCAAGTGCAGGTATGCATTTTTTTAGTTAAAATGTAAGGAACATGTTGGTATCAAAATTATTTTGATTTGCCGAAACTTTTTGGTTTTGTTTCTCCAGCGTTTTACATGTTAAGCACTGAGCGTCGACGCCTTGACGTTCATGTTTTGTTTGGTGACGTTAGTTATGACATCGGAAACGCTCATTGGCGTGTAAACAATAAAATAAAAAGAAAATTTACTCTTTTTCAATGAATACCATAAAAATTTTCATCTCGTGTAATGAAAACATTCAAATTTTCACTCGTGCTTCGCACTCGTGAAAAACTGATGTTTTCATTGCACTCGATGACAATATTTATGGTATCCACAGCCAAAGAGTAAATATCCTCAATTTCCAATAGACAAGAACGGGCAAACTCTTTGTGAAATAAATATACATTTTAATATGAAATTATACAAAATGTGGATTTACCTGAAATACTTTATAACCGTTATTTTATTGGTAACTTAGCTATGTCTCTTGAACTAACTTGGATATGTTGCCTATTTACAAAACTGCCTGTTTAAACAAAATGTTCTCTATAATACTTTGATATCTCGATCTCTATAATATTTTGATATCGTTCTCTATACTAATTTGACTTATCATACATTTACTAGAAAATATAGTTATTTTGCATATGTGATACTAACATGGCTTTCAAGCACATACGACTCTTGTGGAGCGCAAAAGGTGTGATAATGAGTCACGTGGGTGATACGGCTTTTTTGCCCGGGCAGAAAACCCATATCACCAGGTCATGTGGGTGATACGGCTTTTTTGCCCGAGCAAAAAACCCATATCACCACATTCGGAGCACTCGGCGGTCAAGATCATTCGGAGCACTCGGTGGTATTCGGAGCTTTCGGCGCTCTAGCAGTACACTGGTATGACTCCGCATACCCTATCAAACAGGCAAACTTGTCAGAAAGAAAATGTATGATAAATAGATTACGATATGGCATTTTCATATCATACCCCATATCAACCCTCGACCTATATCAGCCTTCGGCCCTCGGGCTGATATGTGTGTCTCGGGTTGATATGGGGTATGATATGAAAATTGCCATATAATAATCTCTATATCTCGTTCTCTATTATAATTTGATATCTCATTTTGTATTACACTTTGATAGCTCGTTCTCTGTAATAATTTGACAAGCCGTTTTCTATAGTGCTTTAGTGTCTCGTTACCAGAGGAACTTTATATCAAATTCGGTGTAGTTGCTTTTCATTAAATGATAATGAAACTGCTGATGGTTTGTGGTTTTACGTCTCTTCAACATTATTTTTGTCATATGGAGACAGTAGAAGGGCGATAATGAAAGGCTCTGTGCAATCAAGCGCCGTGCAGCTATGAGCCGAATATTGCTCCAGCGGGATCGAACATGGAACCTCGTGATCCAAAGTCGGGAGCACTAACCACTCGTCCTCCCGGACTCTTCGCATTTCATTTAAAAGTATTGTTTTCAGACAGTATAAAGTAGTTATATCAGGAGTGACTCAGGTATTAGCCTTTAATATAGTGTTTGTTTTGGACGTACGGACATGCAGGTGGGAGAGAGTTCGATATGAATGTTTCAACATTTTCCCCAAGTTTACATGTCTGAGCATATAATGTAGAACCAGATTAGACGCCGGCTTCTGTGGCGTCTGATCAGGTTCAAACTATTTGCCACCAATCCAGCAATTTTCGTTTTTAGTTTCAGTTTTATGGCCTCGTCAACACTGTACAGGTTAGGTTTGACCCGGTCAGTTAACCTACTCAAACTTTTTCTTGGTCAGGCTAAGTCCTCTAAGCGGCTAATTAATCCATGAACCTGTGCTTGTACTTTTGCCAGCAATTGACAACAACCCTCCTTGAATCAACGAAAGGATGAGATTGGCCGTAGAAATGATTTCATGATCAGCCCTTTTTAAATCAACAGAAGGAAGAGAATGACCTTAGAAATGATTTCATGATCAGCCCTACTTGAATAATGGCCGTAGAAATGGTTTCATGATCAGCCATTTTTTGCATCAACGGAAGGTAAAGAATGGCTGTAGAAACGATTTCATGATGAGTCCCTCTTGAATCAACAGATGATAAAGAATGGCCGTAGAAATGAATTCTTGGTCAGCCCTTTTTGATTCAACGGAAGGTAGATAATGGCCGTAGAAATGATTTCATTATCAGCCCTTCTTGAATCAACAGAAGATAGCCAATGGCCGTAGAAATGATTTTATGATCAGCCCTTCCTAAATCAACTGCTGTAGAAATGATTTCATGATCAAGCCTTATTGAATCAACTGAAGGTAGAGAATGCCGTAGGAATGATTTCATGATCAGCCCTTTTTGCATCAACGGAAGGTAGAGAATGCCCGTAGAAAGGATTTCATGATCACCCCTTTTTGAATCAATGGTAGGAAGAGAATGGCCGTAGAGATGATTTCATGTTCAGCCCCTTTTGAATCAACGGAGGAATAAGAATAGTTGTAGAAATGATTTCATGATCAATCCTTCTTGAATCAACAGAAGGTAGAGAATGCCCGTACAGTAGAAATGATTTCATGATCAGCCACTCTTGAAACAACGGAAGGAAGAGAATGGCCGTAGAGATGATTTCATGATCGGCCCTTCTTGAATCAACGGAAGGATATGAATTCCCGTAGAAATGATACCGTGATCAGCCCTTCATAAATCAACAGAAGGTAGAAAATGGCCGTGGAAAAGACTTCATGATCAGCCTTTTTTTGAATTTACGGAAGGTAGAGACTGCCCGTAGAAACTATTTCATGATCATCCACTGTTGAATCAACGGACGGAATAGAATGGCCGTAGAAATAATTTCATGATCAGCCCGTCTTGAATCAATGGAAGGAACAGAATTGCCGTGAGAATGAATCCATTACCGGCCTTCTTGATTCAACGGAGGGATAAGAATGGCCGTAGAAATGAGATCATGATCAAACCTATTTGAATTAACAGAACGTAGACAATGGCCCTAGAAATAATTTCATGATCGGCCCTTTTTGAATCAACAGAAGTTAGACAATGGCCGTAGAAATGTTTTCATGATCAGCCCTTCCTGATCATTTACTGTAGGAATGATTTCATGATCAAGCCTTCTTGGATCAACGGAAGGTAGATAATGGTCGAAGAAATGATTTCATGACCAACCCTTTTTGCATCAACGGAAGGTAGAGAATGGTCGTAGAAATGATTTCATTATCAGCCCTTCTTGAAACAACAGAAGGTAGAGAATGGACGTAGAAATGATTTCTTGATCAGACCTTTTTGATTCAACGGAAGATAGAGAATGGCCGTAGAAATGATTTCATAATCAGCCCTTTTTGAATCAACAGAAGATAGCCAATGGCCGTAGAAATGATTTTATGATCAGCCCTTCCTAAATCAACTGCTGTAGAAATGATTTCATGATCAAGCCTTATTGAATCAACTGAAGGTAGAGAATGCCGTAGGAATGATTTCATGATCAGCCCTTTTTGCATCAACGGAAGGTAGAGAATGGCAGTAGAAATGATTTTATGATCAGCCCTTTTTAAGTCAATTGAAAGAAGAGAACGGCCGTAAAAATGATTTCATGATCAGCCCTTCTTGAATCAACGAAAGGAAGAGAATGGCCGTAGAAATGTACTATGACCAGTTCATTTTGAATCAACGGAAAGGAGAGAATGACCTAGGAATTTATTTAATGATCAGCCCTTCTTGAATCAAATGACGGAAGAGACTGGCCGTAGAAATGTTTCATTGTCAACTCTTCTTGAATCAGCGGAATGAAAGAATGACCGTAGAAATGATTTCATGATCAGCCCTTCTTAAATCAACGGAAGGAAGAGAATGGCCGTAGTAATGATTTCATGATCAGCCCTTTTAGCATCAAAGGAGGGTAGAGAATGGCCGTAGAAATGATTTTTTGATCAGCCCTTTTATTGTCAATTGAAGGAAGAGAGCGGCCGTAAAAATGATTTCATGATCAACCCTTCTTGAATCAACGGAAGGAAGAGAATGGCCGTAGAAATGAGTTCATGATCAATTCATTTTGAATCAACGGAAGGGAGAGAATGACCTAAGAAATTATTTCATGATCAGCCCTTCTTAAATCAACGGACGGAAGAGACTGGCCGTAGAAATATTTCATTGTCAACCCTTCTTGAATCAGCGGAAGGAAAGAATGACCGTAGACATGATTTCATGATAAGCCCTTCTTGAATCAACGGAAGGAAGGGAATGGCCGTAGTAACGATTTCATGATCAGTTCTTTTTTATTCAATGGAAGAAAGAGAATGGCCGTAAGAATGTTTCATGATCAGCCCTTTTTAATTCACGGAAGGAAGCGAATGGCCGTAGGAATGATTTCATGATCAACCATTCTTGAATCAACGCAGGGAAGAGAATGGCCGCAGAAATGTTTCATGGTCAACCCTTCTTGAATCAACGGAAGGAAAGAATGACCGTAGAAATGATTTCATGATCAGCCCTTCTTGAATCAATGGAAGGAAAGAATGGCCGTAGAAATGATTTCATGATCAGCCCTTCTTGAATCAACGGAAGGAAGAGAATGGCCGTAGTAATGAGTTCATGGTCAGTCCCTTTTGAATCAACGTAAGGAAGAGAATGACCGTAGTAGTGATTCATGATCAGCCCTTCTTGAATGAACGGAAGGAAGAGAACAGCCATAGGAATGATTTCATGATTAATCTCCCCAAACATTTTATCTGCGGTTCGAACTTGCGACCCCTGGATCTGAAATTAACAATTTTTAGACACACCGTCCGATAATAAGTTTTATTTACTTAAATTATTGGGCAAAGGTGGTCGGAGGTCAACAGTAAGTAGGAAAAATACGGTAAGATAACTTCCAGCGGATAGATAGTCTCCAATTACATGGAAGACGTTTTATTTGTGGAAATATCTAGAACACCTTATAGGAACTGTCAACTTCAGAAAACAAGTGGCAACCCTTCCCTCAATATAGCATCAAACATTTGAGCCGCAACGTACCTTCAAACATCTGTGTCCAACGAAGATTCAGATCATCTTCAATGGGCGCATTTTGGATAGTCAAAATTTCTTCAAGCGGACAACGATGACTCTGATCAAACTGCGTGAATGCACATGCTGATTTGTGTCGTCGTTGAGGGCACAAGTCAGAAGGTACGATCCTGACGTTACGGCTCATGACTTCGGAAAGTATTCAACAACTGTCTCAGTATTACATTTAATATATTTGGAACTACGAGCTGAGGGAGGGGCATAGGCAAGGGGGGGGGGGGGGGGGAGGTTCTGCAAAGCGGTTGTGGGTGTGATGAAGCTGATCTTGTAATAATCAGATTCCATGCCTTTGGTGTGACAAAAATAACATAAAATATGACACTCATGTTATACTCGTATATAACATAAGACGCATTTATCCTAAATATTGCGACACTTAAACTCTTCTCCATACTTGTCCGAAACTTTCAACAGCCCATTAGACTATATGCTGACGTGTCTTAAAACAGTTCCATAACAAATCCATTGTTTGTCAGTACTGTACCCTTAATATTGGAACACCTCAACACCTTATCATACTTGTTCTAAACTTGCAAGTCCATTTGACAACCAGTTGATGTACGATATGTGGAGGAGTATTTCACCTTTATTAAATTAGAATTGACTCACCCTCGTATATGTGGAGGAGTATTTCACCTTTGTTAAATTAGAAAAGTAAAACTCATAGCGTGGTGCCTGGCTAGGGTGTTTGGTGAAGAGTGAAAAATCCATTCTTCGGGATAACCATCAGGCATCACTCGGCAAGCTCCGTGATTCCGAAGCGAATTTTTCAGCTTGCACCTAACTCCCATGGAAGACTCTTACATATTGGGCATTGTGATGATGTGTTGGCGGACGAATTTTTATAATTTTCAAATGGGCCGCGCAAAGCGAAAACAGTGCTTTCAAACATGCGCAAAATGTGCAGATTCAGATCAGCTTGCGCATGCGCAATGACTTATCCTGACACATTTTCCCATGGCACCGATGACGTTATTACATCAAGCAATTATTAATGACTTGGAAAAGAAGCAATACAAAAAAATTTTGAAAAAGAAATTACCCTTGCAACCCTAAAGACCGGTACAGATAACTATGCAAACAGTGTAGATCCTGATGAGACGGTTCATAATGAGCCGTCTCATTAGGATCAACACTTTTTGCTATCCTGTTAATGATTTTGACTATATCCCCTATTAAGAATTATGGAGGAGCCTAAATTCAATGATGGAATAGCCTACTTCAGAAACTCAGGGTAGAAAGAGTTAAATTTAGATGATACAGCACTTATTTTTTTTTTATTTTATTTTTTTTTTTTTTTTGTAAATTATGCTTCTGAATAAGACTATCATTATTATGATACTACAGTCAAGCCTCAATGGCTCGTTTACAATGGCTTTCTCGAACTCATTTTTGAGTCCCTACGAAATTTTTCCGATGGCTCAAGAAAACAGATATTTAGGAAACTTTTCGTATTCTATCATGAAATTGTATGTTGTGTGTACTCATTAGAATCGCCTCATCGAGGCGATTCTAATGAGTACACTCAACATACAATTATTGTGTAGAAAATCGAAAATATTTCCCTTAATTATCGCTATTTGCTACCTGACCTGGCGCCACAACTTACCCTCAGTGGCTCGAACTACCTATATCTCAAACAAATTTCCACGGTCCCAAAGATGTTCGAGCCATTGAAGTTTAACTATATTATACTATTCCATGGTCCCCAACCTCCACCCATTTGTACAGACCTGAACAAACAGTATCTGGGCAAACCATCTCTACGGGGTCTACACTGTTTGTTATCCTGTCCCTGTTTCAGGTCATCATGAAAACATGCCTGTAAAATTTTGACCCCCCTTAAACCTCACTTTTATATAGTACAGCTGGGGTTTACAGGAGTTTGTATTATTTTTCTTATTTCTGCTTAAAAACATAGGTTGTGGGTACTCATCAGAATCGCCTCAGGCGGTTCTAACGAGTACCCACAGTCTATGTTTAGAGCAGAGCTATGAAAATTATCAGAATTTTTATCTAAAAATTTTATTTCTTTTTTGTGGAAACAATTTCAGTATATTTGAATAGGCTGTTTTTTCGTAATAATTCAAATGGGCCAAATCAATTCAATATGTAAAAACAAATAATTTGGAAAACACTCACAAGATATCGACCAAAAGTTTATAAACCTAAAATAAATGTCTACCATATATGTATTTCTTTAACATTAAAGTCACGCTTTGGTTTAAACTGATCCAGCCTTGAAAAAATGGACTTTTGTACATATATGCGGAAAACGAAATGCAGATTAGTCTGTGCTGGCGTATTGTCTGATCAGGGTCATCGTTATCCTATTACAAGAATAAAGTAAACTTTTTCAAGAAAATAAAAGATCATGATCCGATTGTGCGCATGCGAAGGCCTCCTGGGTCTTTCCTGTTCCCATTTACACATAAGAGCCCTTTCCACATGGGAGGATTTAACTGCCATTGAAATTTGGTAATTATCGTAATTAAAATCAATTGGCAAGCATATTCATATTGAAAAGCAGGGGCGATTCTGTTACACCAATTATGAACCGCAACGAGAGAAAACGTACTTCTGACATGTGCGCCCAACGAAGACTCAGATCCCTGCGCATCCGCGCAGTCTGATCTGAGTCTTCATTGTCCGCATGAAGAGACTTTGTAATCTCGGCTATCAAATTGCGTCCAGTGAAGATTCTGATCAGACTGCGCGAATGCGCAGGCTGATCTGAGTCTTACTCTGGGCGCACGTCCGAGGGTTATTTCCGGACGTTGCGACCCTGATAGAATTCTTACGCACGAAAAGAGCATTTTGCCATATGCGAACAGATAAAGCCGAAATGCGCAGTCTGATCTAGGCCTTCTCTGTCGTCTGTCTAATCTGCTGTTGTCATCAGTTCTGTGGGCGAACATCAAAGGCTCTGATCTGATTGTGCGAATGTATAAACTGAGTTTGACATGCGTTGTCCTTAAATGGCGAAAAGGTCCTGTTTTCTAGTATTGTTTCATAAACGTCTTGTAGACAAATAGACACAAATATGGTAAGCAAATAAACATGGTGACAAAAGGAAGATTAAATTAAAACACAATCGTAAGTTAGTAAATTTATTAAATGTACAATACGGTGACATAAAATTGAGCTTGAAGGATCCTTATTCTCAAGAATATATCAGGGCAGATTTGCGTAAGGCCTAGCTTTTATGTATACAATGTAGTGCATAGTAGCGAACTGGTCGTCTTTAACGAATGTGCCTTACAAAATGGCCGCTATCTCCGACCTTAAGTTTCAATAAATATAAATTTAAAATATTTTATATTTTCTGACTTGTACTTCTATTTATGACCACACCAACGAATTCATCCTTCTTGGTGATCAAAAAATAAATAAATAAATAAATAAACAAATAAATAAATAACTCATTGAACATTTTTAAACAAACAAACAAGAAAAATCCAAACCCAAGTTAGAAATGGGTTAAGATGATGTATGCAAAATGGAATATAGAGGATCTTACATGACACGTCGTTTCATACACGGTATGAAATTTATCACACTAGCTTTCATATGAACTGACCAATCATGTAAGAGTTTGTTTATCATATGACTTTTATACTGCATTATATGGCCACAGAAGTTGATCCATTTTTCATCAGAGAACCATCACGAAAACATGCCTATAAAATTTTGACTCCCTTAAACCCTACTTTATATAGTAAAACCGGGGTTTACAGGGTATTCATTAGTTTTCTTACTTTTGCTCAAAAACATAGATTGTAGGTACTACGGTTAGAACCGCCTCGCCATGGTGGTTCTAACGAGTACCCACAGTTTATGTTTTGAGCAGAAATATGAAAAAATGTCAGAGTTTTTTTTTTTTTTTTTTTTTTTTTTTTTTTTTTTTTTTTATCTGATTCTTTTTTATTTTTGGAGGTGAAATTTTCTGTATATTTGAATAGGCGTGTTTTCGTAACGATAACGTTGTCACGGACGTAGTGGTGGCATTATGTGGTCATATCCTTATATGACGTGATGTTATACAGAGGGTGATAAACCAATCACCATGTGATAATCTGTTTATCAGATATTCAAATCCGCTTCTTACTGTTTTTGATGTTAAAAATCGCTAAAAATGTTAAAACCATCACGAAAACATACCTATATAACTTTGACCCCCTTAAACCCTACTTTTATATAGTAAAACTGGGGTTACAGGGGTATACATTTTTTTCTTATTTCTGCTCAAAAACATAGATTGTGGGTATTCGTTAGAACCGCATCGGCGAGGCGGTTCTAACGAGTACCCACAATCTATGTTTTGAGCAGAAATATGAAAAATACCAGAATTTTTTTCTGAAAATTTTCATTTTTTGGTGGTAAAATTTTCATTATATTTGAATAGGCGTGTTTTCGTAATGAGATGCTTCAAGCGAAGAAGCGCCGGTAATTAGAGATTATCACTTCGCGTTTTGGTTATCGCCCGATGTATCATCCCGAGTCCCCAGTATGTCCGAAATGGTCCCGATATGATACAGAGAGCGATAACCTAAACACCATGTTATAATCTGTTTATCACGTACTCATATCGGCTTCATACTGTTTTGAAGTCCAAAGTCGCCATAAAATGATAAAACAGATGATGCTTCAAGCGCAATGACAGATAAAACCAAGGTAGGAGCTTATCATATTGTAATCTGGGTACGGGGAACACATTTTATATTATATACAAAAGGTAGGTTATCATACCTAGTAAAGCAATGAATATGTGAAAACGTCTATTATCACATATTCATTACTAATTCATTTCATAACATACAAACATCCCTCTTTATACCGATACTCGATACAACGACAAAGTTCGTTATAATGACAATTTGACTGTCACGAAACTTTCGCTAAAGAACTTAATAATAAGTCATATTGATGCAAGAATATTGTATTTGATATTTTAAAGAAACCTATGGTTTGGGATATTTGTTAGAATCGCCATAATGAGGCGATTCTTACAAATATCCCATCACGAAAACATACCTATATAATTTTGACCCCCGTAAACCCCACTTTTATATAGTAAAACTGGGGTTTACAGGGGTAATTATTTTTCTTATTTCTGCTCAAAACATAGATTGTGGGTGTTCGTTAGAACCGCCTCGGCGAGGCGGTTCTAAAGAGTACCCACAACCTATGTTTTGAGCAGAAATAGGAAAAATATCAGAGTTTTTTTATCTGAAAATTTTCAGTTTTTGGAGGTGAAATTTTTCTATATATTTGAATAGGCGTGTTTTCGTAATGCAATACATATGTTATATGAGGAAATAAGAACAAAACAAGACCTTTCATACATGTCAGTTTGCTCATTAATGATTCTGTACATTCACTTAAATGCCAGCGTGTCGGCCTCGGTGGCTCAGTTGGATGCGCCGTCCGACTGGAGACCAGGAGGTCGCGGGTTCAACCCCCGCCGAGGTCGGCAACATTCTTTCGTGGAGATTGATCATGAAATAGTTTCTACGGTCATTCTCTCCCTCCCGCTGATTCAAGAAGGGCAGTTGTCAGTTTCTGGCGAAAGAATGTGCACAATACTGATTAACCGCTTAGAGGACTAAGCCTGCCCAGTAAACGTGTGGTTAGGTAAACTGACCGCGCTCGACATGACCCCATTGGGTTGACTGGGCTGTAAAACCTCAACACAAACAAACAAATAAATGCCAGCGTCTTTAGGAACAAATGCTGTTGAAAAGAGGGTTCACGGTGTTCATTTCATAACGTCACCATAACGTCGCGAGCAGACTGATAACCTTTGTCCGTTCAAAGAACACTGCTTCCGGTTATCAGACCGGCCGGTCAGATAATATCTTTACGTTCTACGAGCCGTCTCATCTGCATCTGCACTGTTTGCCATTTGTTGTTGATTTTCGTCATAAAAACATCTCCAAATATCCAAAGCATTTGTTTCATGAAGTATTAAATACACATACTGTGTTCTTGCATGATTTCTGATTCACTGTCATCTCTTGAGCGAAGGTTTCAGGTCGGTCAAATTATCAATGCAGCCATCACGAAAACACGCCTATATAATTTAGACCCCCTTAAACCCCACTTGTATATAGTAAAACTGGAGTTTACAGGGGTATGCATTATTTTTCTTATTTCTGCTCAAAAACATAGATTGTGGGTACTCGTTAGAACCGCCTTGTCGAGGCGGTTCTAACGAGTACCCACAATCTATATTTTGAGCAGAAATATGAAAAATATCCGATTTTTTTATCCAAAAATTTTATGTTTTTGGAGGTAAAATTTTCTATATATTTGAATAGGCGTGTTTTCGTAATGGAATTTTGTTACTTTATCGAGTGTCAGTGGAAAGAGGATTTACTGTATGACATTGAGATAACATGTAGGTACGTCGTATGCAACCGACAGACAATCTTTTTGGGAAGGGGTCCCTATGCTCTAATTTGAACAGAATTCGCCTTTTATTTACTCTTAAAGCGCAAATCACAACTGCAACAGACATTTTCATTTTATCATTTTTTAAACTAAAATAAGTCTTGACAGTCCATGTGAATCGTCTACCAAGCAGACAATTCACATGAAACGTTCAGATTTATTTTCTCTGAAAAAAAAATGAATGTCGTCTGCTGCAAATTTTACTTGGCGTTTAGAAGGCTAAAATAAGTAACGACACTTTAGCCGTTCCAAAGATGAATTTTGTAGTGTCCGTTATCCAGAAAGTCACGTGGGCTCCACCCTCAAAATGATGATCGAAATCTTATTCCACTACAGGAGGTTATCAGAGCCAGTTGGTGTCTCGACTTGATCCCGTACTCAGAAACAACACACTAAAGAAATGCAAACAAACAATCGGACTGCCAAACCTAACACTTACGTCGATCCGTTGCGACAAAAGTCATACGACGACCCTTTGACGAAACCATATGAGGACCCCTTGCGGGTGCCGCCTACCAGTTACAAATTTGAGCCAAAGAAAATAGAGTATACACCGTACACGAGTATTCATGTGTTTGAACCAAGTAACATAGATCCGCTGACAGGGAGACCGTATCGAACCAAGCAGAAAAACACGGAAGATACAAGTGAAAAATCACAAGAAAAACAGGTGCGTGCGTCTGTGTGTACATGTGGACCGGCGGCTGAGAAGAGGGACATTGAAATATATGCGAGCAGCGAAGATCCAGACCAGCCTGCGCATCCGCGCAGTCTGGTCAGGATCCTCGCTGTACACTGTTCGCCTACACACTGGGACCTTGTTGAAGATTAAATGGCGAAAATCTTGACCCGACGCGTGGCTGCGCAAACATCATGAAAACATGCCTATATAATTTTGATCCCCTTAAACCCCACTTTTATATAGTAAAACTGGCGTTTACAGGGGTATTCATTATTTTTCTTATTTCTGCTCAAAACAACGATTCTGGGTATTCGTTAGAACCGCCTCGGCGAGGCGGTTCTAACGAGTACCCACAATCTATGTTTTGAGCAGAAATATGAAAAATATCAAAAGAATTTTATCTGAAATTTTTCATTTTTTGGTGGTAAAATTTTCAATATATTTGAATAGGAATGTTTTCGTAATGGTGGTCGGGGCTTTTGTCTTTCGTATATGCCCATATAAGGGCATTTTCGTCAGCCGCCAGCCCATGTATATTACCTGTACAAAATTATATACCGTATTCGACCTAATTACCGCACATACCCCTATTAGCGCACAGTCAAGCAATATTACAGCAAGTATATTTTTTCTCTACTTCTTTACAAAGGCATATGTTGTGGGTACTCATTTGAATTGCATCGACTTGTCGATGCAATTCAAATGAGTACCCACAACATATGCTTTTATAAAGAAAATCAGAAATAAAATCGAATAAGTATAATTAGACAAGTCTTTCGCCGATCTCTTTTTTAGTGTACCGTTAATATAGGTTGGTACATATTTTAAAAGTTTTTCCAGTAGTTTTGAAAAACCTAACCGCACGGCGCGGTTATTAGGTCGAATACGGTAGATATGTTTTCGTGATGATTTTATTTGAAACTGTTTTTTGTTTTTGCTTTCCTTCACTGATTTTGATGATTATTCTATAACAACATTGTGAAAATTTCTGAAAATTTGAAGCAATTAGAATATGTTGAAAACTTGTATCTGACCTACCTACCCTGTTGATTTTTTGCATGATTTGAAGCCATTTTCACTATGGAAAAAAAATGGAAAATTTCTCTTTTTTAGAAGCATTGAACATAATAAAAGTTTAGGTAGTTACGGCAAAAGTTTTGTCGCCACGTTTCTTCATAAAGTATAGTGAAAATTGAAGTACATATAAGCAGAATGTATGCAGGGCTGAACATTAAGCAAATTCATCCGCTTTTCAAGGTTTTGTTTTTTCACTCTGTACAATGCATACATTGTAAATATGTTTTAATGGACGAACGGACATTTTTACACCATTTCTCCATATTAAAGTAAAAATGCCATACCTTTCCTTGCTTTAGATAAAAGGAATTCCCAGATAATAATTCTTATTTGTCCATGAAAACATGTGTTGCACTACTCATTAGAAGCGCCACCGCGAAGCGCTTCTAATGGGTACCCACAACATACGTTTTCGTGGACAAATAAGACGAAATGTCAATATACTATTGTTGAAAAAACATTACGGAAACACGCCTATTCAAATAAATTAAAACATTCGCCATCCAAAAATGGCAGTTTTCAGGTAAAAAAAAAAACAACTGATTTTTTAATATTCTGCTCAAAACATAGATTGTTGATACTCGTTAGAACCGCCTCACCGAGGCGGTTCTAACGAGTACCCATAATCTATGTTTTTGAGCAGAATTAAGAAAAATAATGTATAACCCTACTACATAAAAAAGGGGTTTAAGGGGGTCAAAATTCTATAGGCATGTTTTCGTAATGATTCCTTACTTTGAGAGATGGGCTATAAGTACATTTTACACAGATGTGTTAACGTAATGATAGCGGATAATTTATTTGGTTGAAGAGTAAAAACAAATTAAAGCTGACCCACAGAAATAACCGGAAGCGAAATTATTATGGGTAACTTGTAAATAGACAAAATGTCTATTTACACAATAACCGTATATAATTATTCGCCGGTAATGCGGGACAAGCCTTAAGCTTGGCGGTTATTGTAAGCTGGGAAAACCGTCGCATTTTTAAATAGATATGCTTTGTGTTGGGAAACTATTAACCTGTTATCTGTTTCTATCCTTTCCAGAACTTAATTGACTTACGCTTTGTATGAGGTAAGGCTGATGCAAATGCCACATTTTATACTAACACACTAATAATCACTATGGGTATACTTTTCTTTTCTTTTTATTTCTGTTATTTATTTATAATACCCCGACACTGGTGGTTCCTGTATGCTCTCACGTTGCAGTAATATTTTACCCTGGTTAATGACGTAAACACATCTATATGAAATATATACACTCAAACCTGTGTTCAGCAAGCACCTTAGTGAAGTCAAAAAAGAAGTTGCTTAAGACAGGTGTTTTAATACACGTAAACGTACAGTTATTTGACTATTAAAGAATAAAAAAAATTGACCTCTTAATAGAGGTGACTGCCCAATACAGGTGGTCTTTTAGACAGGCTTTTACTGTATTTCTAAACCATCGCTATGAAAACGCGATCTTTTTTTCACTAGAATTAACCAATGTTTTTTTGTTTTGTTTTTTTGTTTATATTATTATTATTATTATTATTATTATCATTATTATTATTATTATTATAATAAAAGAATATATGTTGTGGATACTCATTAAAAGCGCCTCTAATGAGTATCACAACACATGCATTCGTAAAGACATCACGAACATGCCTATATAATGTTGACCCCGTTAAACCAAACTTTTAAATAGTAAAACTGGGGTTTACAAGGTATACATTATTTTTTATGTCTGCTTAACACATAGATTGTGGGTACTCGTTAGAACCGCCTCGTCGAGGCAGTTTTAACGAGTACCCACAATCTATGTTTTGAGGAGAAATTTGAAAAATATCAGAATTTTTTAGCTGAAAATTTTCTCTTTTTTTGGGGGGGGGGGGGGGGGTGGTAAAATTTTCAGTATATTTGAATAGGCATGTTTTCGTAAAGAAATCACAAAAACAAAATGCTCTGGGTGCCCGTTTTCTATGGAGCTGTGCAAGCGATGACATTTTAACTACAGACATGTAATATGGAGAAAAGGTGGAAATATTTCTTATGAAGCATATTAAAACATATTTCTGCATCATAAAAGATTACTAGACGTAACAAAACAAATTGAAATCAGCGCTTTAAAGGCCTAATTGGCCGAAACTAGCTACTATGGCTCAGAAAACTCGATAAGTTTTGTGAGTGCATACATTCTTTTCAAAATTTATTCAAAATCTGAAAAAAAAAAAAAAAAAAAAAACATCTTAAAAGCTGCGTAATAATGTAAACCCCCGTATATCCATGGTTTCGTTATATATTATGGAGTGGGCAGGGGTTTTTACAGTACATTAGTATATTTTTATTAACGTAATGTGTTCTTTTGATGTATTTATTTATCCATTTGTTTTAATCTTTTTTATTGTATTTCACCAGTAGTTCCTACATGTACATGTATTTACACAATGCAACAAATTATTGTCACAGTGTCACTGTTGTATAACGTTAGCACACGTATCTGAAATATAGTCTTATCATTTTTTTTTTTTTTTTTTTTTTTTTTTTTTTTTTTCATAATTTGCCACAAAAACATATAAAGTGGATACTCATTAGAAGCGCCTCGCAGATAGTGAGGCGCTTCTAATGAGTACCTACATGTACAACATACGTCGCATGAAGAAATTAGTAAAGTAAATATCTTGGTACTCCTCTTATTTAATGCTTTGTAAGGCATGGCATTTTTTAACCATATGATATGACCGGAACCATGCGAAAATGTGCACATGTCTTCAGGCATATGCGTAAAGTGAAGACCCAGATCAGCCTGCGCATGCGCGCTGTCCAATCAGGGCCTTCGCTGTCCGCTGACATAATTATTGGACCATAGAGAGAAAATGTTCGGATGAGACTGCGCATGCGCGGGATGAATTTGAATACGTGCATTTTGCGCATAATCTATGGCATTTTTTCACTTGGCGAGACCCTAATGGGCTGTATGGAAGAGTTTTGTTATTGAAGTACACTTAGATAGATTTATGTGGTAAAAACTAAAAAAAAAAAAAAAAATATGTTTCTAGAGGTAGTGAAATGAGACGGGCCTCAGAAAAATGATGGCCCATCACGAAAACATGCCTATATAATTTTGACCCCCTTAAACCCCACTTTTACATAGTAAAACTGGGATCTACAGAGGTATACATTATTTCTTTTTTATTATTTTTGCTCAAAAACACAGATTGGGGTACTCGTTAGAACCGCCTCGGCGAGGCGGTTCTAACAAGTACCCACAATTTATACTTTGAGCAGAAATATGAAAAATATCAGAGTTTTTTTTGTTGTTGTTTTTTTTTATCTGAAACCCTTTTACATGTATGCCCAGTGGACTCTTCTACCATAACTCTTTGGAAAGGGCCATTTCCTATATAAGGGGTGTATGGTTATTTTTATTATAGCCGTGTTTAACAGAAATTTCTGGACCTATTGCAAATAGTGTAGAACCAGATCAGACGCCGCGTGATTCTAGTCTTGTTTGTTTGTTTGTTTTGTTTTTTGTTTGTTTGTTTGTTTGTTTTTTTGTTTGTTTGTTTTTTCTGTGCTCCTGTGGATGCTCGTTGCGGAGCTTTTTTCGGGTGCGTTTTGTTTGTGTTAAGGTTTTACGGCCCAGGCAACAAGATAGGATCGTGTCGATTGTGGTCAGTTTACCTTACCTTACGTGTACTTGACAGGCTTAGTCCTCTAAGCGGTTAACCAGTATTGTGCACATTCTTTCGTCAGAAACTGACAACCAGAGGAAGGGAGAGAATGGCTGTAGAAAATATTTCAACATCAAATCTCCACGACAGAATGTTGACGACTCCGCGGACCCCGCGGGGGTCGAATCTGCGACCTCCTGATGACCAGTCGGGCGCGCATCCAACTGGGCCACCGACGCCGGCCGTGTGTGTTTTGTCCCGTTCGTTGTCTTAATATAGGGATCTAACATGGTTTTTCATGCATTAACACTCGCCAGGTCCAGAGGGAGGTGTTGAAAACCGAGGCCGGAGGCCGCAGTTTTCAACACCTCCCTAGGTACCTAGCGAATGTTAATGCTTTGAAAAATCCATGTTTGATCGCTATTATTGCATAAAAACTGAAAACATTTGCTACATTTCGCGTTATTTCTTGCACTATCTTGTTCCACCTTTTCACCGATGTCTGGCGAACGCAATTTCCACGGACTATGCTCGTTCTAGGACCGGGCAGTACACATCTCGTAACGGCAGCAAATCTGTGGCCCCTGTACGATCATATTGAAAGTTGTGTAGCCGTGCATTAACAGCGCGTGAATTGCCTTGTTAATACACGGCTTTTCGCCTGTTAATGCACGGCTGTTAATAACGTGCAACACTGCTTTTTATGCAATAATGTTAATTTAGTAGATTCTGGTCAGTATCTTGATCACCTTGTTATGAAAGAGGGAGCTATATGTCTTTCTTCGATTTGTGGCTTGTGTTCTGTCTATCTTGACTTGTTTATTTGCCCTTCCTCTTGGTGTCATTGGTAGGCTATTTTCTGTGATTGTGGATATCCCTGCACGTCTTCTATACTATTTTAGAAAACGTTGTCGATAATATCATCACGAAAACACACCTATATAATTTTGACCGCTTTAAACCCCATTTTTATATAGTAAAACTGGGGTATATAGGGGTATACATTATTTTTCTTATTTCCGCTCAAAAACATAGATTGTGGGTACTCGTTAGAACCGCCTCGGCGAGGCGGTTCTAATGAGTACGAGGCGGTTCTAAAGAGTACCCACAATCTATGTTTTGAGCAGAAATTTGAAAAATATCAGATTTTTTACCTGAAAACTTTCAGTTTTTGGTGGTGAAATTTTCAATATATTTAAATAGGCGTGTTTTCATCATGTCAACTGACAGGATCTAACGGTAAGTTTAATTTATGTTTTGAGCAGAAGTATGAAAAATAAGAGTTTTTAGAGGTGAAATCTTCTATATATTTAAATTGGCGTGTTTTCGTAATGTATGTATTATACTTACATACCGCAGTACGTGTGTGTGTGTGTGTGTGTGTGTGTGTGTGTGTGTGTGTGTGTGTGTGTGTGTGTGTAGAAAAACGCTTTAAACCATTTTAGTCAGGAATCCCCCAAAATGGTAATTTTTGCACAGTGCCACAAAACGTGGCGTCTGATCGGGGTCTACACTGCTTGTATTTAACTACAGGAGTATCAATAAAACAATTAATCATACACCCTGTTATTAGAAATAGACTGGTCCAAAGAGGTGTAGCAGAAGAGTCCACTTCACGTTAATGGGTTCAAATGAAAGACGAATTTCTGTTGAAGTTTGAGTCAGTCGCTCTCATAATCTAACGACTCTTTTATTGACCCCCCCCTTCCCCCCCCCCACCCCCCCCCCCACCCCCAGTCGTTTCTTAAGAAAAGTGAGAGGACGTTGAATTCGGCTTTCCGTGATGCGTGGTGCGTATATAGTTCCATGCCTTCTGACATTGTGAACCTTGTGTCCGTATCTCCTCCTACAGTTTCATACTGGGCCCAGTTGTTCAAAGCTAACGACGTCGTTAGTTAATGATTCGTTAAAATTTACATCGAGTGATACGCAAATATGCTGAAATATTTTGCTGAAAAAATGTGAGTAGCTTTTGCAGTGCAAAAGCTACTCACATTTTTTCAGCAAAAAATATCAGAATATTGTATATTGAATCCGCTAAAACAGTTAACGAAATGACCCTTAACGAGCTCGTTAAGCTAACGACGCTTTGAACAACTGGGCCCTGATCTTTTTAAAAATGTACAGGCGTTTCTGTCATGGTCTGAAGTTGTGAATGTGATTTAAATATAACCTTCAGATTTTTTATATCACTTTCTCGCGTTTTTAACTATATGATTTTTTTTTCAGCTTCAAAAAATACCAAAGTGTAGGTTGTTGGTACATTATGTCCGCAACGCCTGCTCAAGTTCTATACCGATCTTTTTTGAAAATGTACAGATGTTTTTGTCATGGTCTGAAGATGTGCCTGTGATTTGGAGATAATTTTCAGATTAAATTTACCACCTTTTCCACGTTTCGTACTTAATCATTTTTTCAGGCTCAGATGCTGTCAGAGTGTATAGGTAGTGGGTACCTTGTGTCCGTAACTCCTAAAGTCTTATGCAGATCCGTGTGGAACTAACTGTACAGATGTTTTTGTCATAGTCTGAAGCTATGTATGGAAACACGGGGAAAAACCCCTTGAATTTGCTTGTTACACGTAGTATTATCATTTGTTTGTGTTTCATCACGAAAACACGCCTATTCAATTATATTGAAAATTTCACCACCAAAAATGAAAATTTTCAGATAAAAAATTCTGATATTTTTCATATTTCTACTCAAAACATAGATTGTGGGTACTCGTTAGAACCGCCTCACTGAGGCGGTTCTAACGAGTACCCACAATCTATGTTTTAAGCAGAAATAAGAAAAATAATGTATACCCCTGTAAACCCCAGTTTTACTATATAAAAGTGGGGTTCAAGGGTGTCAAAATTATGTAAGCATGTTTTCGTGATGGTATTTTATGTGTATGCGATTACCTTGTCCGGTGACCTGTGACTTCTGGTTTCAATTTTCTATTTGACGTAATACAGCCGGTACCCAAGAAGCTCAGGTCACCGGACAAGGTTACGTTGTACACGCTGTGTGCTAAACATAGGCAAATATTTTTCGAAAACTAATACTTGTATAAACTAATGGCTCTATTTTCAGAAACCAACTCCTAAGATGGTTTTTCCATTGACTCCCGGAAACGCAGCTGGTTCAATAAAAAGAACGATAAAGTTGACAGAGAGCCTGAATTTCTGATAGTCGTTCCACAGGTGACGTGAACCTGACCGACGGCTTCTTGTTATCTCTTGTGCAATATTTGACGTAATAACGACTAACATATCACGAAAACAAGCCTATATAATTTCCCTTAAACCCTACTTTTATATTGTAAAACTGGGGTTTACAGGGGTATACATTAGTTTTCTTATTTTGCTAAAACATAGATTGTGGGTATTCGTTAGAACAGCATCACCGAGGCGGTTCTAACGAGTACTCACAATCTATGTTTTGAGCAGGACTGAAAAATATCAGAATTTTTTATCTGAAAATTTTCCTTTTTTGGTTGTAAAATTTTCAATACATTTGAATAGACGTGTTTTCGTATTGAAGAGGTCACTGTCACGATAGCACGCATGAGTGAAATTAACACTGCTTGATCATAGTTCTGGATATGACAAGTTGGAAAGGCACACTGGTTTGAAATTCTCCGTTCGTCCGTCCGTACGTCACGCTTTTAAGGCCACTCTTATCTTTGGAACCATATGCATGTATGCGAGGACTTTGAAATTTCATATATACGTTGCTTATGAAAAAATTGGCTTTTAATTATTCATTTATTTATTATTATTATTTTGTTCTGTCGGATTCTTAAGGTGAAGTCAGGCCCTTTTTAGACGGTAGATATTTCAGCAAAAAGAAATCTAGTAAGCGAAATATCCAAGTAACCACTTATGAAAATTGAAAGCAGTTTAGAACATATGAGCAGATGACCTGATTTAATTCTACTGAGCTTTGGATTTCTTTTTCAGAGTTATAACCCTTTTCAATTTTGCCATTTTGTATCGATATGGGTTTAGTTTGGGGCGAAGTGTTTGACAAACAGATTTCTAGTTTTACCCTTACAACCCTGAGTTTCTCAAGTGGAATCGTCCGTCTTTGTATTTGGTCGATTCCATTATTGTTAATGGTGTTATTACCCAAAATCATTAACAAACCTGCAAACAGTGTAGATCCTGGTGAGACGGCTCATTGTGAGCTGTCTCAACTGGCTCTGCTCTGTTTACATAGGCATTTGTACCGGTCTACAGAGTAGAAAGGGTTAAACAAAATCATTGGTATTTTTCTCTTTTATCCATGAAAAACATATGTTGCGGTACCCATTAGAAGCGTCTCACAGTGGCGCTTCTAATGAGTACCCAATATATATGTTTGCGCCTCGCAGAGGCACTTTTCATGAGTACCAAAAACACATTTTTATTCCACGAATTTCTGAAATAATCACTTACTGTGACAGTTACGTTTTTCGCTAAGAACCGTCATTAGTTCGTGCCCTTGACCTCTTGACGTCACAGGACTTTGACTGCTAACCGCTAGACTGGTTCCTTGCGGTAAACAAAGGCTTGTGGCTGTTGCTCAGGTTGTATACCCACCTGAATTGGTTTATGACGTGTGGAGACTGATCCTGATAGCTTCTTTGACTTGTCTTAGTCTCTGATTATTCTCGATGTCAACTACTTTCCGACACGGTTAGCCTAAGCGATATAATGTCACTTCACTGGACAGTGCGTGAATATTTCATTTTATTTAAACCTTAAACTGCCAATCACAACAATTGTCGTCTGCTTTATCACCTGCTTGTGATTTTATATTTCTGCAAACAGTGTGGACTCAGATCAGACTGCTCCACATTATTTGCCTGTATGCAAAAATAGGTTTGAAAAGTTTGCAAGAATATTCAGCAGACGACACAAACAGACGACATTTTCAGATGCAGGTTTTCTTGGCGTTTTAAAGGTTAAGACAACACGAATTTCGTGAAATAATATGATATTTTATCCGGAGAAAAGTGTGAAGAGACAAATTTATTCAAAGTAATTGAATTATAAATAATTTATAGTAATTTATTTTGACTGTTCCATGGCAGTACTTTCTTGTGGTCCTTTTTGTTGAATGTTCTGTAGTGTTTCACTTACAAATGTTTTTTCCTTTTAACAATGATGTTTTTTTAAAGATATATTAAGTTTGGGTAATAGATTTGCTACCTTATTTAGGCTGCTATGTCTGCTTGTCATGTGTTCTTTTTGTGGCTATTTAATTGTATTTGTCTTTCTTTTCCTTTGATGTCGGGAACATTTCATATCACCAGGATTCGGTAAATATAACGAAGTATTAGAGTGCGCTTGCGCAACTAAAACAAAAACATCAACAAAAAAAAAAAACAAAAAAAAAAAAAAAAACGAACGCTATCCGACGTGTCATTTAGAGAAACACTTGTATAGCGTAATATTCTTCCAAGATAATAGTTTTTCGCCATTTCCGTTACTCAAGTATGTTAATGATTGCATCTGAATGGCTAGACGCTGCTGCCTGCAGCCGATGAGGGTTCAAAACCTTGCTCCGACCATTAGCATTTGAGCTGGTGGTTGAACTCGGCTGATTTTTGTGGTCAATCATCGGCTTTTGCATGTGACCGATGCTCGATTTAACATCGATTAATAAAACTGCTTGAAATATTTACAGTGTTATTCGATATTACATGGTTTAGGATATAACAGAACTGGAATCCTGTTGACAAACTGTATAAATTATATAGAAATGGTCATTTTTCAATAATTAGAGTTTGTGCAGTCGATAGTTTAAAAGAAACTTATTAAGTACAGTCGATCGTCAATGGCTCGAACATCTTTGGGACCATTGAAATTTGTTCAATACATGGGTAGTTCGAGCCACTGAGGGTTAACCATGGCGCCTGGTAAAGAAGCAAGTGATGATTTAGGAAACTCTTTTCAATTTTCTACATAAAAATTGTATGTTGAGTGTACTCATTAGAATCGCCTTGAAGAGGCGATTCCAAATGAGTATATACAACATACAATTTCATGATAAAATAGGAAATTCTCCTTAAATATTTGTTTTCTTATGTTATCGGAAGCATTTTGTAGGGACTCAAAAACGAGTTCGAATTAGCCATGGTGAACGAGCCATCGGTGTTCGAGCTATTGAGATTCAACTGTATATAGAGAAAACGCTTCATTGATTATGAACGATCATGATCAATCATGTACTCATTTTCCTAAAACGAGTAATCATCGAGTACACGTAAACCATATCCTACAAGAAATCATGTCAGCCAGCGCATCCGTGCAGTGTGATCGGAATCCTCACTGTTCTATAGAAACCTAAGAACTCAAAGCATCTTCATGCGGCTAAGGAAGACTCTGATCAGACTATGCAGTTGTGCAGGCTGATCTGAGTCTTCAGTGGGCGCTCATGCAATCTCGTAGGAAATGCTGTGATATTTTTTTTTTATTTCTCAGCGTACTGTTCTTGTTTTATGAGTAATATGTAGAATTTTTTTAAAACTACAATATTCAGTCGAACTTCAGTGGCTCGAATTTCTTTCGGACTATGGGAATTTGTTCGAGATAATGTAGTTTGAGCCACTAAGAGTTAATCATGGCGCCATGTCAGGAAGCAAATAGCGATAATTTAGGAAGTCTTTTCGATTTTCTACACAATAACAGTATGTTGAGTGTACTTATTAGAATCGCCTCGATGAGGCGATTCTAATGAGCACACACCATACAATAGTAATATAAGAAAATTTCCCTGCATATTTGTTTTCTTGAGCTATCGGAAGAATTTCTTAAAGACTCAAAAACGAGTTCGAATTAGCCTTGGGAAACGAGCCATCGGTGTTCGAGCTATCGAGGCTCGACTGTACATTCTATAGTATGAATTTTACTCATTTGAAAGATACGTAGACAAGTATGAGTAATTATTACTCATTAATATGAATACATGTTTTGTCATTGACTGGTTGAAAACCTGTCTGTGTATATGTGAAGGATTGTAATTAGTAGTGTGACAACTGTCCCATCTAGCATTTTACTTCAATCTATATCGGACCGTTATCAGGCCGACAAGATTCCCGTCGGCCCTAGAACGGTCCGATACAGATTAAAATAGAATATCGGCTGGCTGCCTGTTATTACGTTTATGTCAATAAAATCGGTGTTAACATGTTGAAGATTCGAAATTCATTGCGAGGAATCAGTACCCTTTCAGAAAAGGCAGTTGTGTTTAAACTGTTTTGCCGCCCTTTATAGAAGGGTCTGTCCTACATTACGAAAACATGCCTATTCAAATATATTGAAAATTTTACAATCAAAAAAGGAAACTTTTCAGATAAAAAAATTCGGAAATTCTTCATATTTCTGCTCAAAACATAGATTGTGGGTACCCGTTATAACCACCTCGGCGAGGCGGTTCTAACGAATACCACAATCTATGTTTTTTAGCAAAATAAAAAAAATAATATATACCCCTGCAAGCCCTAGTTTTACTATATAAAAGTGGGATTTAAGGGGGTGTTTTCGTGATTTAAAGGAAATAAGTAGCTATCCTTGGAGACAGCCCTTTCCTTTCGAAACGATTCAGTATGGAGTTGCACAAGCAAGGGCATTATCACGGAACAAAGTATTCCCGAAGTACTGGCCCCGAAGTTATAAAGCATTTTTCATGCTCAATTCATCACGAAAATATACCTATATAATTTTGACCCCCTTAAACCCCACTTTTATATAGTAAAACTGGGGTTTACAGGGGTATACATTATTTTTCTTATTTCTGCTCAAAAACATAGATTGTGGTTACTCGTTAGAACCGCCTCGGCGAGGAGGTTCGAACGAGTTCCCACAAGCTATGTTTTGAGCAGAAATATGAAAAATATCAGAATGTTTTGTCTGAAAATGTTCATTATTTTGGTGGTGAAATTTTCAATATATTTGAATAGGCGTGTTTTCGTAATGCAACTGAGCACGAGATTTGTCCCGCGAATAAATCTCTAACCACTGAGAATTCTTTCTTGCTAAACATAGTAGAGCGTGAAAAATTCCATGCTAATAAAATATTAGAATGCTTACTATTGTTGTCATTTTTATATTTATTAGGACAGAAAATTTCATGCTCAGCTAAGTTTATCATGAACAAAATTTAATAACCTCGAGAACCGGTTATGAGTTTAATTATATGAAATGGCAACACAAAACAGAACTTCGATGAAACATGGGGGTCATGATGGCCCTGGACTGCTCACCTGAGCTCCAGATGTGTCATAGCTTGTGGAAGTGATGGTGTCACTGGCTTTGGAGGAGCTGATTAATTTTTTTTTTCTTCTCTGGTTTTGCTCTGGTCTCCGGGGGAAATTAAACAACTGAATTTATGCACCTGGCCTTGAAGGAGATTTCTATCATAGTTTTCTAATTAAGCAATTTTGGTAAAGGTGTACAAGAGGAATATGTCTGTGATTTTTTTTTTTTTTTTTTTTTTTTTTTTTTCAAATCGGGCAATTGACCCAGGAGGAGATGCTGTTTAAAGATTTTTTGTTTTAAATTTAGCTCTGGTAGACAGCTTGTTCAGCGGATCGAAAGTGATTAGCAATAATGGTTAAGGGGCATAAGGAGAGCATTTCTGTATTATTATTGTAAAAACGGACCACCAGCCTAAGAGAAAATGTCGTTTAAAGTGTTTTTTATTATTATTTTTTTTCATTACGAAAACACGCCTATTCAAATATATTGAAAATTACACCACCAAAAACTGAAAGTTTTCAGATAAAAAATTCCGATATTTTTTATATTTCTGCTCAAAACATAGATTGTGGGTACTCGTTAGAACCGCCTCGCCGAGGCGGTTCTAACGAGTACCTACAATCTATGTTTTTAAGCAGAAATAAGAAAAATAATGTATACCCCTGTAAACCCCAGTTTTACTATATAAAAGTGGGGTTTAAGGGGGTAAGAATTATATAGGCATGTTTTCGTGATGTTAATCTCTGGCGGCCATCTTGTTCAGCGGAGTGAAACCGCTTTAGCCATTTCGGTAAAAGGACATAACGGGACCATTTCTATGCAATTATTTAGAAATCAGGTCACTGCCTAGGAAGAGATGTCGTTTAAATTTATGTATACTCTATATTGAGGAGTAGACAGTTCAAATATATACTCAGGCGTTGATATGCATGCGTGTCTTACACACCCGATCATTACACAGTCAAAAGGTATTAACCAAGTTTAGCCAGGAACAACCAAATGGGCAACTGGCAAACAGTTCAGACCAGGATCAGACGTCTTATCAGGGTCTATACTGTTTGCGTTAAATACAGGTATATCTATAAAACATAGTACATATAGAAACAAGTTGACCTTAAAAAAGAATCCTAATGAAAGGTCTGCCGCTCTGTGTTGAACAGAGTAAAATAAGAAACTGAACTGCGCTGTTTATTAAGTACTGCAATTCAATATGAAACAATATAATCTGGAGCTATAAAATAATTTATTACGAAAACATGCCTATTCAAATATACTGAAAAGTTTACCGCCAAAATATGAAAATTTTCGAATAAAAAATTCTGATATTTTTCATACTTCTGCTCAAAACATAGATTGTGGGTACTCTTTAGAACCGCCTCGTCTCAAAACATATCTTGTGGTACTCGTTAGAACCGCCTCGACGAGGCGGTTCTAACGAGTACCCACAATCTATGTTTTGAGCAGAAATAAGAAAAATAGTGCGTACCCCTGTAAACCCCAGTTTTACTATATAAAAGTTGGGGTTTAAGGGGGTCAAAATTATATAGGCATGTTTTCGTGATGATTACTGCAATACAATATAAAACAATATAATCTGTGGCATAGAGCTATAAAATAATTGACAAAATATGACAACCAACATTTAGCTCTCTCTCACAAATACAGCAGACGACAAAATAATGATGCTTTTCAAATTATTCCCTTAAAATGGACTACGTAGAATTGCTCGAACAGCCAAAGACTATTGCAGTGGAAAACAAGAAAATATTACGAATTGCTGTATGCTGAAATGTCTACCCAGCCTGCTGAACATTAATAAACACGTTATATTGCCTTTATAACAGGGTTCGTTACAACAAGACTGTGGATATAAGATAGTTCACAGATGGACCAAGAATGTTGTTTACAAACACAAATGTGTAAGTCATATAGAAAAATGACCATAAAAGGCCATTTTCTATATGATCTATACACTTTTTGTTAGGATACAACACCCCAGCAGGCACAGAACGTTTATAAAACGTCGGCGCAACGTCGATGCAACGTCATGACGTTGCATCGACGTTGGGGCGACGTTGTATTAACGTCATGTGCCTAATAGGACGTATTTTACCCAACGTGATTTTAATTTACACAAACGGACAGAAACGAAACAAGTTTATTGAAAATGGACGAAATTAACTCTAATACGTATTTGAGTGTGTAAACATTAGAAGTCCATTAGAATGGCACTGTTGCGCCTCTTGTTGTTGCTTCTGAAACTACTGAGATGTTCAAATGCTTTAAGAAAGTTTCGCAAATTCATTACAAAAACATGCCTATTCAAATATACTGAAAAATTTTACCACCAAAAAATAAAAATTTTCAGATAAAAAATTCTGATATTTTTCATGTTTCTGCTCAAAACATAGATTGTGGGTACTCATTAGAACCGCCTCATCGAGGCGTTTCTAACGAGTACCCACAATCTATGTTTTGAGCAGAAATAAGAAAAATAATGTATACCCCTGTAAACCTCAGTTTTACTATATAAAAGTGGGGTTTAAGGGGGTCAAAATTATATAGGTATGTTTTCGTGATGGCAAGTTCGTAACCTCGCATTTTCTCACCTCATACACTTTCGCGGAAGAGGTTTTACACGACTTATACAATGTGCGTTTTCACTACTTGTAAGTTTGCTACCTGTATGTTTTCGCCACCAAATATGATCATAAAAGTAGCTCAAAAATGTACTTGGATGAGTACTTGCAAATGTTTAATATAACTTATATACAGTAGAGAAGCATGTTATAAGATATCTAAAACTATATCTACGAATTACAAATGAAACGGCCCTAGACAAAAATTGTCCCTACTTAACTTGCCTCAGGCCAAATAGAGCCCAGGTACTGTTGCCAAAACGACCAAATAAGTATGAAAAATTTATACTACGTATATTTATATTGCGTGTATTTACACAAAGTTTACTGTATTGCACTATTTTACCGATATGATATATTGGCATGCTTAATCACTTTTAAAGACGTGTTCATTCATAAACTTAATTTTAGCATATGAAGAAATATTACCTGAAAATTTAATATCTATAGTTTGCATACCACCTGACACAGCACTTTATTATCCGCAATAATCTGCATGGAAAGTTGGTCTTAATCATCTCACTTCTACTCACACTGAAAGGACTCAAAATTCCAGTCAAACTAGAAATTAGTAGAACTAAAAGATGTATCACAGTTTGAGCAGGGTATTTGGAGAAAATGTCATAAGGTAGGAATAGAAGATGATCAAGACCTGTTTTATTTATTAATTTAGGGTATATGCAGTAGCATTACGAAAACACGCCTATTCAAATATATAGAAAAATTCACCTGAAAAACTGAGAATTTTAGATAAAAAACTCCGATATTTTTCACACCTGCTCAAAACATAGATTGTGGGTACTCGTTAGAACCGCCTCTCCGAGGCGGTTCTAACGAGTACCCACAATCTATGTTTTTTATCAGAAATAAGAAAAATAATGTATACCCCTGTAAACCCCAATTTTACTATATAAAAGTGGGTTTGAGGGGGTCAAAAATATATAGGCATGTTTTCGTGATGGCTTTGTGATTAGCTATTGTTAGAATCTAGTTGATTTGGTGGAAGAGCAACAGTTCAAACGTTGATCAGAGTGCTTCTTAAGTGCTTTGGGTCTACATTGTTGGGCACTTCATAAAAAGAAACAAAAGCAGTCTGATCTGATTTGGGTCTAAAGTGTTTGCTTAAGCCTGTTTTCCCCGTGAAATATATACGGTAATAACTGCTGCACTCTTGATCTGACTTACAGCTTACTGTTATAAATAGCCTTGGCCTACACCTAGGTTTAAATTTTTATCAGAAAGGTTTTTCAAAAACATTTACCTTGATTTATGGAAGCATTGCTCCTGATCTGACCTGGGTCGACGATATCATACAAAGTATATGCAGAAAACAGTATGGTCTGATCTCGGTACATACAGTTTACTCAGGCCTGTTTTTACGAATATTTACGGTAATTAGTGTTTTAGTCTGACCTGGGACGACAGTATTATCACAGTTTAAGAAGAAAAAATTCTGTTCTGATCTGTATCAACTGTATTTGTTCAGACTTGTTTGTCCGATCAATAACGGTAATAACAGTATATATCTACATGACCCCGTTTCGCTTAGCACGCTTTATTTATAAACAGTCAAAGCCGAAAAATGCTCATCGAGCCGGAAGCGTGCAAAACATTCCGGGTGGCGAAATCTCCAGCACGAAAAGGATGCGAAAACAACCGAGTAGGGAAACATCTTCCGGAAAGGTGCGAAACATCTAGCCGCGAAACTGTAAGGTAGCAAGAGGTCTGACAACCGTTCAAATCTCTCGATTAACTTCCGCTATCAGAGGTGTATAGGGCACAGTGAACCAATTGTGACAGGACTGCTGATTGGTGCAAAAAAGTGTAGGGAAGCCCGGGGTAGTTATTTTGAGTAAGGCGGCCTGTGATTGGTTAATAATAAAGATGAATTAAAACTCATCATTCTAATTTGAAGAAAAAAATGTCCGTTTGTAATTTTCTGATTGTTTCAAAGAAATTAATGTTTCTGTGTGTGTTTGCTGGAGCCCAAAGAAGAAGTGGTGAAATTGCAAAGTTTCAATTTTTGATACCTGCCAATTGAGGGGTTGCTACATTCAGCCTCCAAAAAGTCCCTGAAAGTGCTGGTGATGGTGGTATTTTTCCTTGTTTATTTTGCTATGCTGAGCCTGGGCTTTGAATTAAAACAAAATTTAGAAGCCCAGCCATACCCTGAAATGAGCCCTTAAGCACCAAAAAGGGTGGAATCACTATGGAGCTCTATGGGAAAAATAATTAGTTCACTGTACCCTGTATTTGTAGCACATCATTAATTGCTGATTGGAAAGTCTTTCGAAAAGCTTAATATAACCCCTCAAGCTATTTTTGAAAGCTAATATTTATTGGAGTTAGTATTTTGCGTTTGTGTACATTTCAGCAATTTCGGCTAATTTATACACACCGCAGTGATAGTCATAGAATAATTAAGTATCCCTGGCAATTTTGTACTGGTTCATGTTATTTCCTCAAACCAAGAATGAAAGTTATTAGTAAATTATGTGAAGAAGTCTTTTTCACTAACCAGACAAATTGCTACTGGAAACAGACCGACCCCAAAGAGTTGTGGTATAATTGTGGTAGAAGAGTACACTCGACTTAAATGGATAAGACTTCATTTCTTTCGCCATTTCGCCATTTCGTAGTGGTACGCTTCATTTTGGTCAGTATATCAAATGCATACAAATAAGCATTTTATACTCCTGGAAGACGCTGACTTTTACCCAAATACTTATTGATATTTTTCTCATTATATTCCTTAAACTATATGCTGTTGAATCCACTAAAAATTAAGAGGATGATCCAGTGGTACCAACAAAAATGTTTGAATAAGAAAATAAGAAAGATATTAACAGTGTGTAGGCAATCACTTCTAATAATCGCTTGCATTACGAAAACAAGCCTGTCCAAAAATACTGAAAAATTTACCACCAAAAAATGAAAATTTTCAGATAAAAATTCGGATATTTTTCATATTTCTGCTCAAACCATAGATTGTGGGCACCCGTTAGAACCGCCTCGCCGAGGCAGTTCTAACGAGTACCCACACTCTATGTTTTTGAGCAGAAATAAGAAGAATAATGTCTACCCCTGTAAACCCCAGTTTTACTATATAAAAGTGGGGTTTAAGGGGGTCAACAGTATATAGGCATGTTTTCGAGATGGAGTCGATTGTCCAATTTGTCATTCTTGGCAAACATCACAAAACATACCTTTGTAATTTTGACCCCCTTAAACCCCACTTTTATAGGGTAAAACTGGGGTTTACAGGGGTATACATTATTTATCATATTTCTGCTCAAAATCATAATTTATGGGTACTTGTTAGAATCGCTTCGCCGAGGCGGTTCTAACGTGTACCCATAATCTATGTTTTGAGCAGAAATATGAAAAATATCAGTTTTTATTCTGAAATATTTTAGTTTTTGGTGGTGATATTTTCAATATATTTGAATAGGCGTGTTTTTCTAATGCTTTTCTTCTTTATTCACATACCAATCTGATTCAATAGGACTTTCAAGACCCTTATTATTCAAACACTTGCCCGTTTGAGTATTCGCTGTTTTCATTTGTATGGATGACATCTAATGAAACCATTATCTCTTTGTCCTGTTTAAGTATTTCATCTGAACGTGATTCCTTTCTTAGAAAACACAAGGTGAACACATTAAACAGTAGGCTCCCCAAACGAAGTCCAGTATTAGTGGCGTTCAGCTTTATCCTCATATCTGTCAATTTGCAAAAAATTAAACATAAGACACACTTATCAAATAAAAATATCAGACACTCGCTTCAAACAAACATAAGTAATTTGTTTCAAACAAATATAAAACCCAGTGGGCACACTACGTGAAAATGACGTCGTATCAACGTCGATGCGACGTGATCACGTCGCATCGACGTTGATACGACGTCGTTTTGATGTTGTGTGCCTGCTGGGAAACACTCGTTTTAAATATGAAACACTCGTTTCAAACGAACATTAGACACTCGTTTCAAACAAACAAAAGGCACTCGTTTCAAACAAACAAAAACAAAAACACCAGACACTCATTTCAAACAAACATAAGCCAACCGTTTCAAACAAATATAAGACACTCGTTCCAAACAAACATCAGACACTCGCTTCAAACAAACGTATGATATTCTTTTCAAACAATCATAAGACAATCCTTGCGAACAAACACCAGACACTCGTTTCAAACAAACACAAGACATGCGCTTCAAACAAGGACAAGACATGCGCTTCAAACAAACACAAGACATGAGCTTCAAACAAATATAAGACACTCATTTCTAACAAACACAAGACATGCATTTCAAACAAATATAAGATACTCGTTTCTAACAACATAAGACACTCGTTTAAAAAACAAATACAAAAACAAACAAACAAAAAAATAGACATTCGTTTCAAACAAGCATAAGCTATTTGTTTCTGGTATATTTCGGTCAGCTGGCCAGTTAGCATTCTGCTGAAATCTGTAAGGCCGGTATCAGTCAGACAGGATTGAAGCAGAATGCTATCGGGGTGTTGTTCTTCCGCTACTGCAGTGCAATATTTGTAGCAAACACATAAAAAAACCTGTGTCAGTCAGTTAAATGTAATATGGGCAGCGTCAAGCGAGAAAGTGCTTTCGAACATGCGCAAAATGCGCAGATTCAGATTTCAGCGCATGTGCAAAGTATCATCCGGGCCTTTGCTCTCCATCCATGTATTATGTAGTATCTTACCATTCTGTTAGTGTACAGGGAAAGTCCTGGGCCCCGTTGTTCAAAGCCTTGTTAGCTTAATAAGCTCGTTAGTGGCCAAAATGTTAATTGTTCTAGTAATTACAATATCTAATAGTTTTTTTTGCTGAAAAAAATGTGAGTAGCTTTTGCAACTGCAAAAGCTACTCACATTTTTTTCAGCAAAAATATAAGTGTGTATTTTCCATATTTAATGATCAAAGTTTTAACGATACATTAACTAACGTCATCGTTAGTTTTGAACAACTGGGTCCTGATCTTCAGATGTAGACGAATTTGAATGCCGTAAAGAGGATCAAAGAACAGCTATCACGTAAACAATCGACAAATGGTGAAATACTATCCAGTGTATGACAAATACACCGTATGGATAGATACTTCGAGCAAAAGTTAAACTATGCCGTGATAGGGCTCACTTGGGAATACTTGTAATAATAGGGGTCACATGAAACAGTTGCATGGGGGAAATTATCATAATAGTGCTGTTGCCATATAGAAGACTAGTACGATAATGATTTAAAAGTTCGTATACCAAAGTTTCTAACAGAAATAGCAAAGCAGGTCAGACTGCACCTAATGGAGCAGTCTGATTTGGACAGAAGCTGTCTGACCAGGGTCTACACTGTTTTCCATTATACTATTTCTTTTAGAAACAGTTGCCTAAAAAGCAAAAATTAGGGGGAAAATATGGAATAAAGTGTTCGAAGTTTTAAGAAATTTACCGTATAATAAAAATGATATGCATTTAACCCTGGTCCTTCTGAACCCAGATATGTCCTGCCTTTGCAAACAGTGTAGATCCAGATCACTTGTCTTCTGAAGAAGCCAACTGATCAGGATCTGTACTGTTTGACATTCAGTATGTGGACTTGTATCAACAATCTGGATCAAGTCATCTGATTTGGCTGAAAATTAGAAGAAGGTTTGGCATATTAATTTTTTTTCAGCAGGACAAGTTTTAAGTTTCCTTACGATGACTGAATACACTTGGCCGCTTTTTCTGCAAAGGGAGGCAACTGTTTTGACTTCCGGTTTGCTTTACTGCACACCAGCCATTTCTGGACAGGGATCTACTTTAAATGGAAAGAATTCGCGCTGTCCGATCGCATTAAAAAACACGCCTATTTTTAAATATAAGAAAATTTTACAACCAAAAACAAATGAAAATTTTTAGATAAAAAATTCTGATATTTTCATTCTCGAAACATAGATTGTGGGTACTCGTTAGAACTGCCTCAGCGAAGTGGTTCTAGTGAGTACCTACGATCTGTTTTTAGCAAAAAAAAAAATAATAATAAAGTAAACCCCTGTAAAGCTCAATTTTTACTATATAAAAGTGGGGTTTAGGGGGCTCAAAATTATATATGCGTGTTTTCTTGATGAAAATCTTTGTTGTCTGCACCAAAAAACTTTGCATCCTTCGCTATTTAAAATTCAACCAATGAAGATTCTGATCAGACTGCGCGAATGCGCAGGTTGATCAGAATCTTCATTGGGGGCGCATGTCCGAAGATACGTTTCTGACCTTACGGTGGGTCGCAGATTACCTGTGACGTCATATAAGTAACAGGCACCTCTTTCACCACAGTCTGACTTCCACAAAAGACACAGGGAGTCAAAGAGTTTTCCATAGGCAATTGGTGCTGGGAGAAATACTGCAAAAAAAAAAAAACAAAAAAAAAAAAACGTACTTAATGCATTTTAATCATGTACCACATATACAAGACAAGTATAAGCTTTCAAAAAAGGCTTGGACTACGTTTCGCACACAATAAATGTTAAAGCTGACTTTAATACGGAATAATCTTGGGTTCTTTACATGCAAGTCCTGGCAAAATCAGCTAAATTAAACAAAATGCAAAAGGTCTAAGTGAGATCTAGTTCCGTTGATTCACTATAAAGCATGTCAGCTTTTATGAAAACTGCTTCTTTGTAGAATATCAAATTCTTTCACGATGTCCCGGGAATGTTTTAAATTGCGCTTAGCAATACCAATGTATCCACTTACTCTAAAAGTGAAATTGTATATGTAGATGTTCCGATAAACATATTTCTATTCTATTCAGTGCTATACCTAGTCCCGAGTTTTACTTGTAGACAACACGCATTAAGTCAATGATGCATTGTGGATCAACAGTTGATTCACTTGGGTTTCCTTACCAAACCGTACTTTGTCTAAACCGATGGGCGAAGAAAATGATGCACAAACAATGCCAGAAAATGTTTTAGTGTCTACTCCCATCGACAATTTTAATGTTTGCAGTTGCTGCGGAAGCCCGTTATAGAAGGTCGCAGCTTAGCTATTTTCCATGGACTGCTCAACGTTATAAAATTGCTAGATTTCACAAAAAAGCTTGATCTACGCTTAGTAAACAACAAAAGGCGATTGAAGAGTAGCAGCAAAGTATCAAGTTTCATGTTTATCCATCAACTGCTCATCGTTATGATAAACAAGCATTAGCTTTACAAATAAAAGCGCAGGGTAATCAGGATTCATGCGTTGTGTATTATCATCATTACACACAGTAAGCCATATTAGTTCTCTGTACTTATGTAACAATACTCTGTTATCGTCATCATCATTATCGTCGTCGTCGTCATCGTCATTATTCGCCTCCTTCTCCTCCTCCTCATCATCATCATCGTCTTCATTATCATCAGCATCATAATCATTTTCATCAATCGACTCAATGAACAATATTATTTCTCGATACTAATACTGTCACTATCATAACAAAACTTCATCATTACCACCATCATCTTCGTTATATTTGTTATTATTATTATTAAAAAACTATTTATAGATTGACCAAATTGTCCTGTCGGTTTGACCTTTACATTTCGCAGTCCTCAGCATTTCGGGATGGCAATCATAAATGCCTGCATTTCGCGTGAAACAGCTATTCGCTCATCTTTATAAGCAGATGAATGTTTACTGGTCATCCTCAATTACAATTCAATCTCAACGGCAATAACAACCTGTGGAATCTTTGAATAAATAAAATATATCGGGTTTTTTCCCGGTTTAAATAAAAATAGATGCTGGTAATTGAAAAAAAAATTTTTTTTTTTTTTTTTTTTTTTTTTTACAATATTAGACTTGCCATTAGGAAAAGGCTCTTATAGTATGTGCGGACAGAGACTGTCTAGAGCCGACTGCGCGCATGCGCGCGGTCGGATATGGACATTCGCTGTCCACTTACAGAGTCATTGGATATTAAAGATTACAAACAAATAGATATAACTTTTTTCCGACTGCTCAGGCGCTCAGCCTGGTCCGGTCCGCCGCTGTTGGCATATAAGAGTTCTTTTTATAATGATATGTCTGAAATGCTTACCGGTGAGCGACAGTAAGAATGAGAGTAGTCCTAGAGCAATAGTTCTGTCTCTGGGTTTGACACTCCTAAAGAAAAAATAAGAAGATGATGTGATCTTACCCTAAAACTTCAACAAGACTATTTCATAACGTGATCACAAAGTCTTGTTGGAATGTATACAGCATACACAGTGATCAAATTGCAGCATGTGGTTAAGCGCTTTTAGCTGAAAAACAAGACCTCTTACCTCCATATAGTGCTATTTTCAGCAATTTGTCAGGTCTTTTTTAACCATTGGACTCACACATTAAATTTGAATAAAAACGTTGACGATAAATATCGTGTCGCGGGCAGATAACTCAGTCAAAAGTAAAAAAAAAGCATACTAAATTTGCCCATTAGCAATCCAAAACCAGATCTCCTTAATATCATTCCATGTACCAAGTTTGGTTAAAATCCCTTGAAATTTACACAGGTTATCGTCCGAAAGCGAAAGTATGGGCGTGTCTCAGGCAGATAACTCCGTCAAAATTTTGTCGAAATTAGTCCTTTATTAATCTCAACCCAGATCAACACAATATCAATGCATATACTAAGTTTGGTGAAAATCCATTGACTTTTACTCAAGTTATCATTTGGAAACAAAAACAGACAGACGGACGGATGAACATACGTTCGGACGAACGGACTGACACACCGACGTCCAGCGTGAAACCATAATATCCGGCTACTATCGTTTGGCGGGGTATAAAAATGAGTTCCAATTAAAGCGCGGCAAAGAACGTGACATATTTTTTCCTTCTTTTTTTATTCTTCCTCATTTGCTTGTGTCCAGATCGTAAACGTCTCTTTACTTCGACATTCTGCTTATGCCATCAAGTTTTCTGGTCCGTTTGGGATAGTAGCACTCATTCATTACATTTAAACACAGATACCGGACCCTCTGTGGCTTAACTAGGTGTTTTCTTTAGCTCTGAATGTCAATGTGTGAGTTTTTGCCATGAGCCATTCTCATTGTTCAATCACAGTGGCTTGGACCTTCTCTTCGCTCTATGATAATTCAGCAGGCGACACATTAATTTTTTCTTTTTTTTCCCCCAAAAATTAGAATTTGACATTTGATGCAAATTGTCTACTCTGGAGACAATTTGCATAAAATGTCAAATTCTGTTATCTTGGAAAAGTAAGAAGAAAATAGTTTTTAATGTCGTCTGCTGGTAACATCGAATCCCTCGGTAGTTGTTACTACTAACAGTTCCAACTTGTTGCACGTTCTTTGCGGGCCCAAGTGGTGGCTCCCTGTGAGTCGTTGGTCATGTTTTGTCGTGTTTTCTGTGTTATTATTGCTGAAATATTGTTGTGTTTGATGGACCATGTCTGGTATTGTAATCACATCCGATTCGGCTAAATTCTGAAAATCCCCCAACATTATACTCGTCTTCATTATTGGGGGCAGTTTTCAAGCCGCCGAAGATTTTACATATCATATTTCGACAATCCGTTTTCCTGTTACTACCAACCTAATAACTACCTAACAAACAGTTCTCTCCTGACGCTGATAACGCTACTTCTGTATTCCAACATGTCAGCCTTATCAATCGTATGCTTATTAACAGCAAATAAATAAACAAAACAAAGAAACCTTTTAGTTACAACTTTTGAAGAACCGCGATTTTAGTCATATTCAGTACAATATCGGCGGACGAGTATGAATACTCTAGTAAAACGCGCCAAATCTACATACCTGGGTAAAAAGTGTACCCGAGCCGCGGTTCTACTAAACATCAAAAGGAGGACTAGGAATACCGGGTACTGAAAAGAACTAAATATGACTAGTTCTAGATGCCTATGCAACTTCAGGCAACCGCTCCCATCAGCCTTTTGAGTGCTTTGATATATGTGCAAACAAGTCTATGTAATGTGTACCCGCATGTTCCCCTATGATATAAGCCAGCGCACGGCAAAACCTACAATAAGACTTGTGCGACCAGCAAGGACTCCGATCAGCCTGCGCATCCGCGAACTCTGATCAGTCTTCGCTGATCGCATGTGCCTCCGGGCTATCCAAAAGGGGGATAAACGTGAACGCTTGCCGTACTGAGTAGATGTAGATGCTGATCTGATCTTTGCTGGTTACACAGGTCTTATTGTAGATTTTATCGTGCGCTGTCTCATATTATAGGGGAACATGCGAGTACACATCACATAGACTCGTTAACGTGATTTATTTTATTCTTGGTGGTAAAATCAGTGTATATCCGGTGAAAACAAAGGTGGTATCTCATTTGTGAAATGATATCGTATTTTTCACAAGTAATTGATACGATTAATATTTCCACCTCTCGTTTTGGATGACTTCGGTTTTCTTCATTGTTTCAAATTACATCCACTTCACAATTTTGAACACCTCTAGCTTCTTTGTTTCTGAACTTAACTAAAACGTTAAGTATGCATTTTCTTAGTTAGAAAGTAAGGAACATTCTGGTATCAAAATTATTTTGATTTGCCGAAATATTTGTTTTTCTGCCTCGTCGTGGTAAGCACACAATGTCAAAGTCATAATGTTTCTGTTTTATTTGGAGACGTCAGTTATGATGTCCGAAACGCTAACGTATGAAAACAATAAAGTAAAAAGAAACATTGTTGCCTTTTTGCGTACATACTATAAATCTTGTCGTCTCGTGTAATGACAATAGTCATATTTTCATTCGTGCTTCGCATTCGTAAAAAAAAACGGATGCTTTTATTACACTCGATGAAAATATTTATAGTATTCACTCGAAAAAAACAAATATCCTCTATGTATTTTACAACTTCCAATAATCTAAAGAGTAACAGTTTTATTATTTCATATAAAAATATCATCTGAAAAGGGGTATGATCATATGGGGATAGCGAATGCCAAGCTCAGTCTGTGCATTTTCCTTGCATGATCAGTTCCTTTGGTATTGTCAATATAATCTGCACATACAATGTTTCTCTTAGCGAGCACCAAAGGCTCTGATCAGACTGCGCGAATGCGCAGTCTGATCAGAGCCTTTGATGTTCGCAATGTCCCTAAGACACTTTTACAGATAGCGAGCATCATAAAAGTTTTTAGCGTACATCAGTACATACACCTGTAACCGATTTTTCTCGGGTATATGTATGTATTGGCTACAGAATATGTTGACAAATAGAGTTCTATGTTGTCATTTAACAACATGTAATGTATAATTCGCCTACTTACCTTAAAGATCGATACCCGAGTTACTTTTGATATATAATTTTCGCATCGCTATCTGAAAACACCATTTCCAAATCAAATGCAGCTGACCCTAGTTAGCTGTAAAACGCCACTGAGGACTTGATAAGAAAAATATTATATGAGAAAATACCGTCTAATCAGGTTTTTGTTTGTTTGATTTGGGCTTAACGTCGCTTTCAACAATTTTTCAGTCATATCGCGACTGTGTCTGGATGTGGCAGGGAGCTCAATGCTCACTTTTAGAGTGCTGCTTCACTGAAATATCACATCCCAGACACTTGGACATGATATTCCACCCAATCATATTATACTGACATTGAGCTGACCAGTTCCTATTCCTAGCTCTACTTTCTTAATGCTGAGCGCCAAGCGAAAGAGCAGCTAGTACCATTTTAAAGTCTTTGGTATGACCGGGACGGGGATCGAACCCGCAACCTCCCGTCACAAAGCACTCTACCACTGAGCCACTGTGCCGGTTTATCCAATTAGGTAGCTTGCTAATTACGCCACGCAGCCAAGTAAGATCAGTGGGTAGAGGGCAATTGTGTTCAGTTCAGTTTTCAGATTTTTAATGCTGCCAGGCAACTGAGTCACATAGAGGCAGCGCCGGCAATTGTGTTATGAATTTAAGAGTGATTATACTCTATCGACTTTAAAAATTATATACCATATTTTTTGTATTTTTGATATTTTTGGGATAAGCATGTACATCACATATCAGAAGCTATTTTTCGTTATTTCTGCGAGATATGTGAATACAACATGTTAAAGGAACTAACGCTATCATGCCACGTGACGAGTATACATGACGTTATTTGAAAGAGCATTAGACAGAATCCAAAGAAAGAAAATCATTTTTATGATGTGTAATATATACGATACTACACATGGAGCTTAAAATACGTAAACTATTTCTCTAGAGACTTGTAAATCCTATAAACAAACTGGTGCTAATGCATTCCCAGCAAACATTTGACGTTAGACTGACGTTGAATACACGTCAGATCCTGACGTTGGATCTACGTTATATTTTGGTTGTATTTGCAAATTGTTTTGACGTCAGAATCTGACGTTGTAACAACGTCCAAATCTGACGTTGTACTGATGTAGATTTCTGATGTCGATTAGACGTCACATTCTGACATCTATCTGACGTCTATATAACCAATATCCAACTTCATCACAACCAAAATCCAACGTCCCTACAACCAAAATCCAACGTCCCTACAACCAAAATCCAACGTCCCTACAACCAAAATCCATCGTACCCACAACCAAAATTCAACGACCACACAACCAAAATCCAACGTCCCCACAACCAAAATCCAACGTCCCCACAACCAAAATCCAACGTCTAAACAACCAAAACCCAACATCAACACAACCAAATCCCTGCAGGCACACATTGTTGAAACAACGTGAAATTAATGTCCCGACCTTGAATCGACATCGATTCAACGTTATTTCAACACAAAATGCTTGCTGGGATATGTCATTTTCAGCACTATTTACGTTTTCATGACGCAAGCCTAATTTAGCCTGAGAAAAGAATATGTAAGAGGGAAAAAGGAAATAGAAGAGAAAGAAAGGCAGATGTGAGAAAATATAAGACAAGACAAAACAAGACGGAGTGTGAGTGATTTGTTTTGTGTTTTTTTTTTTTTTATTATTATTTGATTTGGGTTTTACAACCCTTTCAAGAATATTTCACTTATATCGAGCTGATCGTTCAGCAAAGGTAGGCGAAAACTGGAGAACCCGGGGGAAAACCACCTGACCATCCGTAAGCAGAACTTGGCTTTCCCACGTGTCCTGAGCGAGGCTCGAACCACAGCGGTGAGAAACCTAATGGATTAAGGAGTCAGCTCTCTTATCCACTAGACTACGGGGGCCCGCTGATTTGGGTTTAACATAGTTTTCAGCACATCTTCGGCTATATCAACAACACGGGACCAAACATACCAGAGATAAAACACAAGACAAGTTTAGTGTATATACTTGTTTCAATGTAAAATGTTTTGTTTTTCAATGAATATATGTTCAAGTAAAATGAATACTTCCAGTGATACGCGATGTTCACAAAGTTTGTTTATACCTAACTCATAGCATTTTTGCCAGTGCTATTTCACACCACTATCAAGCGCAATGCAGGCAGACATAATTTTGCCTTTTTTCCTGGGTTTCAATAGGTCTGTCACTAGATTTGAAGATGGCAGTAGTTTAACCAAAACCATATTTTAACTGACAAAGCTTCTAATAGAACACCCAAGGTCAAATTGAGCTGATGCGACCAACTTCAGTTCTGCAAAGGAGCATTGTAAAATTGATGTAAAATGGTCAAATTGTTTTAAAATGTCATCATCAACTGCACGTGGCAGCTGCACGAAATAGCGCGTGCTCAAGTGCTAATGAGCTACAGAGGGTGGACAAAAGTGTTCATAATTTTGTAACATTGCCGTTTAAAACAGTGTATTTCTAATAAATTTTAAAAATTGTTTTCTAGGAACTCATTTAAGCTCTAGTTGTAAAATTTAAATTTTCAAATTGGGAATTGATTAAAGCAATAAACAATATTTTTTCTCAAATTTTATGCCATCGATTTCAATATAGTAAGTTAAAGCCAGAATAATAATAATAAAAAATTGTCGCATTTTTTCTGTTTTTTCCACCACTGATGTGGTCGGAAATTTTGAAAATTCGTTGCTACTTTAATAGCTTTTATTTCAATAACAAAAACTGTTGCAGATTTACAAAAATAATGTTTATTGGTACAATGAATCTGCTTTCCAGTGATATGATTTTTGTGATGATGGCTTTCTTAACTTGCTTTAAACTATCTGTTCAAAAACTGTAGCAAATACACTAAACTAAACGGGGACGTCAAAAAATAACAAACACTTTCTGTCCACCGTCTGAATGTTGAAAGAAACTTTGGGGCTATATCTTCTGTTATCTGACTGATATCAGTAGAAGAAATTATACTGAAAATTTTGAGCCTGATTGGCCTTTTGAGAAAAGAAGTCCAGCTCCAACTAAGATAACACACCTTTATAATAAAATGCAGACTCTATATTCTGTAAATAAAATCTTGGAAAATAGAAATAACTTCTACTTAAGTTTTTGTAAGTTTTTCGCTTTTTCAGTACCCATCTTCAACCAGGCCCGCAAGAATTGCAGATCGAAATTTTTAAAAATAAAATTGACACAGATCTATAAACACAATGAAATGCACAATGCTAATCAAAGTGAATCATACAGTTTCAATTTAAGTATTTGGGATTTTGATCAGAAGCTTTTAGAAAAAAATTGCAATAGCAGTGAAGAGTTTGCAAATTTCCCATAGTTTATATTCATGTTCATTTTATATTTAAACAATTTGATTTCTGATTCCCTGGGCCTGTTAAAAAAAGGTATTAAAAATATTTAAAAAAAGTATTTAAAAAACAATAGTAAAGTATTAGCATCTAGTGCCTTCATTAAGCGGATATTTCCTCTTCTGTGTACCAGGAAGATAATTCCCAAAATTCAATGTAAATTAATGTCAAATGTCACAGCATATCAGTCTATTCCAATATGCCTAAATTAATGTCAAATGTCACAGCATACCGGTCTATTCTAATATGCCAGGTATCTCCAAAAATATCAGAGAACCTGTAAGGGTACACAAAATAAACCTCTCTTCCTAACTGACTTTATTTGCAACATTCTTTCGTGGAGATTGATCATGCAATATTTTCTAGTCATTCTCTCCCTTCCGCTGATTCAAGAAGGGCAGATGTCAGTTTCTGGCGAAATAATGTGCACAATACAGGTTAACTGCTTAGAGGACTAAGCCTGCCCAGTAAACGTGTGGTTACGTAAACTGTTCGCGCTCGACATGACCCCATTGGGTTGACTGGGCTGTAAAACCTCAACACAAACAAACTCCTGTTCACAGATGGTTCCTATCAAAACCAAAGATAACATAAACACTTTCTTGCTCCTACAAATCCACACAAAAACCTCAAAAACTATTTTGTGAAAAAAAAAAAAAATCAAGCTGTCAAATCTGTCAAATGTCCGATGGAGACACTTTGCACGAACTGTCTGGGAGATGTAAGGAAAATATCATCAATTTGTCGTCTGCTGAATTTACATGTACCCCAAGAGTAGTAAAGGTTAAGAAAATAAATGCCTTTACCTTTGGATATCACTTCAGTAATATACAAAACCCTTATTGTAACTCTGCCTACTGGGTAAAAACTTCAGCAGAGAACACTATGAAATACTTATCTTATTTCTCCAAGAAAACAGGTTGTGACATTTTAAGAAATTGTCTTCAATGAGAGACAGTTTGACTGAAAGGGTTTATCTTGTTTGTTTTTTTTTATAAATAAGAAAAACCTAAGACATTTGTAATATTTTCCTTATTTTCCCAGAAAAAAGGTTTTACAGCTCATACAAATTGTCTCTTCTCCAAAGTATGCATAAAAATTAAAATGTCATTCTTTTTTCTGGGAAAAATAAGACAAATATTTCAAAATGCAAAATTCCATCTGCTGAAAACTTTGCCCAGAGTGCTAAGCGGTAAACATGCACAGGGACAAGAAAACAAGCTACCCAGTACTCATTTTTCATTTGCATTTAGGCCTTTGGCTTTCTGAAGGTCAGAAAAAAAGACTACTGTTATTACTCAAAACTAAAGAGCCTTTATTCTTACAAAAAAAAAAAATAATAATAATAAAAAACTGAAGCAGATCTATTTGGCAAGCTTGAAGATTAGGTGAACTGCAACAGTGTACAGCAAACTGCTCCATCTTTAATCTGGGTCTAAACTGTTTCCTCAGAGATGCCCTCATGTGAATCGACTTGGCAGACAATTCACATGAATTGTCAGAATTTATTTTCTAAGAGAATATATATATATATAAAAGAGTCATCTGCTGCAGTTGCAGTTGTGACTGGCGCTTTAAGGGTTAAAAGCACAGCATTTCATTTTGATGTATGTATATACTCTTAAGGCAATAAAAAGTATACACTACAGTTTTGAGTACTGACTTGTGTTGTAAGTTGTTCGTTAAAATGTTTTCATGTTCATTTTTGTCGAACATCTGTCTTCGAAAATCACGAAGATAATTCTTCCGCAGTCATAAATTATGAAGTTATGAGCCCTTAATGAAAAACAGCATTTCCAGTCATAACTCCCTTTGCATAAAGCAAATGCCATTTTACTTTCCATAAATGTCTTGCACAAATGTCTGTGAGTAAAACCATAACATTCTTTAATTCCAACTTCCCATCAAATGGTGTCAAGTTGAATTTGAACTTCTTGGCGTCTCAAATTACAACCATTTGAATGAAAAAATATAGGGACTTTAAAGAGACTATATCTGAAGTAATGGTCTTTTTCACTTGAATTTTTCGAAAACGAGTTGCTTGGCTTAGCCTCCTTGTACCACAATGACATACAGATGAAATCTCCTAAAACCGTTTATTTAACAGAACAATGCCAATTAATGTCCCATAGAAAATCAGTGCATTCCGTCAGAAGAGAAACGAAAATGTCAAAAATGTCTCATGTCCCTGGTGTAGAAATTTGACAGTGTACTCGGTTATGCATTAGAAGTTGAAACATGTCCTTACAGCATTTTTATCCTTCTATTGACTGAATGCAACACAAATGCATACATAAGAGTTTCTTTGTCTAAAAAACAAGTACTGTAAAGGTCAGCTATCAGAATCAGAATTGTCAACTTAGGTGTCAGATAGAGAAATATCATTATCAATCCAAATGGAAGCAGTCTCTATCAGTACTCTTATCCTCTTGCTCTGCACCACACGTATTAACACCTTCTTTCTCTGCACCACCTGTATTAAGATCTTCTTCCTCTGCACCACCAGTATTTACACTTTCTTCACTGCTACTACCAGCATGTGCTAAGGCTGCAGTCTCTTCATGACATTTCCTCCAATGCTGCCATTAGGACATTTTCTTGCATGATTCCTAAAAAATTTTAATATACATATAGAAACAAATGTCTGATCGGTAATCCCGAGTTAATTTCTAAGACCAAACAGAAGGATCATTACAACTGCATATTGTTGCGGTTCCTCAGATAAACAAGCAGGGGTCATCCTAGAGGGCGATTTGGGAGAAAAAGTCTCCCTAAGCTGGCTGGCATCTCCCTATCTTAAGCTGAGGAAGAAGTGAAAATGTATAGATAGGGAAATCCAAAATTTGGACCAAAACTTCTCTCTGAAATCCGGAAACTGTTGTAAAACTTCTCCCTTTCTGAAAGCTCTAGGATGACCCCTGAACAAGAGACCCAAGGGCCACAACTCACTCACAGGTCTGCCAATTGTGCTAATGGAGGGGGTGTAAAAAAAAATAAAATTGTATTAAGTATGGTTACTGGTAATGTAACTTATAACATATATCAAATCAAATATCTTGAAGTTAGTAAGTACACTAGTTAAGTTTGAATGCAAAACTGACCCATGCATCATGCCCTGGGACTGGATACTTTGGGTTTTGGTTGTAAAAAACATAATTGCACTAAGTATGCTAAGTATGGCCATGCAGCATATAAAACAATTTGATCAGCACAATATCTTAGCGGGTGCAGGATAACATTTCCACAAGAAATATTGTACGTGTCACTTTGACCTACTTTTGTACACAACAGTGATTCTGGCTGATATACATGTACACTGCATGAACAGTTGTGTTTACTTAAGACTAAAACACAATAAGGTTAAGTGCTTCAAGTAAGGATGTGTCATACAGGCATAATTCCTTACAGCAGATAAAAATAAATTTTCTAACATCCATTTTATTGCCCCTTTAAAAGATTCCAATGGTATATATAATATGTAGGGGTGAATACAGTTTTTGTAGCTTTGGCAGTCCTGTAAAATGTGACAAAAAGCTGCTTTTTTCACTGTTATAATGTTCAACTTTTTAATTTTTGCATTTCAAAAATACAATAAAAACAACTGATCTGACTTCTTAAATCATTTCTGTAGCCTATTTACTATGTCCAGTGACATAACTGGCATATTATTTGTAATATAATGAAATTTTGTCAAGCATTTAAATCTTTTCAGTGGATGTTATAAAATTTTCAGTTTTTGTTTTCACTTCTGCAATCTATAATCTATAATAGCTTAAAAAATTCAGTCTTTATCTTGCAAAAGCACATTTTACATACCCTGAGTACCAAAAAAGTTGAAATACCCTAAGCTTTGCTTAGTAGGGTTATAGTAGGGTGCTGCAGCCTGTTGCCCTGTCCCATCCCTGCTTTTTTTGTACTGGGCCATTTTTAAGTAAAAATTCAATGATTTTTTTTATTTTTAATGCCATATTCTCACCAAATAACTTCAATTAACTTTAAGTAAAACTGATTTACTGAATTAGAAGACATATAACAGGCATTTTTAACAGTTTTGAAAATAAAGGTGCTCTTTGAAAGGGCTTTTAGGCTTCGAAAAGAGCATGCGCACGAGAAAAGCACTTAAGCAGACGAGAAAGACAGACTTAAGGAAAATGCGCCAACCTCCAGTTAAAGAGAAAGATTAGAAATATAAAGCCTCAGGTCACCTCAACCTGCCACCCATGTCATAAAAGTAACATATTAAACAACTGAAGTTATATGTTACATATTCTACATTTGTACATGTATGTTCAATTAAAATTAATATTAATGTATATGCTCAATCAACCTTTGAACATGTTGACCAATGCTTGTATATGCATCTATTATAATAATAGGTCATTTGCATGTAGTTGGTGGACTTTGTTGAAAATGTACAAAACAAAAAATGTCAATTTACTACCCCAGCCCCCCTGGGACATAGGAGCTTTGCCAGGGAAATACCACCATGACATTTTGACTAAAACCACTGAACACCTAATCCGACAACTTATCAAATGCAACAGCTAGTCGAAAATATGTTGAAAGACAATTCATCAAATTTAAATCTGTCCAAATGTTGCTGAGTTTTAGTAAACTTAAAGCAATTAAAAACTTTTCAAACCATCAGCGTGAGTAGAATGTGTGTTGTTTTTTCATTGCATTACATTATTTTCTATTTGCAAATTGTGATTGCTTAAGAATAAATTTGTGGTGCAACAAACTATTAACAAATCGCCTGCACTGACAGACAGAAGCAGAATGGACATGAAATTTTATTATCGTGAATGCCTGAAAGGGATATATCTGTCTCATATATCACATGCCAGTCTTGACTCTGGTACATGATCTTGTAAGCTTATCCTCTCTGGTACTAGTGTTGGGAATCGGACAAAATTTTCACAATTGATTATCGGAGAATCATAACCGATTGATTATCTATTGTACAATCACTATTTTGAATTACACAAATCATCTCTATGACTAATTTAACTCTTGGGTTTTGATAAACAAAACAAACTGCATTATCTTTATGTACATATTTGTAGTGTACTAAGTAACTTTAAATGGTTACTATTTATGCATTAAATAAACAAAAAAAAAAAAAAAAAAAAAAAAATCCAAAATTTTCAGCATAATAATGCAAAAAAAAAAAAAAAAAAAAAAATCATTTCACTAAATCACCACTTTGGTAATTCAGTCATTCACTACATCTACATAAATTTATCTTTCGTTAATGCAAATCGGTTGGGTGGGGATCATTTACTTTACCTTTGTTTGCATACGATTTACTGCACAGCTGGAAAAATAGTGTTGTCATGTCAAGATAGGATTTTATTGGTGGTCAATCGCAAACCTTGCAGAACCAGGCCTCGGGAAAACCAGAAAAATAGCCGGTCTGGACCGAAATTAAGAATTCTGGACCGATTTCAAACACCCCGAAACGCTAATAAATTGGTCCAACAGGTTTGTGCCATGAACCCCATTTTTCCCCAACCAACCAATTTTCACGAATCAATGATGTCCAAAAAAATCACAAACGGTCAAGTCTTCCCAAACTGACAACGTCCACGCACCTTTTAAATGCGATATTATGGTAGTTAAAATGCTCTAAACGGTCATTTGACATGTATATTTGAGAGACAGATGAATAACGGCAACCTACCGCAGCACAAATTAATTACGTCATTATCCAAACATTGCAAAAGCATGTGTTGATTTGTTTGTACAACTAAAAACATTGACAATTACCTTATTAGCTATTTTGAATGGTCAGTTGCGGTTGTCAGTTTTTTTGTGTTGACGTTTTACGGCCCAGTCAACCCGATAGAATGTGCACAATACTGGTTAACCGCTTAGAGAACTAAGCCTGCCCAGTAAACGTGTGGTTAGGTAAACTGACCGCGCTCGACATGACCCCACTGGGTTGATTGGGCCGTAAAACCTCAACACAAACAAACAACCCGATGGGGTCATGTCGAACGCGGTCAGTTTACCTAACCACACGCTTACTGGGCAGGCTTGGTCCTCTAAGCAGTTAACCAGTATTTGTGTACATTCTTTTGCTAGAAACTGACAACTGTCCTTCTTTGAATAAGCGGAAGGGAGAGAATGACCATAGAAAATATTTCATGATCAATCTCCACGAAAGAATGTTGCCGACCTCGGCGGGGGTTGAACCCGCGACCTCCTGGTCTCCAGTCGGGCAGCGCATCCAACTGAGCCACGAGCGGTTGGCAGTTAAATGGTCAAGTGACTTGACGGAGGAGTCAATTAGTACAAACAGTAGGTATATATTGATTAGGTATATATATAGTGCTGTTGTACATTACAAATACGCATTTGCTTTAAATGCTAAATCGGGAACAGTCAAACCAAATTCTACATTTCTCACCTTTATAATCTTTCTTCTTTCTTTGAAATTCGTGGAAAAATGGCGCGCGCATCCAATGGTAATCTCAATAACGTGACCTAAACAAATAAATATTTATATAACTTCTTTCTTTTTTCATTTAAATAGTTGGTATAAATAAAACAATATAAATTAGTTGCGTAAAAGGGAATTGTAATATATATTCAATTTAAATAATGAAATAGTTCTGCTGCTCGAATGGCTTGAGAGTATAAATTAATGACGTCACACCGTTGGGGTAAACTAGACTGGTTTCCTGCTACAAATATGTTCCGCTAGTCTTCGTACATCACGACCGGTATCTAGTAGAATCATTGTTATCTATTTATAGGAGCTGACGTTTGCATTCTCAGGGATTGGAAAACTCCTCTTTCTTTTGACCTTTCAAATTCTATATATACGATATATACGAATTAAAACTGTTTTCGAATGGCAATTTAAACGCATGCACAATGGCAGGATTTGCAACTTAAAATTAAAATTGTTCTGCTTCATATACTGATGTGCGACTAGTATACAAACGACAGCGGTTACGAAGTTTGATATTACCGTCGCGAGCGGCTGAGTAGGTGCATGGAGTTTGCGTTTTTGAAGACCTTTTAAAAATTTATATAAAATCAAGTAAATATTCGTCGACAGGACGTTATAATAAGACAACGAACTGACATCACAAGTTTACGTTGTACAGACGTTGTATTTTTGTCGCCCCTGTCGCGACCAAAATCCAACCAATATCCAACGTTGATACGACGTAGGAGTTGGACGTGGACCTGACATCGCCGATTTAACGTTGTTACGACTTTGTATTTAGGTCGGCGACGTCGCGACCAGAATCCAACTAAATTCCAACGTTGATCCAACGTCGGGTGTTTGCTGGGTTCGTTTGTTAATCAGATTTGCAAATCGTTCGGAAAATATCTCCTGTATATTGAACTCATCTTAATGTGCATAAATTACTTTCTACTTTCTTGGAACTTAGAGTGTCAGAACAATGACTCTAATTTCTTTTACAGAGACCATAATTATGGAAACAGCAGTCTGGGAAAAACGTTAAGCCCCTTTTTTATTTTATTAATTGTTAATTATTATAATTCTATTGTTATGTATCTGCCTTTAAAATGACAATGCAGTTTCATAAGATGAGCCGGGACACAGAATTTCCTACAATATTGCGTGTGCGCCCAGCGAAGACTCAGATCAGCCTACGCATCCGCGCAGGCTGATCAGAGTCTTCGCATGGCATTCTGTGGGTAGCCAAGAACCAAACTGTTTCCAGATGGCAAGCTCAGACTAATAACTTGCAAAGATGCACAGATATACAAGCTGATCTTTCTTCGCTTGGTGCAGGAAAGGCTGGGTTCCGGCCCCAATCGTAAGTAAATATCTCTTCCTAATATATCACTTACCTCAAAATTATAATATAATTTGGTACAATAGCAACGGTAGCAATGAGTGAGCTCAAGGAATTCACAACAATATATGGTATCAGGTAGACACACCCAGTGCTGCACAGCCCTGGTGTAACGTCGCCTGAACTTGAAGCAGAGCAAGCTTCAAACCCCTGAAATGATAATAAAATAATGCGATTCGCGACGTGGATACGTACCTTTTGACATTCGCGCCCAACGAAGACTCAGATCAGCCTGCTCATTTGCGCAGTCTGATCAGTTTTAACTGTCCGCATGTGAAAACTTTGCATTCTTGGCTATCCAAAATGCGCCACGGGAAGATTCTGATCAGACTGCGCGAACGCGCAGGCTGATCATAATCTTTTCTGGGTGCTCGTCGGATCATACGTTTTTCCATGCGGCGTCCAAAAAATACCGAATTGAAAATTTTACTTCTTAGCAACCAAGATATCTGAATTGTATGAAATATATATATGTATAAGTATATTTTGCATTTTTAAAGATTAACCTTGCCTTGCTGAATAAATTAAAATGCCATACTTACTTCTATTTGCCAGCCAATCAGATTACTTGATCCGGGGTTTTGATAGAAATTCACATATTTTATGACAAACAGTGCAGATCTGGATCTACACTGTTTGCTAAGAAAGTACCCGTCGTGTTCAGCAAGAGAAGGGTTAAGAGACGTGCACAGAAATCATTTTGTCCTAATCCGATCATTTTAGTCGTCGCAGAAGTCATTAAAGCGCTGTGACAGCTTGCGCTATTAAAGTTAACTCATCTATATTAAGTGTATACTTTTTGGCCATCACATGCATTAGCTTTCACGGAAAGCATTGTCTACGTTTTTTTGTTAGCTTGTCTAAGATTGTCTACGCTAAGCGAAGACCAAGCTTTTTGAGAACGCCAATACTTGGTTATGATATAATGTTTAGTTTTTGCGATACAGTTTTTGTGAAAGCTAATACTTGGGTATAACATGATGAGCACTTCATGGAAAATAGCATTTGACCAGTCCATGACCTTTCATAAAAAGTGCTTCCGGAGCAGATGCAAACTCTAAGACAATCAAAGATAAAACACTTTTTCAACAATGATGTATTGATTGTTCTTATTTATCTTCAAAATATATTTTGTGGGTACACATTAGAGTCACCTCTCTGCAATTTTTCATCCAGCTGATATGAAATTCAAGATAAGAACAGACCATCTAGACTTATGACCTTTAGAAAGTTTACCACGCTTTTGCATGAATATTCATGACGGGTTTAAGCTTCGCCTTTTTTTTGAAGAAATTCTTCCCTTTTAGAGAAGATCGTTTCTAAATGGGGCCAAAAAAAAAATGAAAGAATTGCTTCCCTTGAAACTGTATCATTTCCTTTAAAGTCAGGTTCCATACAGCTCTCCTTCATATGATTAATATGTGGTTTCTGTTCGCATGGGGAAGAGTTCATTGAAGGTATCTAGGCATTAATACCTTTATATGAGTGCAAGTGTTTAGTGATGATATCTATTATAAGCATAAATGGCTTTAAATGACTAATATATCCTTTCTACATGCATGACAGATGAATTCATTGAAGTTGTCTAGGCAGAAAACGAATTTTCAGAGAAAACAGATGTCCCCCACACCTGTCTGTGTTTTTGTTGTTTTTTTTTTTTTTTTGTTTTTGTTTTTTTTTTCTTTTTTTTTCTTTTTTTTTTTTGTCATTTTTTTCTACTGCTGTGACCTTAAATTAGGTCAGTGTCACCAACATCTATTCAGTTTTTTTTTGTTTTTTTTGTGATGTCCCAATTATATATCCATGAAAATTTGGTAAGAATCTAACACTGGTTCATAAGATATTGTGCAGACAAGAAAGTGTCACGCCAACGATAACGCTACCGACAACGCCGGTGCCAACGGGATCCGCCCAAAAACAATATGTCACCTCTCCCCTCAGGTGGGTGACATAATGACTAGCAAGTTATTTCTACTTGCGTGATGGAATAGTTCATAGAAGATATCTAACTAGACATAGATTGCTGCAAAATAGATAAATCTGAGCAGTACACTTACCACACCAGTTTGAACCTGGCACCCCGCGTGACATGGAGAAAAGAACGTCTGTCCGTCCGCACACACGGGGAGATAGGACACACCATTGCAGTCACACGTCACATTGCCCGTCCCACTGTAAATGGATTATTAATACGAATTACAGTTTACAATTGCTCGAGGGTAAATCGAGGGTAAGTCATGGCGCCAGGCCAGGAATCAAATAGCGATAAATTAGAGAAATTTTTTCGAATCTTTACATAATAATCGTATGTTGAGTTTACTCATTAGACACGCCCTATCAGCACTCTCAGTGCTTTGATTTTCAATCATAAAACCCAATATGATATTGATATCAAAAATGAGGAAAAACATTTTTTTTACCTGTTTACAGAATCAAGCCCAATGATTGGGGGGTTATCGCAGCCAAACAAGAAATTGAAGCACTGCAGACCGATGGTGACTACGTGGATAATAACGATCATTTTCACACAGCCGGTGATGTCTAGTTTTAGCCGACGCGTCAGCACCCCGCCGGCAAATGTGCCAAGTCCGATTGTGGCAAGTTTCTCCGCTCCTGCAAACCAAGTTAACCCATTTTAGACTGAATAAACTCTCCCATGCTATATCTTGGAAGAGTCGAATTTCAATTTAGATATGTCAGGGTATGCGATTTAGATACTGCTGGAGAAAAATGGCTAAATTATTTGCATAGTGTAGACCCTGATCAGAAGCCACAATGGCGGCGACTGATTTGGATCTGCAGCTTGCCAATTACCCTTTTAGGGGTCGCCGGACTGAAATGAGTTAAGGTGAATGAATACACTTTAAGGGAAGGTAGCCCGATCTAATATTTACTGATTCCATAGGGAATTTAGTCTTATTTTACATTTTGTATCATGAAACTGTGTCTTGGGTGATTTGTTTGTGTTGAGGTTTTACGGTCCAGGCAACCCAATGGGGTCATGTCGAGCGCGGTCAGTTTACCTAACCACACGTTTACTGGGCAGGCTTAGTCCTCTAAGTGGTTAACCAGTATTGTGCACATTCTTTCGCCAGAAACTGACAACTGCCCTTCTTGAATCAGCGGAAGGGAGAGAATGACCGTAGAAAATATTTCATGATCAATCTCCGCGAAAGAATGTTGATATCTTGGGTGAACTCATTAGAATCGCCCCATTAAAACAAATATTAATGATATTATATATTATGGTATTTTCTAATTTCATGATTTTTTATCGATTGCCCTCATTAGAATCGCATCATCGAGGCTATTCTACCTAGTACACTCACCTTTGCGTTATTTTTGAGAAGATCGTCACGAAAATATATCTATATAATTTTGACCCACCCCCCTGAAATCCCACTTTTATATAGTAAAGTTAGGGTTTACGAGGTATACCTTATTTTTTCTTATTTCTGCTCAAAACAAAGATTGTGGGTACTCGTTAGAACCGCCTCAGCGAGGCGGTTCTAACGATTACCCACAATCTACGTTTTGAGCAAAAATTTGAAAAATATCAGAATTTTTATCAGAAAACTTTCAGTTTTTGGTGTTGAAATTTTCAATATACCTGAAAAGGCGTGTTTTCGTAATGGAAAAGACATCTCAGTTATCCCAATTTGCCCCCTGACCTGGCGTTATAGCTAAACCTCAGTGGCATAATCAGGTGAAATTTCAGAATTTTTCATGTTTAAATTCTGATTTCTGATGTCATGTTTTACAAAGTTCTGGATAAGGGAATGTCAGATAATAAACTTTTCTTTTTTCTCCAAGAAAACATATGTTGTGGTACTCATTAGTAGTGCCTCAAATAGGCGGCTTCTTATGAGACCCACAGCATACGCTTTCGAGGAAAAATAAGAAAAATACAATGTATTAATTGTGGTTAAAAGTGATTTACCCAGAGTGATGGCTTATAATTATACGCTGTATTATGTTAAAAATGTAATGATATCGCTTTTTAATAATATTAAATAAAAAAATATAACCGCATGGTTTGACTGGTTGAGCTAAAAATTCTCATGATTTGATTGGTTGAACTAACACTTCGATTGAATTGACTGGTTGAACTGAAAATTTGCGTGATATGATTGCTTGAACTGAAAATCCGAATGATTTGATTGGTTATCCTAAACATTTGCGTGATCTGATTGGTTGAACTGAAAATTTGAATGATTTGAGTGGAACTGAAAACTCGAAAATTTGATTGGTGAACCTGAAAAGTTGAATAGTTCGATTAGTTGAACTGAAAATTCTAATTAATTGACTTGTACAATGCCCATAGTGATTAACCTTTGTCCTGCTGAACCCGGATATACCCTTCCTTTGCAAACAATGTAGAGCTAGATTAGTTGGCGTCTGAAGAAGCAAACTGATCTGGATCTGCACTGTTTGCCATTAAGTATGTAAATTTATATCAACAACCTGGATTCAGTAATCTGATTAGTTGAAAATTAGAAATGGGTGTGGCATCTTAATTTATTCAGCAGGACAAGGGTTAAGATATATTACCTAATATCATGTTAGCCTTCCATGTAGGAATATTGAACTGATGTTCCAAGTATTTTGGTCCAAATGCTGCTAAGGCCATATTGGAGAACATCTGGAAAAGTATGGCTACCACGACTAGGGAGAACACGGGGCTGGTGATAACTCTTCCGATGGATCGAGGTAAATCTGAACAGAAAAAAAAAAGAAAAAAAAAGACAAACACTTAAATATCACAACCATCACGAAAACATACCTATAAAATTTTGACCCCTTAAACCCCACTGTTATATAGTAAAACTGGGGTTTACAGAGGCATACATTATTTTTCTTATTTCTGCTCAAAACATAGATTGTGGGTACTCGTTAGAACCGCCTCAAAACATAGATTGTAGCAACTCGGAGAGGCGGCTATAACGAGAGCCCACAATCTATGTTTTGAGCAGAAATATGAAAAATATCAGATTTTTTATCTGAAAACTTTCAGTTTTTGTTGGTGAAATTTACAATATATTTGAATAAACGTGTTTTCGTAACGTCTTTTTCGTAACGTCTCTCTCTCTCTCTCTCTCATGTAAAGAATAAGGTTCAAGAGTAAACTGTATATAGTCCAACGATCATTAAAACTGCAGGTCTTTATTTATTCTAGAATTACTAAATGTATACCGTATCATTTACACTAAAATTGGGACACCCATCACGAAAACATGCCTATATAATTTTGACCCCCTTAAACCCCACTTTTATATAGTAAAACTGGGGTTTACAGGGGTGTACATTATTTTTCTTATTTCTGCTCAAAAACATAGATTGTGGGTACTCGTTAGAACCGCCTCGCCGAGGCGGTTCTAACGAGTACCAACAATCTATGTTTTGAGCAGAAATATTAAAAAAAATCTGAGTTTTTTTCTGAACATTTTCATTTTTTTTCTAGGTGAAATGTTCTATATATTTGAATAGGCGTGTTTTCGTAATGTTGACTCATTTACTCTTGTACAGGAGTGAACTGAGCAATCCAAATGTGCTCCCGTCTACCCGCGGTGAAACGGGTACGAACTTTCGCTGGAGAGTTAACGAATAAAGCATTAATATTGTTGATTCTTATATTTATATACTAAATGACACAGTGTCGATTCTGATCAGTTGGCTTTTTCAGACGCCAACTGATCTGGATCTACACTGTTCAGCAGGACCAGGATTAACATCACGAAAAGATACCTATATAATGTTTAACCAACTCCCCTTAAACCCCACTTTCATTTAAAAAAAACTGGGGTTTATAGGGGTATACATTATTTTTCTTATTTCTGCTCAAAAAAATAGATTGTGGTACCCGCGTTAGAACCGCCTCGCCGAGGCGGTTCTAACAAGTACCCACAATCTATGTTCTGAGTAGAAATGTGAAAAATATCAGAGTGTTTTATCTGAAAATTTTGAGTTTTTGGAGGTGAAATTTTCTATATATTTGAATAGGCATGTTTTCGTAATGGCAGTTTTCTTTTTTTTTTTCTTTTTTTTTCCCCTTTTTTTTTGTATGTGATATTTTTCTTTTGTGAGTGTGTTCTGTGCTTTCAAGGATCTGTCCGTTTAGAACCTGTCGTTAACCCTTGTCATGCTGAATAAATTAAGATGCCACACCCACTTCTTATTTAACCCAATCAGATTGCCGAATCCAGGGTATGAATACAAATTCACATACTTAGTAACAAACAGTGTAGATCCAGATCAGTTCAGAAGCCAACTGATCTGGATCTACAGTGTTTGCAAAGGCAAAATATACCCGGGTGCAGCAGGACAAGGGTTAAGTGTATTTTCTTGCCCTTTGTGATCAGTGAACCCAATCCGGAATATAAATATCCATCATGAGTGTCCAAACAGGATAGGGAAATCTCACCCGAGGGGTAGGAATTTCAACTAGGAATGAGGCTTGCCTAGTCTCTGGTTGCTATTCCTAGCCCGAGGGCGAGATTTCCCTGTCCTGCATAGACAGGCTCATGATGGATTGTTTTTCCCCCACCTTTAAGTGACTTGTTCCTAGAACCAGCGTAATGTGAGATAGAAGTTTCTCACATGGGCAAAAAGCCTATCTCATATAGGCAAAAGTGGGAAAAAATATTATTTATATTAGAGTCACTGATGAGGACTAATTGAAACTTGAGCTAAAAGTTTTGTTTTTTTTTTTACTTTTTTTGTGAGTGTATTAATTGCTCGCAAGGCACACTTTTTTTTAATTTTTGTCAACTTTCTTGTCCTTATTGTTATTATTTGAGCCGTGACGTCAGAAAAGTTAAATTCTGGCTTGTGCGCTCAAGGAAGACTAAAATCCGTGTAGTCTGATCTTCTGAGTCTTCCTTATAGGCATTACGAAAACACGCCTATTCAAATATATTAAATTTTACAACCAAAAACGGAAAATTTTCAGATAAAAAATTCTGATACAGTCGACTCTTGTTATCTCAACTTCGCTTATCTCGAATAACCGCTTATGTCGAAGTGAAAATCTGGTCCCTGTTTAAACATGAAAATCTAACAACAGGTAACAAAATATTGTGGAAAAGAGCAGAAATTGCTCCTAAGGGGCGATTTCTCCTCTTTTCCACAATATTTTTCAATATATCTCTAACTTAGGATTCAAATTACATATTCGTTTGTGATATGACTTTGCTTGTCCGGTTTATTTTTCCTTCAATTCTACGAATCTGATATTTACTCCAGCAAAGTAATACTGTTAACTCTTTTAAATATAACTTAACTAAAGACAAGGAACAAACACCGAAACACTATTATACTGGCAGTCGCCGCCTCCAGATCTTACACACTCGTTTGCGTACTCACTGCAGTGCTTTGAATCTGGATCTGTTCCTGAAAAATGTCTCTGAAACTCCACTGTGTAGTTGTGGTAGTATCGAGGATTCGCAGCATTATTTTTTCCATTGCTCACATTACCAAACTCAACGCACAGCTTTAATGAATGCTATTTCTACAATTCAGACACCTACTTTAAATCTGCTGCTATACGGCAGCTCAAACCTCTCTGTTGACATAAACAAAGCCATTTTTGATAAAGTTCATAAATTTATATTGGACACTAAACGGTTTTAAATCTGTAGTAAATGCATGTTGCAGGTACAACTTGTCCTGAACAATATCTGCATTGTCTGCCTGTGGATGCAAGCTCAGTTGTTCCTCTCCAAGAATGCTATTTTCATATACCTTGTTACACACTGTTTGATTCCTACTACTGTTTTCTTAATACTAACACTTATTAAATTATTTGTTTATTATTTATCTATTTATTTTTATTTTTTTTTTTAATTTTTCTTTATTCTTATTTCTTTTTTTTATTCTATATTTTTTGTGTGTGTTTTGTCAACTAATTTATTTTACCTTCTTACATGATATAAACCACAACATTTTGCCTTGATCTGTGAAACGATCTGCCTTCAAGTCAACAACGAAATATACACCGTAGAGGAGAAGAACTCTATAAGTATTTATATGCTTTCGATCTAATCCTATATCGTTTGTATGTCAAATTTGTTACTTTGTTGTACTTGTATTATGTAATAAAATATGTTTAAACCAATCTGATATGTCGAGGTACGGATATCTCGTATTATTTAAGAGAGTCCCTTGGACTTCGAGATAACGAGAGTCGACTGTATTTTCTTTTCATATTCCTGCTCAAAACATAGATTGTGGGTACCCGTTAGAACCGCCTCGGCGAGGCGGTTCTAACGAGTACTACAATCTATGTTTTTTAGCAAAATAAGAAAAATAATTTATACTCCTGTTAACCCCAGTTTTACTATATAAAAGTGGAATTTAAGGGGGTCAAAGTTATATATAGGTGTGTTTTCGTGATGGCATATGAAACATGCATCCTTGGTTTTCAAAATGCGTCCAGTGAAGATTCTGATAATACCGAGTGCACAGGCTGGTCGGAATCTTCACTGGGGGCACATGTCCGGAGGTACGTTTCTATTCAACACGCCTATTCGAATTACATATTCGTTTGTGAAATGAATTTGCTTGTCCGATTTATTTTTCCCTCAATTCTACGAATCTGATAGATCGAGGTACGGATATCTCGTATTATTTCAAAGAGTCCCTAGGACTTCTAGATAACGAGAGTCGACTGTATTTTTTTCATATTCTTGCTCAAAACATAGATTATGGTACCCGTTAGAACTGCCTCGGCGAGGCGGTTCTAACGAGTACTACTATCTATGTTTTAGCAAAATAAGAAAAATAATTTATTCTCCTGTTAACCCCAGTTTTACTATATAAAAGTGGGATTTAAGGGGGACAAAGTTAAATAGGCGTGTTTTCGTGATGGCATAAGGAAACATGCATCCTTGGTTTTCAAAATGCGTCCAGTGAAGATTCTGATAATACCGAGTGCACAGGCTGGTCGGAATCTTCTCTGGGCGCACATGTCCGATGGTACGTTTCTGCCATTGACGCCCATTTTCTCTTTATATTTTTACACCAGTATGATTTACAGTCAACTCTCGTTGTCTCGAAGTTCAAGGGACTCTCTGCAATAATTCGAAGTATCCGTACCTCGACATATCAGATTCGTAGAATTGAGGGAAAAACAAATCGGACAAGCACCTCCATTTCACAATGAATATGCAATTTGACTCCTAAGTTAGAGACATATTGAAAAATATTGTGGAAAAGTGGAGAAATTGGGCAATTCCTCCTCTTTTTCACAATATTTTGTTACCTGTTGTTAGATGTTCATGTTTAAACAGGGACCAGATTTTCACTTCGAGATAAGCGGTTTTTCGACATAAGCGAACTCGAGATAACGAGAGTCGACTGCATTATTACATTCAAGGGTCATTTTTCATGCTAATATTAAAAGATCTACACACTTCCTGATCGTTCCGGTATTGAAATACTGAGATTTGTTTTATTTTTTGTATGTTTGGAGTTTAACGGCCCAGTCAACACTATTCAGATCGCGTCGAGCCGATCATTTTACCTAACCACATATTTTTCCTGGGCGGGCTAGTCCACTAAATTTTAAAGCGGTTTACAGGTACAGGTTGAATCAGCAGAAGGAAGAGAATGACCGTCGAAAATATTTCATGACACGGACCGACTGAACAACCAAAGCCGGTTTCTCACCTTTAAGATAGCTACAGGCATCCTCTTTCTGTACTTCTGTCTGGTCAGTGGTATTGGTATATGACTTTTGGCGTGGTAGTTTCCTTCCAGCCGGGAAACAGAAAAATGGAAATGACACAATAATTGCGCATGCGCCAAAGACCAGAAAACCCAACCACCATGCTCCGATCCATCTGGGATCCTCTGGCTTCATCTCTGTTTCTGAAATAGGAGGAGAATTTAAAGACCATCTTTGGAAGTTTTTAGATTGTGTCCGAAAAACAACAACAAAATAGAAGACCAAAGACCAAACTTCACTCGACGTATGGAGCAAGTCAGAAATATGACGTGTTTCAAACCTTCCAGTCCCCAGTTTCTGACATGGGCTCTGGCATCTCTGAGTTTAGACCACATCTATTCTTGCAAATAGTAGTTTCAGTCATAAAGCAATAAGGGAATGGCAAAATAGATCCAGATGAGATGGTGCGTTAAGATTTTCCAAGGATTTCTGTATTTACTCGGAGCACCAACCCTGACAAAGATAAATTTACTCTGCACGGAGTGCACCACCACATCCCCACCCAACCCCCTTAATTTTTTCAGTGATGGAAAAAAATATGCTAATAATGGAACAGGACTGTGCGTGAGAAAAATATGGTGCGAGAGCAGTCACTTTTGGTGAAATGTTAATAATTTTGAATAAAATCCCAATTTTCCGATTTTTTTTTTTTCAAAATTAATACGCTTTTCGAAATTTTAATTTCGTCTATACATTTATGTTGTATTGGTCAATTTGCTTTTAAACAGAAATTGCTGTCCAAGCACTATAGGTACATGTATATATTTAAAAAAAAAAAAATAATAATGATCTAAAAAGTTTAGCTGCAATGGTATTTTATTTTTACAATACAAAAGTAAATATTATTTTTTCTCTGGACCCAAGGTGTGAATACCAGACCACAAATTTAGGTAAATATATGGTAATTTTAATAATGAAATCTATATTTTTGCAATTATTATTATTATAAAAAGCAACCAAAACCATGGCTTCTAAAAGTTTAAGAATGTTAACCGTTCCCAGTACAGTAACCCTAGATATGTTGAAATGAATGCTATAAACAGTTCCTTCTTTTTTCATTTGTTTTAAACTTTATGTTTCTTTTTTATTAAATATGCTTGTATTTACTTTATGTCCATTTCTTTTATTTGTTAACAGAAAGTGCACTCATACTCAACAAATCAATCTTAACGATGCTACGGATTCTTACCATTACGAAAACACGCCTATGCATATATATTGAAAATTTCACCACCAAAAACTGAAAGTTTTCAGATAAAAATTCTGATATTTTTTTCATATTTCTGCTCAAAACATAGATTGTGGGTACCCGTTAGAACCGCCTCACCGAGGAGGTTCTCACGGGTACCCACAATCTACGTTTTTTTAGCAGAAATAAAAACAAATAATGTATACCCCTCTAAACCCCAGTTTTACTATATAAAAGTGGGGTATAAGAGGGTCAAAATAATATAGGTATGTTTTCGTGATGAAATAGCTTCAGACATAGCTCCAAAGCCATTAGAGTTAGAAACTCATGACAAAAACAGAAAACAACAAACTGATCATATACCGTCATTTGATTTGCTATTAAAATTAATATTTCGGTTGCTACGGCAACAGAAATTTGAAACTTATACATAGATCCATCCTTTAAGAATACAAAAAAGCAAAAAAAACTAAATAGACGTCATTTGAATATACAGAAAATAGCAGATTCAGATTGACTGAGTCTGTTCATGATGAATAATGAAAAACATACAATATCCCTCATGCCCCACACTCAGCAGCTTTGAGCGGAAGTCTATTTTCACATATAAGAGATGAACACAATATTCCTAAATTATTATGACAAGAAATTAGACCCTAACGAAATACGGGGTGACGTTTTACAGGGTGACAAAAGTCATCTTAGCGACAAAAGTCAATAATTCCATTAAAATTTATAAGGATTTATAAGGAGTTATTGACTTTTTGCGCTAAGGTGACGAAAGTCACCTTAGCGCAAAAAGTCAATTACTCCATTAAAATTTATAAGGAGTTATTGACTTTTTGCGCTAAGGTGACGAAACAACTGTAATACACCAAGGCTGTTGCAGTTTGTCAACCAGTTCATGTAGTAGATTACAGCCTATTTTAATCATATAGCATACCATTTAACTCATTCCTTCATAAATGGCACGTTTCTATGAGATTTGCTACGCTAATTGAAGCCAACTTGAGGTAACAGAAGCTAACGAGCTTCGGCTTCGGCGTGGTAAAAAATAGCATATTCTTTGTATAAAGATCAAAGTCACCTATTTAATGCACTTACAGAACTTAGATATTGATGCCTCCTTTTATTTCTCCCTTATTTAAATGAACGGTGTAACTGAGGATCTCTTAGCAATTACAACAATGTCCGATTCTGCAGCTATGAACATATACATGTATCAATTCACTGACCACTTCCATAAGCCTTCTACTTGTATATATATCCTTCATTGCTCTACATTGATATGACTGTTGTTTCTGAGGTAACTCCAACATACTACTTATGTCTGAAAATTTCTTAACAGAATGATATCCCAGCATGAGAAAAACAAAAGGTAAAAGAAAAGCCCAGAGAGTGCCACAATCACAAACCGCAGCCCTTCCAAGACACCAAGAGGAAGAGGAAACAGACAAAACCAAACAAGCGCAAATCGAACAAACATACGACAAGCACCAAGACTAGCTCTCTCTTCCTCAAGCGAGGTAATCGCAATCCTAAAACGACTGAAAAGCACAAGAACAAAATAACACAAGGCAAAACATAAAACAAATCGCCTCGTAGAATAAACCAAAAAGCAACAAAGAGTAAGACTAACATCGGGACCACCGCCTTAGAACGACCAGTATGATAAACCACCGGGGTTCATCATATTGTTCCTAATATCATGGGCAGTAAACAAAGATTTTGCAAAACATAAAGTTACACAAAATGTCTGAACGTTTTAGATTGATTCTACCTCCTTAGTCTGTTTCAGAACATCACGAAAACATGCCTATATAATTTTGATTCCCTTAAACCCCACTTTTATACAGTAAAACTGCGGTTTGCAGGGGTACACGTTATTTTTCTTATTTCTGCTCAAAACATGGATTGTGGGTACTCGTTAGAACCGCCTCGCCGAGGCGGTTCTAACGAGTACCCACAATCTATGTTTTGAGCAGAAATATGAAAAATATCACAGTTTTTTATCTGAAAATTTTAAAAAAATTTTGGAGGAAAAATTTTCTATATATTTGAATAGGCGTGTTTTCGTAATGAAGGTGGCGCCTGACTAGCAATCTCTGTGGTCGGGGCCATCGTGATCCTGCTTGTAGTGTTCTTGCATTTCGGCTTCAGATCGCCATTGAAACTTTTGTTTTGTTTAATCATCATCACGAAAACATACCTATATAATTGTACCCTCTTAAACCCAACTTTTATACAGTAAAACCGGGGTTTACAGGGGTATATATTATTTTCCTTATTTCTGCTCAAAAACATAGTTTGTGGTACTCGTTAAAACCACCTCTAACGAGTACCCACAATCTATGTTTTGATCAGAACTATGAAAAATATTTAAAAAAAAACATTATCTGAAAAAAATCAGTTTTTGGTGGTGAAATTTTCAATATATTTGAATAGGCGTGTATTTTTAATGTTAAGACTGGACGGTATTTATCTTGATACGTACAAGTACTAGGCAAAAAATCTTGCTTAACTCGTACCATATAAAATTGTAATAATTTATTTTTATTCAAGTTTCAAAGCATTAATAGATAAAAATTCTCAAATTCCATTGCTATGGAAATATTACAGAAAATACTCATTTTTTATTAAAAATAAACAGCTTTAGACCCAAATTATAACGCACACTCTGGTTTCAATATCAGGATATTTGTCTCCTTCGATTGCATCAGAGATATTAAGTGTGTGTGGGGGATGGGTGGGGGCCCTCCGTGTAAGGTACACCCCTTTTTTGAACGAATTTGCTCAAGTGGTGCTCTTACTAATTGATATATATATATATAAAAGTTTATATATGTCCGTCCGCAATTTCCTACATGTACGTTCTATCTCGGAATAAACAATCCAAACATACCCACATGTGTTAATATACATGCGTATACATTAGAATATCCACAGGACAATTTACAATACTATATTAAATACCTTTGAGATCCACAGGTAGTTTGCTGAATACTCCTCCCAGTGTAATAGCGATAAATGGTCCAAATATTCCAAGCGCTGACAGAATACCTGGAGATGAAAAATGCGATAAAAATTTAGAAAAGCAGTTAAAAAAAAAAAGCAGTTTTGTTATCCGTTTTATCGCGACTTAGTGTGTAATTCTGTCAAAGTTCATTCTGTTTGCCAATCAATCAAGGAATTTTAGAATTTTAGACACATGGGCAAATCGTAAAATTGACTTTGTAAACGTTTATGACAGTTATGGTAAGGAGTTAAGGTCTTTCAAAATTTAGAATAAATATGGTCTGTTTCAGACCAAGTGATAATGTCTGGCTGCAGAAGCGCCTACACTGTCACCAACACACTGCTGCAAAGACAAACAACAAGAACAAAACACACACACAAAACATGATATTTGAGTTCTATCATTATCAGTTTATTTACTTGTATTTTAACAATTTTTAATCAAGTTTATTATACTTCATGTTGATGTGTCTAAAAGACTGCTGGATTAGAAGTAATCTGTGTAGATCCAGAATGCAGAATGCGGTGTCTGATCTGGGTGTACACTCTTTAATTAGGCATGTCTGTTCGGATACGGAATAGTAATAGAAAGCTTTAGTATCTTCCTTTCGCGATATAGCTGATCCTTCCGTAGGAATTCATTGTATTCTTCGTAATAGATCGGTGAATCGTGTTGATGTATCGTCCGACCATGTGTTTTGACGCTCATTTAATTCGAAACCATTTTTATTTACATCTCGCCTCGAGCTCACGCGGCTTTTCTTCAGACGTTTTCCGGTATTTTCTGTTTGTAAACACGTCTATATTACAGAGAGACAATCGTGAGGAAAATCCGAGATCTAATGGTAAATAATTGTCTATTTTACTTTTATGCAGTTATTTTTAACGTTTTTATTATGTCGATTTTTTACCGTAATTCAATGCTGAAATATAAATGGTATTGACAATTCAAATCTGACAACTACTCTTATGTGGATCCGCATCGTCTGCGTCAAAAGTCACGCGACTGTCATGTGACATTAAGGATGCAGCATACAAATATTCACATAGGCTATGCATTATAAAACAATGGCGAGCCCTTCATAAAATGTTCATGTTAATGGTTTCTATATAAAAGTCTTATTGATTAAACGTTTGGTTAACGCTCACAAATGTCCTGAAACCTTCCTTTTCAGACCTCTCAAGTCAAGTACAGACTCCATTCACCAACCTCAATGACCAATGCCCTCCTTTAAGTCAGAGATTATGACGCTCCAATAAGAACCATAGCAATAGAGTTTGGTGTACTGGTTAACTGCTTAAAGGACTAAGCTTGCTCAGTAAACATGTGGTTAGGTAAACTGACCGCGCTGGACATTACCCCATTGGGTTAACTGGGCCGTAAAACCTCAACAAAAATGTATTAACATAAAATTAGATCTCCATGTAGATGTTAAATACTGTTAATGTTGATAAACCATAGTTTAATGGCATTAGTGTATTGTTGTTAACTTAGTCAACTATTTAAGTGTTGTTCTTGTCTTATTTCAGGTCAGAAGTGCTTAATATGGCCACCGAGTATGCTGTCAGTCTATGGTACAAGGACAGAGACCATGCATTGAGCTTCCAGTGTTACTGTGACTTTATGTCACGCTGGCCTGAGCTCAATGTGCTGAGGCCAAGATGACTAGAAATGCAACGGACCAAGGCTACAACATAATAGTGCATCACAAATTATTACAATGAACTGGGTCACATCTTAAATAAATACAATTTAAATGACAAACCTGAGAGACTTATAATGTGGACGAGAAGGGAGTGTCAACTCTCCGTAAAGCACCACAAGTTGCATCAGTTGGTACAACCCCCTACAGTAACATTAAAATCCCGTGGCTTGATTACTGTATTGGGTTGTTGTAACGATCTGGGATACCACGTATGACCTTATTTTGTGTTTCCTGCCACAAGAATGCAACAGGGTTTGCTTGATGGTAAAACACCAGGGGCTGATGGAATTGTTAGAAAAAACAGGGTGATGCAAAAGTGATGTAGTCTGAGAATAACTTGAAAGTCACCTCCTGAGATATATACCAGAGAGAAGAGCCAAAAATCCTATTCTTCTCTTGTATGAGGGCCACAAATCTCATGTGAATTTAGGTCATTGATTGGGCGAAAAGTGAAAATATCGTTTTGTTTGTTCCATCACGAAAACATACCTATATAATTTTGACCCCCTTAAACCCCGCTTTTATATAGTAAAACTGGGGTTTACAGGGGCATATGTTATTTTTCTTATTTCTGCTCAAAACAGAGATTGGTTCTAACGAGTACCCACAATCTATGTTTTGAGCAGAAATATGAAAAATATTTGAATTTTTTATCTGAAAATTTGCCAGTTTTTTGTTGTAAAATTTTCAATATATTTGAATAGGCGTGTTTTCGTAATGCTACCAGCTTATACGAGCCATATCCTCCAACCTTTGGACCTTAGTTGCGTTGGCCCGTTTTAGCGGATCTTCAATCAAATGGCTCATAAGTTCACGCAAGAAAATTGTGACCAATCAATAGGTATAATATTTGTGCCACTGCATGCCCTTCATATGTAGAGGCTCTTTCTCCCGAGAGCCTTCAGTCTTCATTTAGACGGCCTGGTATTCCCTTTAAACCCAAATGCAGCAGATCCTTCTAATCTTAAGCCGGCCAAGGTCTTAGAACAGAAAAATTACGATTCATTATGTAGTCAGGTACCTACAACAGAAAAGGTGTTGCTTGATGAGAAAGCAACAGCTTCTCAAGGTGAGTTTCTCTAAAAAGGAAAATGCTTTGAATGTTAAGAAGCCCCACATTATAGAAATACGCCTATTCAAATATTAAGAAAATTTCACCTCCAAAAACCGAAAAATTTCAGATAAAAGCTGATATTTTTTTCATGTTTCTGCTCAAAACATAGATTGTGGGTACTCGTTAGAACCGCCTCGCCGAGGGCAGAAATAAGTAAAATAATGTATACCCCTGTAAACCCAGTTTTACTATATAAAAGTGGGGTTTAAGGGGGTCAACATTATATAGGCATGTTTAGAAAGTATTTAAGGACCCTTATAAGTGGTAAGGCTGTTACTGAAGACAATGAAGTAAATACCATTTATACCATTTAATGTCATAGATATGCCAGGAAGAAACCAAGAAACTTACAAAAAGTCAAAACAAAAAAAAAGGAGAGAGAGAGAGATCAAAATGCCATGCCTGAGCAATCCTCAGGTCCATCTGGACTGTGCACCTAGCCTTGAAAAGAAAATGAAATGCCTAGTGAGAGATCCTCAGAGGATGAAGATGTACAGTGTTGTGTTTATGGTAAATGGGCACCTGATGCTGTGCGATATAGTGAATCATTTTTGTTAAATGGGTTGTTTGTGACAGATGAGGCCACTGGTGCCACTTAAAATACTGTACCACAGCAAATGTTATAAGGCTATGGGATACATTCCTTTGCAATCGCTGATTACATGAGGAAGTAAATAAATAAATGTTTTATGCATCATGATTTCAAGATAAAAAAAAAACAAAAACATTTTAGGCTGAATTGGACTGATATATACTGTTCCATGAAACTTTTTATAACAAGCGTAGTGTTGCAGTGGTTATGTCTCCTGACTCTAAAAGGCTAGGCGCTGCCGTCGTAGCCAGCGTGGGTTCTAAGGCGGTGGTGCCGGTGTTAGTCTTACTCTTTGTTGCTTTGTGGTTTATTCTACGAGGCGATTTGTTGTATGTCTTACCGTGTGTCATTTTGTTCTTGTGTTTTTCAGTCCTTTTAGTATTGCGATTACCTCGCTTGGGGAAGAGAGAGCTAATCTTAGTGCTTTTCGTACGTTTGTTCGATTTGTACTTGTTTGAATTTGTCGGTTTCCTCTTCCTTTTGGTGTCTGGGAAGGGCTGCGGTTTGTGATTGTGGCACTCCCTGGACTTTTCTCCTACTTCTTTTCATAATTCTGCTCAAAACATAGATTGTGGATACTTGTTCGAACCGCCTCGACGAGGCGGTTCTCACAAGTACCCACTATCTATGTTTTTGAGCAGAAATAAGAAAATTAATGTATACCCCTGTAAACCCCAGTTTTACTGTATAAAAGTGGGGTTTAAAGGGGTCAAAACTATATAGGCGTGTTTTCGTAATGAAAAGAGAGAAAAAAAAACAAGACGTAATGCGCTTATATTAAGCCACATCTGAATGAGATGCTTTTGGTATCCGTGCCTTCTGGTCTCGGCACACTATGAAAAATCTCGACCAAATTAATCAAAGATCGCGGTCATATTGAGTGCATGGCTGTTGTAGGGCTGAAATGATCATTGACCTTACACTTATAGCATTCTATAGGTTTTCAAATTCCTGCCTCAAATTATGTAAAATAAATGTCAAAAACGATTGCGTTTGGAAAAAAAGAACACACAAAATCACGAAAATCGTACACACGATTTGATTGAGTCTCTTCGTATGCAATACTTTAGTTTGCGCGGCTGCATACGCCCCTAGCGGCGGCTTAAGAGGTGTTCTCCAGCGATAAAGTCATTGACATGAAAAAAAAATATTCGATTTTACAGACATTGTTTTTCATTCGTTATTATTCCTACAAGATTGATACGGCAAGCGAGTGGAAGGTGTGCGGTGTTGCTTGTCCTCAGACAACGGTGATGAGGCCTACGAGATTGATACAGCAAGCGAGAGGAAGATGTGTGGTGTTGCTTGGTCACGTCCTCAGACAACGGTGATGAGGCTGCTAATTTGACAGTGATCCTGATTAAAATGAAATTTTATACCTCGTAATATGATTGGCTTTAATCATAATTTTTGAGCAAAGAATATATATATTTGTCACGGTCAGTGAATATTCATCTATTAACACTAATTACGTATCGTCAAGACATGTAAGAGTTGCATCAGATTAGAGAGTGTAATTTGAAGGTCTGCATTCTGAGTATCGTAGGGTCTGGTCAGGATCCCATAGTCATTTACGCTGCGAAAATATTCGTGTTTTACAGTCAACCCTCTTTATACCGACACTCGATGCAACGACCAAATTCGTTATAATGACAATTTGAATGTCATGAAACCTTCGCTCAAGAGATGACGGTTAATGAGAAATTATGCAAAAACATTGCATAAAATCTTCAAGCAACATATGTTTTGATATTTGTTAGAATCGCCTTAGAGAGGTGATTCTAAGAAATATCCAAAACATATGTTCTATGAGGAAATAAGAATAAAACAAGGCCTTTCTTACATATCAGTCATTACGGATTCTTTACAACAGCAAATTCATTATAATGGCAACATTTTTTGGGAACAAATGTTGTCATTGTAACGAGGGTTCACTGTACATTTTTCGGTCAGCGGAGCTATGGTCAAACCACTGATGTGGCTCAGCGCTTTGCTGCGCCGACAATAGTTCGGATAACCTCTCTAAGTTTATTCAGTTACAGTATATTTCTACTGATTCTAACAAAAGATAAAGAGATGATCACGTTGATTATTAATTTATCATAGTTACTAAGAATTACATAGTGGACGGTCCAGTTTATTTCTCTTAGCTACGCGTAATGTCCAACATGAGCATGTATCTGAAGATAGACCGTCCCTACTGCTGTTGTCTCCTTTATTTTGCAATGACCAAACCGGTATATTTGTTGTCACTATTATACTAATTATCAATGTCATCCTCACCCTTCCCTATGATCAATTTTTGTATTAGACCATTACTAAAGGACAAGATATTACAGTAAATGTATTTGTCTCCTTTTTCGGGAGATGTGTGCTAAGTATTGGCCACTTTATCCTATAGCTACTTGTTTATATTCTCACATGTCATAATTGACCTGAGTGAATAAAATATATGTTCTGTTCTGTCCTGTACTAGTAAAATAAGTACTAAAATTTTGACACAATGGTGTATGGTGCCTACACATCTTGCATGGTTTTGACGACATTTTACCAACTTGTCCATTGACATAAAGACCTTATATTTTAGATATGTTCGCAGCGACATTGCGGAATGCCTCATGAATGTACCCGAAAAGATCCGAAATGTTACGTATATCTATCATGTTGTACCTAAATACGGATTTTAGATGGACTCGCCTAATCTTTGATATGACAGGAAACATTCATCGACTTATAGGTGACTTTATTTGCGCGATCATTGTCTGCTTATCACTAGTCACATATCATACTAAACAGCGAAACGAGTTTAACATGACACAAAGGACCCTTATGGGTTGACACGTCCTTATACCAGAACCCATCATCGACAAGCCCAACTCTTACGTTTAAACGAAGAAATATTTCGACGCAAAATTTCGGACTACATTTGTCGTCTGTTCTTTTTTTTTCAAACAAACTATTGATTTGAAAATAGTTTGTATGTAAAGCTTAAAGACAAAATGTCAATCAGCGTAGATCCTGATGAGACGGCTCAATATGAAGCCCACTATTATCGCATATGACTGTGAAAGAGTAAAATTCATTACCTGTATCTAAGAATCTTATAGACTCGTTGTTTACCAAATTACCTCGGTTCCTTGGTGCTTATAACTAACCTATATAAAGACCAGTTCCAGTCTGTTTTGTGTTATTGTCAATGTATGTCATTGCTAATGGTTGCCTCGATGATTTTACTATTCCTTGAACTACCATCATGGTGGCGATGAATACCGGAATCCATCGATTACTGGGGTTTGCTTCCGTGGGTTGGTCGCTAGTTGCATCACAACTGGTCTGAAATAATAAGTGACCAGTACAGCAATTACATAAAGACAGACACATTGCGAATTTAACCCGCGATCGTGCTAATATTTACTATTGGTAAGGTCGCGGGGATGTCACTTCCGGACATGTGACCAAATATAAGAGGTGAAACTGGAATATGACCCATTACTATTCTTAGTCAATTTTCCCTCAAATTACCTTTGAAAAACGGAAAAGAAAATGGAAGTCCTTCTGAGGACATTTTATTGTCTTAACTCTATAATCATGAAATATTTGTAACTTTTGCTTGCTAACTTGCGCGGACAATCTTAGAATTTGTCATTGCTCCTTTACCAAAGGTCAGTGCTATTTTCCATTGACTGTTCAGAGTTATAACTAAGTATTAGCTTTTACAAGCTTGTGAAGATCAAGCCTTTTGTTAAAGATAAAACTCCTAATAGAGTTACGATGGCTCAAACTTGTACATCCGCCTATTCCATCACGAAAACACGCCTATATAATGTTGACCCCCTTAAACCCCATTTTTATATTGTAAAACTAGGGTTTACATGTGTATACATTATTTTTCTTATTTCTGCTCAAAAACATAGATTGTGGGTACTTGTTAGAACCGCCTCGCCGACGCGGTTCTAGTGGTACTCGTTAGAACCGCCTCGCCGAGGCGATTCTAACGGGTACGCACAATCTATGCTTTGTGCAGAAATATGAAAATATCAGAGTTTTTTATCTGAAATTTTTCAGTTTTGGACGTGAACTTTTCTATATATTTGAATAAGAGTGTTTTCGTAATGCTGAAAACCGAAGCAGTCGCCTCTACATCCAGTCTCAAAATAGCGATTTACACTGGTTTAACTTCCCACATCCCCAATTAGTTTTTCTAACAAGATTCATCTCTTGCAGCTCTTCTTTTTTCTGTGTGTGTGTGTGTGTGTAGGTGTGTGTGTGTGTGTGTGGTTTGATTCTCATTTCTCCCACTTTTGGTGCCAATAGAAGGCTGTTTTGGCATGGCTGTGGCATTCCTGAGTATCTTCCTTAGATTTTTTTTTTTTCGAATCAACGTTTGTAGGTTTAGGGAATCCTTACCGACCTAACTCATACGGAGAGCTTACACTTGGTGTTGAGTTATTCCTTCCTATCATACATAATACGTTGTTATTTTGGTGCGTGGTGTTAGACAAGGATACATCATGGACTGGCATTATGAAATGTGGTAGACTAGATAGTGCCCCAGCAATTCCATACACTAATATGCATGCTCCAAGCATCCTTGGGATATGCTGTCTACAAATACAAATGAATTGTGTCATGGGGCAAGGGTAGTTACTGCATATGCGGGCAGTGAAGGCCCAGATAAGACTGTGCATGCGCATCTGATCAGGGCCTACACTACCTGCTTATCAGGGTTTACACTACCTGCAGAACATTATCACATGTATTTTATTACGTCAATACGACTATGCAAAAAAAAAACATTTTTCTTAGCCATGGCTGTTTAAAAGCCTTTCTTTAACCAAATCTGATGAACATATTTTGTAGTACTTATTAGAAATACATTACATAGACGCTTATAATGCCTACTACAACGTATGTTATTGTGAGTTAGAAAATATATTTATCATAATAACCTTCTTACACAGAGCTATGTGAATCATGGCATTTTCGGCAAATAATATGGTAAACGAGGAAGAATTTGATTATTAACCACATGATAACAGAATTACTTTCCTATCGACGTCACTCGGAAAGATGTTTTCTGGTAGGCGTTTTATTTTAAATGAAAATATTTTGTTCTGATTGTCACCATTTCCATAAACCATGTTTTCTTTGCTATTCGCGCGCGCGCGCGCGTGCGTGCGTGTGTGTGTGTGTAATATTTACCCTAAAATTAAAGAGAAACGCTTAGAAAAATCTATAGGCATTTTAAATAAAAGGTCTTTAGGAGCAAATTATTTTGCAATAAGTTTCATGAAAATCGTTTGAACGGTTATGAAGATATGGCGTTTTGAACATTTCAAAATAGCTGCTATAGGGGCCGCCATTTTTTAGCCTTGTCGCGTGTCAAAATTCAAAAACTGCTTATTTACAGATATGGGTTGTTTATTCCCACTTTTTGAAGGTTAATATTCATTGTATATAATGAGATGTAATGTGCCCCGTACTGGCAAATCCTTGCATCAAAATGGTTGTTATTATATATTTTTAATTGTGAAGTCATGACGTCACTTACTCACAGCCTAGAACTTCTATAACTTGCTTATAAGTTGGTTGATTTTCATGAAATTTGTCGCAAAATGTTCAGCTTTCTGTGCTGTTGCCTTGCCTTAAAAGTGCATGAATATGTTTGTGGATATTTTTCTTCAAATTTATAGCCAACAATTGCTTTGACCTGTGCAATTACTATAATAAATTGATTTTTAGACATGCTATACAAGAAAATATCATCACGAAAACACGCCTATATATTTTTGACCCCCTTAAACCCCACTTTTAAATAGTAAAACTGGAGTGAACAGGGGTATACATTACTTTTCTTATTTTGCTAAAAAAACATAGATTGTGGGTACCCGTTAGAACCGCCTCGGCGAGGCGGTTCTAACGAGTACCAACAATCTATGTTTTGAGAAGGAATATGAAAAATATCTCAATTTTTTACCTGAAAATTTTCCTTTTTTGGTTGAAAAATTTTCAATATATTTGAATAGGCGTGTTTTCGTAATGTGTTTTACTTTTCTTACTGTGTTGCGAAAATTTCAGAAAATTTGAACAAACGAAACTTGTTGAAAACTGCCTCTAATTTAACTACCCTACCCAATTTGCAGCCATTTTACTATCGAAAAAAAAGCGAAATATTAAAAAAAAAAAAAAAAAAAAAAAAAACAATGAATAGAATTACAAGATGTCCTAGGGTCACGGGTCGCTCATCTTCTGCGAGAAAAAATCACTAAAGATATGCTGATTTTATGCAACATTTTGCCAATCCTGTCATTGAAACTAATGAAAGCATCATCATTTTGAGCAGTTCTTGGTTTTGAAGAAAAAGAATGTGTTAATTGTTATATGTTTTACCAAAAACGAAAGTCAGTGGAGTGTGACGGAACAAATTCAACGCCATTTTAAGAGTTCGTGAACTTTGATGAAAATTTTGCAGAATAAAGTTGTTTAACAATGTGATGGTTTTATACATGTACACACCACAGCGTTTGCCGGCCTCGGTGGCTCAGTTGGATGTGCCGTCCGACTGGAGACCAGGAGGTCGCGGGTTCAACCCCCGCCGAGGTCGGCAACATTCTTTCGTGGAGATTGATCATGAAATATTTTCTACGGTCATTCTCTCCCTTCCGCTGATTCAAGAAGGGCAGTTGTCAGTTTCTGGCGAAAAAATGTGCACAATACTGGTTAACCGCTTAGAGGACTAAGCCTGCCCAGTAAACGTGTGGTTAGGTAAACTGACCGCGCTCGACATGACCCCATTGGGTTGACTGGGCCGTAAAACCTCAACACGAACAAACAAACACACCACAGCGGCAGGGGAAGATAACCCTAAAGATTTTAAGTTTTTTTTTACTTCAGTCATATATTTTAAGTTTTAGACACTTCAGGTATTTCGTCTTTGTGTGCGTGTTCATGGCTCTCAAGGGTGATTCCTTTTATAATCTATTTTTCTTGGCCAGAATTCATGGATTTACCAAGCTCTCATCTTCATGGGATAAGTACAGAAAAGATGAGGAGAAGAGATATTTCAGTTGCATGTTGCCACCCCTGCATATGCTACGCCTTGTGTCTCTTTACGAGGCCAGATAAGACAAGATCAACAAGGTCTTCTTTCCCTGCAACGTTCTTAACATCTCACTAATACAGTCAACCCTCTTTTTACCGACACTCGATACAATGACAAATTCGTTATAATGTTTATTTGACTGGCACAAAACTTTCGTTCACGAGTTACAGTTATTCTGAAATTATTGAAAATGAAATCAAATTATTTAATGCTTCAAGAAACACACGAGGCGATTCTAACAGATATCTAAAACTTACATACCATGCGAAAAATAAAAACATCACGAAAACATGCCTATATAATTTTGACCCCCTTAAACCCCATTTTTATATAGTAAAACTGGAGTTTACAGGGGTATACGTTATTTTTCTTATTTCTACTCAAAAACATAGATTGTGGGTACTCGTTAGAGCCGCCTTGACAAGGCGATTCTAACGAGTACCCACAATCTATATTTTGAGCAGAAATATGTAAAATATCAGAATTTTTTATCTGAAATTTTTCATTTTTTGGTAGTAAAATTTTCAGTATATTTGAAAAGGCGCGTTTTCGTAATGAAAAAAGTGAAGGCTTTTCTTCAGGACCAGTTTCTGAGCCAACACTCAGAGACAATCCACCCACCAGTGCTGTCAGTGCTATGATTAAATATGGTTCGACGTTTTGTGGGTGTTTGCTGTTTATAAAATTCACATACCTACTCAGGAAATGACTTGCAAATAAAACAGTAACAACAAATCCAATATCATTGGCGCTGAGAAGAATGCCACTCTTATAACTACTAAGCCCAAATGCCCGTTCCATCACCGTAATCTGCGACGAAATGTAGGTCTGGAAGCTAAGGGAAAACAGGGAACCAAGTCCAGATACAATGCAGAATGCTAACATTAAACCATGTGATTCTTTAACCTCACTTTCGATTTTGGTTTTTCCGGGTTCCAATGGAGGCTCCGCAATGGTATCTGTGCCTGAATGTCTTGCAGTTTCGCCATTTTGGGTGTCCAAAGTCAATTCAGCATTCATATTGGTTTCGTTTCGTGTAGATTTTTCGACGTTCTACATGTAGCACCAGGTTAGTACGTTACACCCTGTCAAAATAAAACATAGAATCCAACAAACACACAACGTTACAGGAACGTCGTTATAGCGTTGCTGCAAAGGCGACGTTGCAGCAACGTTATAATGTTGCTGCGACATTGTGGTTGGTGGGGAGTATTAATTAGCCGCAACGTACTTTCTGTTTATTAGAAAACGTACGTAAGCCTTACGAAGACTAGAATCAAACTGCACATCCGAGCAGACTGATAATGCATGAAAAAAATTTGCTGCCTTGCGATATAAAATGAAACCGCTATTACCTACCCATTATAGTCGACTCTCGTTATCTCGAATTCCAATGGGCTCTCTGAAATACCTCGAGATATCCGCACCTCGACATATCAGATTTGCAGAATTGAGGAAAAAAAATGACTCGAATAACCACATTGTAATTGGACTCTTGAAGTAGAGATATATTGAAAATATTGTAGAAAAGAGGAGAAATTGCTCCTTAGGAGCAATTTCTCTTCTTTTCCTCAATATTTTTTAACTTGTTTTTACATTTTCATGTTTAGGCAGGGACCAGATTTTCACTTCGAGATAAGCGGTTATTCAAGATAAGCGAGTTCGAGATAACGAGGGTTAACTGTATATGTGTAAAGGAGACTACCTGGCAAGTAACTGTCATGTGGCTAGTCCGATCTGACCCTAAATCGATCTCGTCCATTTTATGGCTGCTCTCATTACCTGCAAGTCTGATGAAGATTCGATCAAAAATAAAATCGCTATCGTCCAGACAACATTTTCCTAAGCCTAGTTACCCTTAAGGGCGGGTAACTCTCATGTCAATAGTCGAAACTGAGCCAAAGTCAAATTTGTTCGAGATTTTATGCCTGTCCTCGTTATCTGCGATTGCTGAAGATCGGATCAAAAATGAAGTCGGTATCGTCCGGACAATATTTTCCCCATAATATGTCTATGTAAGACTGAATGGCAAGTAACTCTAATGTGAATAGTCCAATCTGCACGAAAATTTAACCCATCCGAGATTTTATGGCTGCCCTTATTACCTGCAAGTCTAATGAAGATCGACCAACACGGAAATCGCTATCATCCAGATAGCTTTTTCCGAAGTATTTGGGGCCCTCAAGGGCGGATACCTCTCATGCCAAATGGTCGAAACTGGACCAAACTCGAACTTGTCCGAGACTGTATGCTTGTCCTCGCTATCTTCAAGTTTGATTAAGCTGATTCGATCAATGTCTAGACAACGTTTTCCCCATTACGTGCCTATAAGAGACAAGGGCAAATACTTATTGTGTTGAGGTTTTACGGCCCAGTCAACCCAATGGGGTCATGTCGAGCGCGGTCAGTTTACCTAACCACACGTTTACTGGGCAGGCTTAGTCCTCTAAGCGGTTAACCAGTATTGTGCACATTCTTTCGCCAGAAACTGACAACTGCCCTTCTTGTATCAGCGGAAGGGGGAGAATGACCGTAGAAAATATTTCATGATCAATCTCCACGAAAGAATGTTGCCGACCTCGGCGGGGGTCCTGGTCTCCAGTTGGACGGCGCATCAAATAACTTATGTGAATAGTCTGATCTGGCTTAAAATATACCTCGTCCAAGACTTTATGGCTGTCCTCATTATCTGCAAGTGATGAAAATTTTATCAAATATGAAGTCACTATCCAGTCAGCATTCTACGTAAATCTATATCGGGCCGTCATCGGCCCGTCAGGGTAGCTGACGGGCCGATGACGGACCGATGTAGATTTACGTAGAATGCTAGCTGGGTATTGCCCGGACAACATTTTGCTAAGTCTACAGGACCGTCAAAGGTAGGTTACTCTCATGCCAATTGTTGAAACTAGTCCAAATTCGAATCATTTCAAGATTTTATGCAGGTACTTATCATATGCAAGTTAGATAAAGAGCCAATCAGAAATGAAATCTCCATCAGCCAGACAACATTTTCTCCACATCACGAAAACATACCTATACAATATTGACCCCTCTTAAACCCCACTCTTATATAGTAAAATTGGGGCTTACAGGGGTAAACATTTTATTTTTCTTATTTGTGCCAAAAACATAGATTGTGGGTACTCGTTAGAACCGCCTCGCCGGGGCGGTTCTAACTAGTACCCAAAATCTATGTTTTGAGCAGAAATATGAGAAATGTCAATTTTTATTATCTGAAAATTTTACATTTTTGGTTGTAAAATTTTCAATATATTTGAATAGGCGTGTTTTCGTAATGATTATATGTCTAAGGGAGCCTAACAAGGCAGGTAAATTCATGCAAATTGTCCGATTCGGTCCAAAATCGAATGTCCAAGATTTTATGCCCATTTTCATTACCAGCACGTTTGATGACAATTTGAAAAAAAAAAAAAAAAATAGTCACTACCGCCCAGAGAACATTTTCCCCATTATATGTCAATGGGACATTTTGGTTGCCGTGGAAACCAAAGTTTCCTTTTTTTCTGACAAGACCTGACCTAAAACCAAATACAGCCAATCCCCATCCCAGTGATAGTACCTGTGAAATTTGACCAAGATTATCCAACTAGTCTTGAAGATATTTTTTGTTCGAAAGTGTGGACGCACGGACGGACGACTGAACCTTGCTACCCTATAGCTAACCCTTTGAGCCTTCGTTGTTATCTGCAAGTTTGATGTAGACCCAATCAAAATCAATACTCTCGTTTGGACATCATTTTCCCCAATATTATGTCTATAGGTGACTGAAGGGCAAGTAACTCTCATGTGAATAGTCCAATCAGGCTCAAAATCGAACTTATCCAAAATTTTTTGCTGTCCTCATTAACTGCAAGCCTAATGATAAACAAGAAAAACGCCGAACAACATTTTCTAAATAATGAAGAAAGTGAGAAGTGTCTCTCTTGCACGTGAAACACTTTTTGGTCTTCCTCTATATCCTACCAAATATGAAAGCAATCCACTGTAGAATAAAGGTAACATATAACTTTGAAAAAAGGTTAACCGAAAGGTTAACATGGGTCGACGCCCGCCGCGTGCCCGTCCGGACATTGCTTTTCTAAAGGACGTATTTTAAAAAATACGTCCAAAAATAAAGTCGCTATTATCAGCATATTTTTTTTAATCTATAGGACACTTAAGGGCCGGCAACAACCATGTAATTAGTCCAAACCTTGCTTAAATCGAACTAGTCCAAGATTTTATGTCTGTCCCCGTTATCTGCAAGTTTGATAAAGATCGAACATTTTCCCATTATATGTCTAACAGAGACTAAATGGCAAGTAACTCTCATGTGAATAGTCCGATCTGACCTAAAATGGAACTCGTCCAAAATTTAATGGCTGTCCTCATTACCTGCAAAAAAGGTAAGAGAAAAGTCCAGGGAATGCCACAATCACAAACCGCAGCCCTTCCCAGACCCCAAGAGGAAGAGGAAACCGACAAATCTAAACAAGCACAAATCGAACAAACGTACGAAAAAGCACTAAGATTAGCTCTCTCTTCCCCAAGCGAGGTAATCGCAATACTAAAATGATTGAAAAACACAAGAACAAAATGACACACGGAAAGACATACAACAAATCGCCTCGTAGAATAAACCACAGAGCAACAAAGAGTAAGACTAACACCGGGACCACCGCCTTAGAACGAGCAGGTCCTGCAAGTCCGATAAAAAAAATTAGATCGCAAATGAAATTTCAACATGAATTGTAAAATATCAGGGCTTAAGGTAGAATTTAAAAAAAAACACAACTCAAATGGATAAGGGGAAAAGTATAGCACATAAATAATAAAAACAAGATGGAGATTACAGTGGGATTCTAACACATTCAAGTTATTGGGAATAATCTTTGACACAGATGGGAACTAATTGTTCTCCTCTTGTTGCAGATTTGTTTCTGTTTGTTATGAGAGATATTTCATGAAGTCTCTCTCACGGGAAAATCGGGCTGACATTATTGACGCTTTCAATTCAACTTCAAGATACCTTGATGATATGTTAAATGTTGACAATATTTACTTTGACCAAATGGTGGACCGCATATACCCTATAGAACTCCAATTAAATAGAGCCAATTCTTCCGATACCGAGGCACCTTTTTTGGATTTGAATATATTTTTATCTAATGGTACAGTTTCTACCAAAATTTATAATAAACGGACAATTTTTAAAATAACGACAACCCTGCCTAAGAAGTTTGGCAGTAAGAGCTTTATTATGGCAGTTAAAGTCACTAAGATTTGACGAATCTCTGGATAAATGGTCTACCATTTGGTCAAAGTAAATATTGGTCCCTGTGTTAGTCTAACTATTTGTTGCTTTGTGGTTTATTCTACGAGGCATATTTGTTTTATGTCTTATCTTGTGTCATTTTGTTCTTGTGTTTTTCAGTCCTTTTAGTATTGCGATTACTTCGCTTGGGGAAGAGAGAGCTAATCTTAGTGCTTTTCGTACGTTTGTTCGATGTGTGCTTGTTTGGATTTGTCGGTTTCCTCTTCCTCTTGGTGTCTGGGAAGGGCTGCGGTTTGTGATTGTGGCACTTCCTGGACTTTTCTCTTACCTTTTTTGTCAGTATTTGATAAATCATCAAGGTATCTTGAAGCTGAATTGAAAGTCTCAATAATGTCAGCCTGATTTTCACGAGAGAGAGACCATGAAATCTCTCTCATAACAAAAAAGAAACAAATCTGCAACAAGAGGAGTACAATTAGATACCATCGAATTCTTTACAGCAAAAATAAAAGCATGCCAGGGTGACAGAATCATTTTTATAACTTATCTTTCCATCAAATGTACAGATAATAACCAGTAATGCTGATTATAAAAACAGTATTATACAGCATGTGTACATGTAAAGTGGGCAAGAGAGTGAGGAGTGGAATATTATTAATTCACTGTGCAAATAATATAGTTAAAAATGGTACCGTATTTGCCTGAACAAAAGACACATAATTAATGTACGAAAACTTAAAAAGTCTGGCATATAATTACATGTGTAAAAGTATTGATATGTCTGTTTAGATGAATATGGTATAATTTGTAAATATTCTGTGGTGTTTGCCTCACTGCTGACAATGATTGCTGGTGGTCCTGATCTAGTACCCAGAAATCAGCAGTGGTACTTAGCATCACGAAAACATGCCTATATAATTTTGACCCCCTTAAACCCCACTTTTATATAGTAAAACTGGGGTTTTCAGGGGTATACATTATTTTTCTTATTTCTGCTCAAAACATAGATTGTGGGTACTCGTTAGAACCGCCTCGGTGAGGCGGTTCTAACGAGTACCCACAATCTATGTTTTGAGCAGAAATATGAAAAAAATCTGATTTTTTATGTGAAAATTTTCAGTTTTTGGAAGTGAAATTTTCTATATATTTGTATAGGCGTGTTTTGGTAATGGCATGATACTGCTGCATTCTATTTAATTGCTGGATTATTATAAACAATGTACAAATAAAAATATTGTAAGGGGTGTTAGTGTGATAGCCCTACCTGACCTACAACGATTAAAATGGACGGGGAGAATAAAGTATTTTTGAAAAACAAAAAAAAAAAAAAAAAAAAAAAAAAAAAACAAGTATTAGCTTTCAGCTTTGAAATACGCTTAGCATACTTTGTGTGCTTATCGTACATTAAACCTTAAAGCGCCAATCACAACAATTGTCGTCTGCTTTGTCATCTGCTTGTGATGTTAAAAGTCATTTTAGCAAACAGTGTAGACCAAGATCAGACTGCTGGGTTCACACTGTTTGCCTGTGTGCAAAAATAAGTTTGAAAAATTTGCAAGAATATTCAACAGACGACATTTTCATATGCAGTTTTTCTTGGCGCTTTAAGGGTTAAGCTTTTTTTGTGAAAGCTAATACATATACTTGTTAAGATGACATCAAAGTTCAATGAGATTGAATCCGGAGTCTAACTGTTGGTTTTCTTTTGCTCCAGCATTTCAGTTGGTTTGTGCTGTCGAGTCCTCATCGTTGTTTCATCTCTGTGATTAGTTGATCTTTTGTGTTCTCGGAGATGTAGCACTGATGAGTTAGGGAGCCTTCATGCGGACTGAATAAACTATGTGTCTAAACCGCGGCAGAAGTAAGGGCGAGGACTGTGGCTACGTAAAATCGATTTAAGCCCCCCCCTCCCCCCCCCCTCCACTACACACACACACACACCCAAGTGGAATATTTTCCACTGACTGTTTCTTAAGGCGGTTCTTCTGTCTTGGTTTATTTTTGTTATAGTTCGTCTTTGAATGTGTGTGTCGCTTACATCTTTTGGTTTTGGATAGCCATTTGGTCACTTTGTGGGAAAGAAACTGTCTGTTTGGTTTTCTGCTAGTGATGTTTCCATTAGGGTCTAGTTATTTCGTGTTTGTGTTTCTTTCCCGTTGATGTCTCTGATGGGAAGTGTGGGATAATTGTATCGATTCCTGATCATTGCCTTCTCTTCTATTCAGCTGCGCAAAACAATTATATAAAAGTAACACTGACATATCGTCATGAGACCGGAGTGTAAATAAAAGCCTAGTGGGTGGTTGGTAACACACAGTTTAGCTTCAATGGAGTGTAAGTCAAAGCTTATTCGGTTATTGATAACAACATACGGTTTACCTTCAATGGGTCAAATGTCTTTGGGACCATAGAACTTTGTTCTCGACATGTCTTTTTTTTTTTTTTTTTTTTTTTTTTTTTCTTGAGACGCGTGGGGTTGATCTGAGCGCCAGGTCAGGAGGCCCATGGAGACATATGGATGTCTTTTTAATTTTCTATAAATAATAGTTTGCTGAGTGCACTCTAAGTCTACCAGATAAATAATCTTAACTTCCAGTTACAAAAATACTATTTTCAATTTACACTAAAATGGCTTTCTCTGTTTCATTTGGAATTTTAGATGCCATAGCTGGGTTTTAAAATCTTCATTAGCCTCGTGGGTCTTGAAAAATAGCTCTTACTAAAAGACTGCTCGGATGTTGTTCACTGATATCAAGATTGAACCTAAGGGACCCAATTAGGGGAGTTATCGGACAAGGTTGCACATTACTACCAAAAAGCTAAATAGCGTATAGTCCACTGAGGTATTCATAATGTAAATGAATTAATTCAACAGTGGCCATTTTTCTTTAAAAAAAAAAACGAAAAAAAAAAAACATTTCTTCTTGAAATGTTTGAATTCATGTCAATACGCGTACTCGCAAAAATCTGTGTTTGACTTATTTTCCATAAGTGTGTGTATGTGTGTGCGTGTGTGTGCGTGTGTGCGCGCGCGCGTGCGTGCGTGAGTGCGTGCTTGTGTGTGTGTCACTTCAGATACTAGACTAAAAGTATGTTGTTTATACATTTAAATAAATGAGGCCTAATAGGGTGCGTTTGTGTTTAAGTTGAGCTTTTAAGGCCAAATCAAAATGGGGTCACGTCGAACGCAGTCAGTTTATCTAGCCGCACTTTTGCTGCAGTCCTCTTAGCAGTTAACCAGTATTGTGCAAATTCTTTCGCTAGAAACTGACAACTGCCCTTCATGAATCGGCGGAAGGGAGAGAATGACCGTAGACCTGTTCAATCTCCACGAAAGAATGTTGCCGACCCGGCGGGGTCGAACCCGCAAAATTCTGACCACCAGCTGGACGCGCATCCAACTGAGCCATCGAGGCCGGCATCAGCTTAGCCGTCACTTCAAAATCAAATTCATCATATTCAGACTAGAACAGTTTCCATGGGACACGGTTGCCTCCGCCTGGTACCATTTGTAACATATAATGCTTAGATAATAGACCAAGAGTGATGATCCAGAGGCATAATGCAAACAATATAATAGAGATCTTCTACGTAAAACAACTGACTCCATCACTGATGTTCAATGGGGACAGGAAAATCCCAACCTGAGGGTCCATCATTCCAGTGGGAAATGAAGCTGTGACGTTTCATGAATATATCCCATAGGGTTTATGAGTTATCATCACGAAAACATACCTATATAATTTTGCCCCCCTTAAACCCCATTTTTATATGGTAAAACTGGGATTTACATGGGTATACATTATTTTTTTTATTTCTATTTAAAACATAGATTGTGGGTACCCGTTAGAACCGCCTCGCCGAGGCGGTTCTAACGAGTACCCACAATCTATGTTTTGAACAGAAATATAAAAAAAATATCTGAATTTTTTATCAAAAAATTTTCCTTTTTGGGTTGTAAAATTTTCAATATATTTGAATAGGTATGTTTCCATAATGTGATTCGAACACAAAGAAAGCATGACACTACATGCCATGGATTTTTGGCAAAAGGAGTTAATTCAAAAACAGATTAGCAAGAGTTATCTTCCTTTTTCGCAACACATTGTCACGACATGATTTAGCTATCTGTGAAGTTTTATGAATACTTTTCCTACGGTTAAGAAGTTATGAGCAGTACACTGCATGGAATTTAGGCAAGGAGGGGATAATTCTCGGACATAACTCAAAAACCGAATTAGCCAGTGTTGCTGTTTTAATTATTGACCCATCATCTCGATACCATTTAGCTACCCGTGGAGTTTCATGAATATATTCTATACTGTTTAGGAGTTATTAGCCAGACTACATTGATTTTAGGAAAGGGGAGTTAAGTAAAAAAAAAGACTTTGCTTGCCATTGTCTTCTGTAATCGCGTCACATCGTCTCGATATGATTTCGCCTTCTGTGAAGTTTCATGAATATATTTCAAATGGTTTAGGAGTCATGAGTCGGACACGAAGAAAGCATTACACTGCATGGATTTTTGGCAAGGGTTAATTCAAAAACTTAATTAGATCAGAGTTGTCTTCTTTGTTTGGGATACATCGTCTCGATATAATTAAGCCATCTATATAATTTCCTGAACATATTCCATACAGTTTAGGAGCCAGACACGAAAAACATTTTAGCATAATACTACAGGGGGTAACTCAAAAACCAAAGTAGCCATAGTTATCTTCCTTGTTCGTGACACATCATCTCGATATGATAAAATCAACTGTGATTTACATACAATTTAGGAGAGATGGCCCGGACACAAATTTCGAGCACGCACGCGCGCGCACACACACACACACACACACACACGCGCCTTTCAGACTATCATTTTGGGCATGCCTACTTTACTTGCTCTCATCCCCAAACCCACTTTCTCGCACGCACATACGCTTGGACAGTTCATCTAGCAACGAAGGACGTCACATTTGGTGGCAGCGGTGGAATAAATTTAAACTCAGTAGAATTGTTTATTAGACGTGTCATTAAGTAATGACAAATATATATACTTTTCTGTGCAAATATGCGTTAAAATATATACTCAAAAATAGCCAGTGTCCCCTGGTCCCTTTAGTAACAGTTTCTTTGTAACTGTGAACAAAGTGGTATGTGAACTATGTGATAACGTCCTATATGTTTGTAAACTGGTATTGAGAGTAAGTTTCATTTGTTGGTATCGAGTGAAGCAATCGCCTAAATGTGCCCTTGTTTGTGAATTTCTCTCTTTTCAAGTGAGTAAAGAAAGTTACATTCTCTCACTCAGATATTTATTTTGTACACTGCTATTATGTCAGGTCAGTCGCAAAAAAAAATCACCCACATAACCTTGTTGTATAAATCTTTTTTATGAAAATGGTATCTTGTTATGATCCTGGAACTAGTAATGTAAATGCTCGCAATCACATTAGGGAAACGGTCCATGTCAAAACTCAGGTGTTTGCTGCGTCAGATCATGAACGAATTTCCCGCCCAGCCCCGTTTTTGGTACATGTACCAGTTTCCCGTCCTTCACCTGCGATGAACCCTTTGTCAATGGCACCCTCAGCGTTGAAGTCCTACTTCGTTTGCCCCGAAGAAATTAGCATGTAGGTGAACCCGCTCAAACTTCAGTCCCTGTACAAAATATAAACTCCGGGAACAGAACAAATGAAGAATTAAAACAAAAAGAAAGAAAAGAAAAAAATCTTAAATGCAAACACCGTTAGCATGCGGCCATAAAGGCAAAGTTTGGAAGTGAAGACGTAGGCTCATGTAGAGATTCTTGCGAACATGGATACTATGCTCGCGATCGAAGCGCAAGCGCCCCTGCCCCTTATCCCCGTAAGACTACAAGTTAAAACCTCCTTTCTCCTAAGAAATGGACAATCTTAGTATCCTAATAAATGGTTGAATCTGATAAAATACTCACTTATACCGCCACTAAAGTTCAGAATAATACTGGGTGCAAAACCCTTATCTTCTCTCGAGCAATAATAAAATGCTGTTTCATCTGTACGATTTCAAGATCGTCAATTTGAATGCCCCGCTTCGATATTTTCCGTAGGAGAGCGACAACAATTCAGAAAGTATTCACGTGACAAATTTGCATCTCATTAGTGCTCACAAATATGCAAAATAGAAGGGAAGGCAATGATCAGGAATCGATACAATTATCCCAAGCCTCCCATCAGAGACATCAAAGGGAAAGAAACACAAACACGAAATAACTGGACCCTAATGGAAACCTCACTAGCAGAAAGCCAAACGGACAGTTACTTCCCCACAAAGTGGCCAAATGGCTATCCAAAACAACAAAAAAAAAAAAGATGTAAGCGACACACACATTCAAAGACGAACTAAAACAAAAATAAACCAAGACAGAAGAACTGTTTCCACTATACCACTCAATTTAAAAGCACTGAATACGAAGTTCCATTTGAGCGAATCGGATTATTAGCGTGATGTATTTTCATCTGAAGCAAGATTATCAATTACGTAAAGGTTCCTGATACTCTGATGTTGGGGCAACCTATTCTATTAAGATTAAATTGAAACATAGTCGTTTCATATTCAAATTCGTGTAAGCAGGATATGGGTTGTAAGGAAAACAAGAGATGACCCTGTATCGCTCACCCGAGTACCAGCCACGTTTCCAGTTACTTAGCCTTTCGATTGAGGAGGAAGTTCAAACTAGATATTTAAGATGACGGTTGTGGCAGCCACCTTATAATTCCTATCGAAACAATTTGAGCCACATTTGTATCACAAGTCACCCCGATAATTCATACCAAGTTTCCAGTTAGTTGGCCTTTCGGATCAGGAGACGAACTTCAAAGCAAAGTTTTTAAGATCGCGGCCAACTGGAATAATTGGTCGGAACAATTCAGCTTTTTTATCTACAAGTTACTCTGATACTTTCAATCAAGTTTTTAGTCAATCGGCCTTTCCATTCGGGAGAAATACATTTTCAAGATGGAGGCCCTGGTGACCATTTTGGATATCCAATCGGAACGTTTTTAGCTATTTTTCATTTACTTCGTACCAAGTGGCCTTTAAGAAATCGATATTCCACTTCTTTACAGTCTTCTTCAGATTTGATTGAATTAGTCAGCTCTGATAATTTATCAATTTTCTGGGCACATAGGCTTGTCAGAGAAAGGTCAAAGTTATAAGTACCCCAACCCCTCACTAATTGTCTCTGAATGTTAGACCACTTTTGTGTGCCTTCTCAAACGCATTGATATGTGCGCATGACCAAAATTAACATTTTGACTTGTTCATCCAGCGAAGACTCATAGCTACTTAGAGTTTTTGCTGTGTGCTCATTGGGTAGCTATGGACTCGGTTTCTTCATACAGACATCAAAGACTCGGATCAGGCTGTGCGTATTCCCAGGCTGATCTGAGTTTTTGCTGGGAACACGTCAAATGTTTATCACCTGGTTGCATCTTGTTTCGTGTCTCGTTGTTCAGTCTGTGATGTCTCATTCAAATTTGTGATTTGTTGAGTTTTATTCTTATTGAGCATGCGCATGACAAAACCAACAATTTGACATGCAACCCAAGCAAAGACGCAAATCAGCCCGGGCATCCGCCCATTCTAATCAGTCTTTAGTCAATAGGTAGCGGCATGTCCCAGGGGGGAATCTAGAACACACTTTAAAACCATCTTGCAAAACTTCAAAGCCATATCTATTGTAAAGAAAAAGAAGTTGAAGAAGAATAAGAAGAAGAAGAACGGAGCCATCACGAAAACATGCCTATATAATGTTGACCCCCTTAAACCCCACCTTTATATAGTAAAACTGGGGTTTACAGGGGTATACATTATTTTTCTTATTTCTGCCCAAAAATGTAGATTGTGGGTACTCGTTAGAACCGCCTCGCCGACAATTCACAAGAAATTCCAAGTCTCACTTTCTCTGACAAACAATATTTTTTTTAGAATTGCTACAATTATGCATAGTGCTCTAAGGGTTAGTTTTAGTGTAAGTCATACAAAAATTTCCATCAGCTTTGATTTCTAAAAAAAAAAAAAAAAAAAAAAAAAAAAAAAATGGTCAGCACAGCTCTGCATGAAAACGAATGAAAATAAAAATGCCCAAAAATGTACTTGAAGTCTGAAAGCCTGACTTACGACCACTGCGAATCGTTCTTAACCCTTGTCCTGCTGAAAACGGATATACCCTGCCTTTGCAAACAGTGTAGATCCAGATCAGTTGGCTTCTGAAGAAGCCAACTGATCTGGCTCTGCACTGTTTGCCATTAAGTATGTGAAATTATAAAAATAATCTTGATCAAGTTTTGATCAAGTTTTCTGATTGGCTAAAAATTAGAAGTGGGCATGGCATCTTCATTTATTCAGCAGGACAAGGGTTAATAACTCCTTTGTTTATTTCAATTATACATGTAATAATACAAAACTTACCTTGGGCATTTTATAAACTAAGATGAACGATCGTTGCCTCGGCTTTCCTAAGTTTACATAAATTAAACCAAAGATCATTATACTGGGATAATATGATACATGTGCATGACTATTAAAACAAATGACACCCTCATTTCATTTCATACAGTGCATATAATACAATTCCAGATATGGCAAATTTTTTGACCCCAAAAGTATTGTTATGTTTTCTATTTCTCCACTAAAATATACGTTATGGTACTCATTAGAAGTGCTGCACCAACACGCTTCTAATGAGTATCACAATATATGTTTTCATAAAGAAATAAGAAAATTATTATACGGATAGTCTGTCTTATTTGGAGCCATGATATAAGTGCAATATTACATTCCCCTTTGCCCTATACAGCTAACTTACCATCACGAAAACATACCTATATAATTTATACCCCCTTAAACCCGACTTTTATATAGTAAAACTGGGGTTTACAGGGAGGGGTATGCATTATTTTTCTTATTTCTGCTCAAAAACATAGATTGTGGGTATTCGTTAGAACCGCCTCGGCGAGGCGGTTCTAACGAGTACCCACAATCTATGTTTTGAGCAGAAATATGAAAAATGCCGAGGCGGTTCTAACGAGTACACACAATCTATGTTTTTGAGCAGAAATAAGAAAAATATTAGAATTTTTTTTCTGAAAATTTTCATTTTTAGTGGTAAAATTTTCAGTATATTTGAATAGGCGTGTTTTCGTAATGGAGAGAACAATGAAATAAAAATGTACTAAATTTTCAAAGCTATGGAAAAGTTCTAAAATATCTCTTGCATCTTGTCTCAGTTTACATGAAAATGACAGTAACTGAAACTGGTCCCCCATCCGGTCCCTATTCTAGCGCCATACTAAAAATACACTGCTCGTTCTCTGTTATTTCTCTGTTTTGTCTCAGCGGGAAACAATGATATGCCCCTAACCCTCGGGGGGGGGGGGGGGTAACTTCCTATATATGGCATAGTACGGATGTGCGTGTCGAATAGCCCCCTTTTTCAGCGCTGCCAGGTATATGATTGGCCCCCTTTTTTCAACAAAAAGTATATGAATGGCCCCATTTTTTCTGGATTCCTGTGTGAAAGGCCCCATTTTTCTGGCATCCTGGTATATGCACATATTTTTCGCTCAGAGATTTTTCGAGGCTGCTTATCCTCTTGGTATTACATGAATTGACTATGATATTTGTGTAATAACCAGCAAAAAATGAGTACAAAAAATCAAAGGGCAGTATATGAATAGGTCAACATTTTGGATGATCAAGTATATAAATGGGTCCATTTTTTCGAAGGCCAGGTATATAAATGGGGTAGGTTTTGGAATACTGGGTCGCACACCCGTACCAAAATTACCCCTAAGTTACCCCCCGAGCCCTAACCCCGCAACTCCGCAATAAGGGATTTTCTAGTGATACATAGTATCTCTATAATAGGAGAAAGCAGTCAGTTAACTCCCTTGATTACTTTCTATAAATAACCAGGTCCAATTAATTGGATTCCTCTGCTTTTATCATTAGTGTTTCCATTCAGTATCACTTCTTTTTGCTTAATAAATCTAATTTTAACAAGGTCATATGCCAATACAGCTTCCAAAATATTTAAAAGAAACATTTTCTGTGCAATAAAATATATTATATTAATTAATCTTCCATGTCGATATGGAGAAATGTAAAGTTAAGAATTTGTTAAATTCCACTGATGATCTATGACAAAAGCAGAGGATTCCAATTAGAAGGAGCTGGTTTGTATTTGATCTACCTTGGATTTTATCTGTCAAGGGAGATAATAGAAATACTGCTGCGATCTCTCATTACGCGTTCTTTATCCCCGACACACTTGGTGGAGCACTCCGCGGGCTATTGACGTAAACTAGTATCCCTTTCTGAACACGACATGCCCTGTCTTAGCAAACAGTGTAGATCCAGATCAGTTGGAGAAGCCAACTGATCTGGATCTGCACTGTTTGTCATTAAGTATGTGAATTTCTAACAAAAAACCGGATCAGGTAATCCGATTGGCTTGAAATTAGAAGTGGGCGTGGCATCTTAATTTATTCAGCATAACAAGGGTTATCATTATTTGTACTGCAGATTTACCAATATTGTGATGCGAATAAATATAAAACGTTGTCTAAATTTTTTTTACTTCGCCATTATGATTATGAATCCTGTAACATTTTTTTTTTTTTTTTTATTCTCTGTTTATTTAAAAGTAATATCGTCCCGCAACATAGACATGAATGTTTTAAAACTTTTGACAAGAAAACATATCGTCAAAAGGAAAATCTATATTCAATATTTTCACAATCATAACTTTAATTAAATCTATGGAATGAGAATAAAATTCTTAATCCTTAAAGCGCTAAAAACAGTATCAATGGTGTCCATTAAGGCTGGCACAATTATTCGGATAACCGATTAATTGACGATAAATTCCACAAAAATGATCGGGTATGTGACCCATTGCTATCAATAACAGCTTGACAACGCCTTCTTTGACCTGGGGGAAAGAGGACAAACCTAAAACTCAGAACATGGTCTTTCCACAGCCCTTATTACGGGTATCTTGGAAAATTGAGATCCACTTAATAGTGTCGTCGCCGATGATCGATTATAATTGATCATCAGTCACTTTTGCTTCTTATGACTGATAATCGGCAAGATTCTATTTCTAGAGGCGTATTTTTATTATTTTTTTTTTTTTTTTTTTTTTTTTTTTTACTTTAATAGGTTGTAAAATATGATATACTAAGCTGTCTATTTTGGTTACTGCAGAGATTTGTGGTAAAAAGCATCGAAAAAACACCCTAAAATAAGATACTATTTTTTCAACCGAAAAGCACTGACATTTTTCTTGTTTCTCCGTGATAATATATGCTGTCGGTTCTTATTAGAAGCGCCTCAGCGAGACGCTTCTCATGTGTACCAACAACATATAGAATGAGAAAATAATTGTCTGTACACTCCTCTTATCGATCTGACATTACGAAAACACGCCTATACAACAATATTGAATATTTTACCACCAAAAAATGAAAAATTTCAGATAAAAAATTCTGATATTTTTTCATATTTCTGCACAAAACATAGATTGTGGGTACTCGTTAGAACCGCCTCGACGAGGCGGTTCTAACGAGTACACACAATCTATGTTTTGGGCAGAAATAAGAAAAATAATGTATACCCCTGTGAACCCTAGTTTTACTATATAAAAGTGGGGTTTAAGGGGGTCAATATTATATAGGCATGTTTTCTTGATGAAAATAATATGAAATAAATAGGTGTTACTTATGAATCGAGCTTAAGAATTTTATGCACTTTTTTCATCAGGTATGCAAAGCCGCTGACCTTGACTGGCTCCAGTCGTTTTTGTTTTATATCTATTTCTCTCTTTCTTTACATTATTTTTTTATCATGATCTTTTTTAATCCAACTTCAAGTTACCTATGGCTGAACAAAAACCTTTCTTTCTAGCCAAGGGACTGTAGTCATCACGAAAACACGCCTATAAAATTTAGACCCCTGAAACCCCACTTTTAAATAGTAAAACTGGGGTTTGCAGGGGTATACATTATTTTTCTTACTTCTGCTCAAAAACATAGATTTTGGGTACTCGTTAGAACCGCCTTGCCGAGGCGGTTCTAACAAGTACCCACAATCTATGTTTTGAGCAGAAATATGAAAAATATCAGTTTTTTTATCTGAAATTTTTCAGTTTTTGGAGGTGAAATTTTCTGTATATTTGAATAAGCGTGTTTTTGTAATGAAACAAAAATTCTACTATACAAGTGTTGTGTTCCCTCAAAAAAAAAGAAGAAAAAGAAAGAAAAGAAAAATATTGAAAGGGTCTGGGGCCAGACTACCGCTGACCAGACAAAACCTGTTTAAACGTAGGTCCGAGGCAAAGTGCACAACATCGAACATTTTTTTTCCATGAAATTTTGCACATTAGTGTGTCATCAGGTATAGCTGTATGATACACTTGTACTGCCTTGCGGTACAAGCCTGCTTTTGTAGCGATGTGGTAGAGTGTCCGCCTGTCACGGCCCGGGTTCAATCCCCGGTCGTGGCAGAATTTTTTTTTCACCTGTTACAAGTGTATATGTATAGTAAAAAGAAATTATGCATGTGCCCCGAAAATTTATTTTCATAGGCTGATTTCGTCAAAACAGAAAAAAAAAAAAAAAAAAAAAAAAATGATTTCTCCTTTTAGCTTAGCTATACCGCGAACGATCAGCTGATCGCCAGTCAGCTGAAATCACCGCATATCCTACCTTTATCATGTTGTCAGCGATAAATTCTTCTTCATGCATAATTCATGTTATGTGCTGTAGGAATGTAATCCATTGTTTACGGCAAAATTTCAGTATTTACACTTAACTACGCGAAAACTTTGTTTAATGCGAAACAAGTCAGAGATTAAATATGGCAGCTAAAACTCAGATCAGTCAATCATTCATCCGTGTCAATGTCGTAAAATTGTATCCTTCTATTTCATTGGCTATACGATTCATTATAGCCAATGAGATCGCTTGCGGCGGCTGACTGGCTTTCCATGTTTGCAGCGGAGCGTATCTGATCATCATATTTTTCAGAAACTAGGCTGGCAACGGACATAAATTAGCGTTTGTTTTTGGGTTCAATGTTAAGCCGATAAACTCCGCTGTAGATTTGGGAGACCAGTCAGCCGCCGCATGCGAATTCTTCTGCATGGTATGTGAGAGACTCACGATACCTATAGTATGAGCTTAAGCTTCGCCACCTGCTGCGCAGGTGGCGACCTGCTTGGCAGGTCGCTTAAGCTCGTTATAAGTAACTGAAAGAGGGGTGAAATAAGAATGAACATATTTTCACAAGGTACTAGTAAATTATTAGTCAAAGATCAGACGATTTACAAAACCGATGTTCGACCATTAAATTCTGGCCCATGTTGGCTCTGGTTTGGTCTGTAAACAAAACCTGTTGGATTCCCAACTTAGAAGCAACATTTTGGATGATCCCATCGTATTCATGTGCCATCTCCGCGTTTTGCGGCGTCTCATCTGTGTCTACACTGTTTGCTCAGGACTATCTGACCAAATACATACAGTTAAGTATAACATCTCGTAAGAGCCATGCTCAGACACACAGGTAAAATTTTGACCAAATCTTCGGTGATTACTAACCGATTATCGATCACAATGGCAGGACTGATAATCGATTACTTTTCCAGCTCTGCTTAACCAGCCTTAGTATCCATCCAGGTAAATATTTTATTTTCCTATTTCTTCTAAAAACTATCTTTGTCTGGTGAGAGAGATACGATTTACTGAATTTCAGGATACAGAGTCTAGTCGAGGAGAAGCACCGTCAACTTCTAGTAGTAAGACTTATTAAATGGACCCTCTACTGAGTGGTGTTTCTGCAAAACCACTGGCGATTGATAAGTCATTTCAGACCTTAGTTGATGTAGTAGACATGGGTATACAAATAGGATCCAGTGCAAAGGTGTCTTTGATGATGATCCAGATCAGTATGAGAGTGATGAGGAATATGAGTATAAAAACACTACTCAAGGTCTCCTTGAATTAAACAGTAAAGTTGAATATTTTGATAGATGGAAATGGCTTCAGTGGCATTCAATGGATTTTTAGAAATGGAATCTAGATAAATGATAAAATCAACAGCCTAACACACAAAAAAAAATGATTTTATTGAATAATTCAAATTGATCAATTGGTCAAAGAGTGAATAAAATACTTACATCTGTTAAATCTGTTTGAATTTTAGTCTTAAAGTACAGTCTTCCAAGATTGATAACAGTATCACCATTCCTTGAAGGCATGCATATTACGTCTTCATGGTTGCTTCCTGAAAGAGCTAATAGGCCTGAGCCTAGTTGTTCAAAGCTAACGACGTCGTTGGTTAACGATTCGTTAAAATTTACATCGAGTGATACGCGAATATGCTGAAATTTTTTGCTGACAAAATGTGAGTCACATTTTTTCAGCAAACAATTTCAGAATATTGTATTTTGAATCCATTAAAACAGTTAACGAAATGACCTTAACGAGCTCGTTAAGCTAACGACGCTTTGAACAACTGGGCCCTGGCTGCAAAAGTGACTAAAGGCTTCATTGATAATTTAAATTATTTCTTGTATTATAGAAGCTTCAGGCAGACCTATTAGCTCTTTCATTTTGCCTAGTAATGGCGTTTAATTCAGCACGACCCTGACTGTAACCGAGGTGTCATACATTGGACCAGCTAAACTGATGCTGGACGAGTATATGTTGAGGTAAGCTGATCCTGTGGACCATTAGGAAATTTGTCCTTAGAAAAACCCTGCTAAACTCTAAATGAATCCCAACCTCCTCGCCTGAATGCCTGACTGGCGTGGTAATGTACAGGCAAAGACAGGTATCATATACTCTGTAACTGTTTGTAAAACATGAACAATGTAACATGCCATTAGAAGGGAAAAATAATCATTTTAGAATGTCTCAGTCATTTTGTGTTAACAGCTCGTTATGTCAAGCTTGTTACACACACACACACACACGCACGCACGCACACACACACACACACATTTTATGTTGAAAAAATCTGTGTCACAAGCTTTTGAAAGCCAAATTATGATAGTCCTGATATACTTGCTCAGATCTGAATCTCTTGACTTTATCTTTTACATCTGACAAATTTGAAAGTAAACTTTTCAGGACTAAGGTCCATCAGACGTCAAGTTGCTGCAGAGACCCAGATCGTTGGTTAGCGATATTGGTAAGTAATACAATTATTACTATTATTGCATAAAAAGCAGTACCGCACGTTATTAACAGCCGTGCATTAATCGGCGAAAAGCCGTGTATTAACAAGGCAATTCACGCGCTGTTAATACACGACTACGTAACTTTCAATATGATCGTACCGGGGCCACAGATTTGCTGCCGTTACGAGATGTGTACTGCCCGGCCCTAGAACGAGCATAGTCCGTGGAAAATGCGTTCACGAGACATCGGTGAAAAGGCGAAATAAAATAGTGCAAGAACTAACCTGAAATATAGCAAATGTTTTCAGTTTTTATGCAATAATAGCGATCGAACATGGTTTTTCAATGCATTACCATTCGCCAGGTCCATTGGGAGGTGTTGAAAACCGCGGCCTTCGGGACTTGGTGAATGTTAATGCATGAAAAACCATGTTTGATCCCTATATTATTACTAGGCCAGCATTTGGTTCTTTGTTTGGCCGCGACTATTGACACGGTGGCCGGAACAACAAAACCTATTTATTCATCAGGCTGCCGAGTATGTAAAGCCTTGTGCACCTGGTAACCTGATGAAAAAGTAACTATTAAACCCGGCAGACGACTATGACACGGCTAACCCTAATCCTAACTTAGCTGGATAAAAAAAACTATTTCACACGGCCGCCGGGGAAATAGCCATTTCGTTTTTTGTTTATTGTTATATTTGTTAACTGCTTGCATAAATTGATGCCCTAACCTAGCTCCTATTTCACACGGCCACCGGGGGAATAGCCACTTCGTTTTTGTTAAGTTATATTTGTTTACTGCTTGCATAAACTGCTTGCTTGTTAGGAATTCAATTACGCAAATGCCTTGCCCGTCTCTAGGCAGAGCTTAAATTTATGTTATCAGCGTACAACAGCTGTAATGTGTTGTTTAGATCTTCTTGTGAGTACACTCATTAACACGCCTATTCAAAATATAAAAAATTTCTCCTCCAAAAATTAAAAATTTTCAGATAAAGAAACTGTGATATTTTTCATATTTCTGCTCAAAACATAGATTGTTGGTACTCGTTAGAACCGCCACAATCTATGTTTTTGAGCAGAAATAAGAAAAATAATGTATATCCCTGTAAACCCCAGTTTTACTATATGAAAATGGGGTTTAAGGGGGTCAAAATTATATAGGCATGTTTTCGTGATGTAAATAAAATAGCTCTATCAGAATTTTTTATCTTATTTTTTTTTCTTTTTTGGTGGTAAAATTTTCAATATATTTGAAAACGCGTATTTTCATAATGTGTACAATTGCTGATCAATAACTGAAAGATGTGATATAATGTTATTAATCAAATAATTTAATACGTAAAGGCAGAGTAACATGCCCGAAGTCGGCTGTCGAGGGCAAATACAGCTGACAAAGGATCTGAAACTCGGCCAATACGAAATTACTTCATTAATAACAAGTTTATAAATGAACGTTTAAAACACCTTGCTAAACGGTGATTATCTCAATATATACACAAGTCAATCTCATGCCTTCCATCTCTTAAATATGACTGAAACCCGTTGTAAATGACGTAAAACCGGATTAAACCGCATACCATCCATCCCGATAACAAAGTCGACCAATACGGATAAAGCCGATAAATACAGGAAAAAGTCGGCCAATACATAAAAAAAAGCTAGACCCACTCGAAAAATGTCCGCGTCGGGCCAATACGACTCGTTATGGCCGAGTTTTTCATTTAATGTGGTGCGGGCTGTTTTGGCGATATAGATTAATGTCAAATATTGACATCATGATAATATGGGCGATTACTTTGGAGTACCAGGAATAGAAACAGGCACTGATTTATGTCTTTTGATCTGTCTATTCATTTCACCCTCCGCACTGGCATTAACATAGTCACCGTGTGTGCACACTAAACACAACGTACAATCAAAGGCTGAATAGCCCTGAAATGACAGATTCTATGAGAAACTAATACATTCCAGAAAATCATTTTGCCCTTCATTTAATCTTGTGAAGCTTCTCCGTCGAAAAAAAGAGAAAAAAAAACGAGCTTCAGCGAACAACAAAGGGCGCTGATCAGTCTGCGCGGACGCGCAGACTGATCTGCGCCTTTGTTGTTCGCACATGTATTAAAGCGAGTTTTCTCAGCGGCTCATATGGAGACTTGAACCATAGATCAAGCACAAATCGCACTACTTTTTGGTTGGTATCTATTCAATGGCGTACTAAAATACACACATGATCTACATTTTTGCGTGGATTAATACAAAATTCAGTAGAAGTCAAAGTCACTGTCTCTAAAACCGCGCATCGCAACGAAGAATGACGGATAGAATCTGTCATTAAAAAGCAATAGCTGGTGGTGAGAACTGGTCTTTTGTAACATAACGCACTATTTGTGAGTTGTTGATGTAGCCAACGCTATGTCAAATATTAACTAGTGGCGTACCCTGAACGTAACTTCAAGTTCCCGAGGGAGCAGGCAATTATTGAAGATAGATAGACATACGCCCAGGAACCCAGCGTGCACGCAAAGTTGAATCAACGTCGATGCACCACGCTGCATCGACGTTGATACAGCGTTGTTTAAACGGTAAGTGCTCGCTGGTAAAGATCTTTCCAAATAGGGGATACTCCTAAAGGTGAGTAAATCCTATCCTTTAAAAGTAACACCAATTTTAGAATTAATAAATTATTTCTTCTTCAAGTAGTCCCTATGTTACGCACGTGCGCAATGATAGCTACGCCTGTATCAAAATCGCGATAATCTAGGCGATGGCTTTGGCGGTTTGTCAGGAATAGCTGGTAATGGCTTCTGTTTTCTGATTTGATTGTTCATTTCATCCTCCACGCTAACATTTACATAGTTTCGTTGCTCGGCTGGTCCCCACGTGTGTTTGTCAGGTTCCTTGCCTATATGTCCGTTACCAGTAGTCACCGAATCCCCCAGTGGCTGCATGTCCACTGCATCGCATCTTTCGGATTTACCGTGTCCGTGTGAATGTCCGTTTGTCTTTTTGTACGCCCCTTTCTTTTTCTGTAGGTCCGAGGCAGACTTGATTTCTTTTTCCAGTTTTAGTGATGTATCGTTTGCGGCTTGTTTATTAGACACGTACAACGTCAACAACGTAAAGAGAACGCTGGCGATATGTAAGGCTACAATGGTAGCGTTGAAGTGCACCCTCATCCCTGAAAGATAAAATACTGTATTTACCCTCAGTATTTGCATGAAAACATGCCAATTCAAATAAAATTGAAAATTTTACCACCAAAACATGAAAATTTTCAGAGACTGAAAAAAATACTTTTCATGTTTCTGCTCAAAACATAGATTGTGGGTACTCGTTAGAACCGCCTCGTCCTCAAAACATAGATTGTGGGTACTCATTAGAACCGCCTCGTTCAGGCGGTTCTAACGAGTAATCACAATCTATATTTTGAGCAGAAATAAGAAAAGTAATGTAAACCCCAGTTTTACTGTATAAAAGTGGAGTTTAAGGGGGTCAAAATTATATAGCCATGCTTTCGTGATGAAGAGCAAACAGTGTAAACGTGAAATACTATCTTTACCCCAAATAATAGGACAGAGGGGTCATGGCAAAATGTGTAGCCCCAAATCAGATGCCGTAGAACGTGGCGTCTGATCAGGGTCTACACTATTGGCTACTCATCCAGCATTTTTGACAAACCAGCAAGTAGTAAAATGGCTTGTTCAAATTTTAGACTAAGATTGGTTAGGAGTTAAAACGTCCGAATTTTCAAAGGGAAAACCATTGTTAAGGTGGAGTGTATCCGAGTTGCAAGATCTTGTCAAACCGTGCATTTTTTGATGCAAATTTTATTAAAATCAGATGAAATGTTAGGCCAAATAAAAAATATGTCTGTTTAGGCAGGGTTTTTTTTTATGAAGAATAATTCCATAATTTACAAATATATATGGACATTATTCAAATAAAATTTTACCAAGTCTGTTTGACTATCCTTAGATGTTTCTAAAAGTACTGATAGAAATGCAAACAGTGTAGACCCTGATCAAACTGCTTCTTTAGCTCAGCCCTCCTTGTCCGAATGTTTAGCATAAGTAGTTTATCTCAGTACCACTTTTTTTTTTTTATTTTGAGAAAACATGAAAAAAATTGCTAGGTTTCACCAGGAAAATTAGCTAGGGAAGGGTTACCCTAAACACACATTTTTTTTATTTGGCCTTATAAACGATTGAAGATACCAAAACATGTTTCATGGGTGCCACCATGTTAACATTCAATGAGGCCTTATGACACCTTAATGACTTAATTAAATACGTATAACCTAATCATTACGAAAACACGCCCATTCTAAAATATTTAAAATTTCACCACAAAAAAAAAGAAGAAAGTTTTCAGATAAAAAAAAAACTCTGATATTTTTCATATTTCTGCTCAAACCATAAATAGTAGGTACAATAGAAGGCGGTTCTAATGAGTACCCACAACCTTTGTTTTTGAGCAGAAATAAGAAAACAATGTATACCCCCTGCAAACCAGTTTTACTATATAAAAGTGGGGTTTGTGGGGGTCAAAATTATATTGGTATATTTTCGTGATGAATTAAGACCTGCAAGAATGTATCATTTATTTCTATCTAAAAGAGGATTTCATGTAATATTTCGAATGTTTAGAGCCTGAAGTATTCAAAATGGTGGCGCCCCTCATAGTGGTTTTGCAATCTTTAAACGTCTTTATCTTCCTTAGTTTAAATTATATCTGATTTTGATTTCTCTCTAAGGGGAATTCATTCCGTTTTTTTCGTCAATATGTTTTTACTTCCTTTCGTAAAAAGAGTCTACTCTAAAGGCAAGATTTTGCATCAGTTGGTCAGTTTCTAACTGTTAGACTAGACCCTGATCTGGGTCTACACTGTTTGCTCAGGCCTATGTTCCCAATATTTAGGGTTATTTTAGGGTTATTTCGGTATTTTCAAAACCGATGATGCAGAAATTCGAAAGTGAGTAGTCATTACGAAAACATGCCTATTCAAATATATTGAAAATTTTACCACCAAAAAATGAAAATTTTCAGATAAATTTTTTTTATATTTTTCATATTTCTGCTCAAAATAGATTGTGGGTATTCGTTAGAACCGCCTCGCCGAGGCGGTTCTAACGAGTACCCACGATCTATGTTTTGAGCAGAAATAAGAAAAATAATGTATACCCCTGTAAACCCCAGTTTTACTATATAAAAGTGGGGTTTAAGCGGGTCAAAATTATATAGGCATGTTTTCGTGATGTTAGTCATTAATTCCAATGCAAAACACTGAAAGAAATATATGAAAGGTTTCGAAGTGAACACTCAGTAAAAACAAAGTTTTAAGTACCTCGGCGAGGTGATTCCAATTAGCATCCATGATTAATGCATAACTCAACATACGGCTCTTTATTGCAACTGAGGTGTACTGATATTTTTCTTATTTCTCCACCTTTATACATGTTATGGTTTTAATGAGTTTCCACAATGATTGTTTTCTTCATAGTGAAATAAGAACAATACATACAGGATACGACCTCTCCTGGATTAAATGTTTGTTTGTTTTTTGTTTGTTTGTTTGTTGTTGGTTTTTTGTTTTGTTTTGTGTGTGTGTGTGTTTGTGTGTGTGTGTGATATATATATATATATATATATATATATATATATATATATATATATATATATATATATATATATATATATATATATATATATATATATATATATATATATATATTCTAAAAAGTCAGTAGTTTTGCTTTGAAAAATGACATATCTGGAGCAATAAAAAAACTCGTACCTGTGACGTCATACAGGGAGCAGGACCCATCCCCATCACAAACGTTTGTCCACACGAGGCACAGAGAATCAAAGACCTTACCATACACGATTGGAGCTGGTAGAAACACTGAAACATGTAAATAATGACAGAATCAAGACGTTTTTTACATTATGTCAATCCATTTATGCCTAGTGTCTCCTAAAAGGGGCATTGGCAAACAATGTAGACCCAGATCAGACACCACAGAACGCGGCGTCTGATCAGGGTCTATACTGTTTGCATTAACTATTTCCCCGCTAGTGGCGACTTTTGTCGTCTGCTGATAACCTTAGATCACAACCGACAAAACATCGGACTTGATCTGGATCCAAACTGTTTGACACTCTGATAGTATTCCTGAAAGATTTTTTTGAAAGTTAATTTTAAAAACAAAATCCACTGACGACAAAAAAGACATGCAAAAATACCCAGCATGCAAAGAGTTAAAAACAGGAATGTCTATAAAGCGTCGAAATAATAAAAAAAACAACCAAACAACCCTTCTTTTGGAAAAGGACCCGTCCAAAGAGTTATGGTAGCAGAGTCCACTCGGAATACATGGGTTAAATGCACACTTTTAAGCCATATCTCTAGATAAACCAGATTTTAACCAAACGTGCTGATTTTTTTTCAGATTTCTCCACAAAAACATATGTTATACGTACCCATTATAATTATAATTGTTTCTATACTCATTAGAAGCGCATATGAGGCGCTTCTAATGTGTATCGGAACTATTGTGCTTTTTGTCGAGAAATCAAAAAAAAAAAAATATCTTTAAACATGCCTTATCTAAAGCTATGTACTTCAATGGCAGTTAATTGCCATATAATATGGGAAAAGAGAAATATTTCGGTTAATAAGCAAATGAAGTAGCAGTTAGAAAGTTACTAGATATATTTTGTGTAAAGTTTGTGAGTGTTTCGCCGGCGATTACACATAGTGTTTCGCCGGCGATTACACATCGATAAAATCCACCACTTGATGACATCAGTGCTTATGTTATCATATTATATCATCTTTTATCATTATCATGATTAAATCATCAAAATAGGCCGTCCAATCTTTCACAATAAAACTTTTGCGACCAGCGAAGACTCAGACTCAGCTTCTGCAGCTGCCAGGCTTTCCAAAGAGTAATAAACAAGAACCCTGACCTTACTGGGTGGATGTACAAGTTGATCTGAGTACACCACGACCTCTTTATAACACTATTGTTGGGGTCCATAGCATAAACCGTGTTAGTTAAACAACCGTGTTATATCCAAACATCCAAACAAAAATGTATAGATTATATTGAAAAATGACCATTTATGGTCATTTTTCAATATAATCTGTACATTTTTGGGACCCATCTTTGAACCGTGTTATATATAAAACCGTGTTATAAAGAACCGTGTTATAAAGAGGTTGTGGTGTATTTGCTGGTCACACAGGTTTTCTTATAGCAGGTTTTGTCATGCGCTGGCTCATATTATAGTTAGCGGGATTATTGGTACATAAGCTTACCTAGGAGAGACATAAAGAAAGACATCAGTCCAACAGCCATCGCTCTGTCTATTTCTTTAACACTCCTGCAGAAAAAAAAATATGTGAATGGAGACATATATCTCATTATCTACCTGTTGATACGTCCGTCCATGTATCTGCCTCTTGTTTAATGTAGGTAGATAGATAGATAGATAGATAGATAGATAGATAGATAGATAGATAGATAGATAGATAGATAGATAGATAGATAGATAGATATAGTAGAACTTCAGTGGCTCGAACCCCCATGGCTCGTTTACCATGGATGAGTCGAACACGTTCTTGAGTCCGCAGGGATTTCCTCCAAATACGATATACGGATAATTTAGGGAGATTTTCTTCTTTTATCTTGTAAATGTATGCTATATGTACTCATTAGAATCGCCTCTGTGAGGCGATTCTAATGAGTACACACAACATACATTCAAAATATAGAACACCGATAAGATACCCCACAATTATCTCCATCATACCTCCTGGTGTGGCACTAATAGTAACCTTCCGAGGCTCGAACTACTGCTGTCTCGAACAAATTTTCATGGTCCCAAAGGGGTTCGAGCCATCGAAGTTAGACTGTAGATAGATAGATAGATAGATAGATAGATAGATAGATAGATAGATAGATAGATAGATAGATAGATAGATAGATAGATAGAGTGTAATTCAAGGTAGAGTCTGCGTGGTTGATGAGACCGGCAAATTAAAAACATGGCGAAATCTGACGCTGATTTTGGAGTCAAACGAAGGCCTGTGTTAATTCACATCCCCTGCCCGGTCAGAAAATCTAGAACTAAGGGGTGAAATGTGTTTCTGGAGATTTTGAGATGTACTCAAGTAGGCGTACCCCACGAAAGCGGAAATAGTGGCAAGCAGAAGAATATTGGCTAAAGTGTTTTATAGTGTCAGAACCAATAACTAGAAGAAAAGTTGTTGTCCACGTGATTATCACTGACTAATGAAATAAAAATACGAAATCCAGGTAATGGTTATTTATAGCCGAGCTATTCGCTATGATGTCAGAGTATCGTGTAGAAAGGGTTATCTGTAAAACCTTGACTGGGAAATTGGCAAACAATGCAGACTCAGATCTGACGCCGCAGAACGCGGCGTCAGATCAGGGTCTGCACTGTTTGCTTAAATTACAGAAAGTTAAGGGATAAATAAAACAGTCTTAAGTCCCCGTTCAGATCAATTTTCCCAGCCTACACTCAGAGACAATCGATCCACCAGTGCTCTCAGTGCTTTGATTAAGTTACTGACTCACCTCAACACTACGACGTAGAGTGGAGCTATAGTCAAAGTTCCGATGAAAGAGCTCAGAGCGTTCGTTGCAACGAAAGGTATCAAATAAATACATCCTGTATCACAAATACCGGCAGTGACTTCACCCTTCGTCGTTCCTGTACATTGAGTGTAACCCTGAAATCAATAGTTCGACATGTTTAAGTAATGTGCACTTCATGTTTTCCATATCATACAATTTAAACAAGGCCTTTAGGATTCCCCATTATATTGAAGATTCTATGACTTTTTAAAGTGTTTTACCCTTTCTCCCTTGAGTTTCTAAATTGGACTCTTCCATGTTAGTATCTGATCATGTCCATTATTGTCAATAGGGATTTTTATTTTACTCAAAATCATTAGCATACTGCAAAATAGTGTAAAACCTGATGAGACGGCAGGGGCGGATCCAGGATATTTATAAAAAGGGGGGTTCAACTTTGCCTAGGTGGCGGGTGAGAGGGGGGGACTAAGGGAGGGTTCGATTTGACCATTCTGACAGCATTTCCTATGAATTCCCCATGAAAATGAAGGGACTCCAACGGGGGTTCGACTGAACTCAACCCCCTCCCCGTCCGAACCCTCTCAAAATCCGCCACTGAACGGCTCGTTATGAGTCGTCTCATATGGATCTGCGCTGTTTGCATACATGTAGGTATGTGTTCCAGTCTATATGGTTGAATGGGTCAAAGTAGCCTTTGTATTTAAAACTTCTAGCAAACTTTTTTTCTGATTAATATATAATAGGAAAAATGGCACGACTTACATAGCTCTTGGAAAAAAAATTTCATGCTCAACTCAGATGAGCATGAAATTTTTCAAGCTAATCTCAAAATACTAACAATTGCAAATTCTTTCTTGCTAAACATAGCTGAGCATGAAATTTTCTCTGCTAATAAATATGAAAATGCCAACTACTGTTGGCATTTTCATATTTATAAGCAGAGAAAATTTCATGCTCAGCTGAGCTGAGCATGAAAACAGTTTTATAACATCGAGGCCAGATCAGCCTGTGCATTCGCTCAGTGATGGTCATCGCCTCAACTGTACGCACATACACTTCCAAATATTTTCTTCTTCTATGAAACAGCGAAAGTCCAAAACCGACTGCACGGACCTTCCTGTCCATATCATGTGTATATATTGACTTCCATTATTCAAAAGAAGACACAAATCAGCCTGCGCATGCGCGTAGTCTGGTCCGAGTCTTCATTGTCCGCATGAAGAAACTTTGCATCCGTGGCTTTTCAAAATGCAGCGTTGGGTTTTATTCAGCATCACGAAAACATATCTATATAATTCTGACCCCCTTAAACCCCACTTTTATATAGTAAAACTGGGGTTTATAGGGGTATACATTATTTTTCTAATTCCTGCTAAAAATATAGATTGTGGGTACTCGTTAGAACCGCCTCGGCGAGGCGGTTCTAACGAGTACCCACAATTATGTTTTGAGCAGAAATATGAAAAATATCGGATTTTTTTACCTGAAAACTTTCAGTTTTTGGTGGTGAAATTTTCAATATATTTGAATAGGCGTGTTTTCGTAATGGTTTGTAAGTGATTCGTAGGTGTTTACACGTCGATAAAATCCACAAAAATGAAAATTATTCCTATAATAAATTTTGAATTGATGCCCTGCTAAACCAAAATGTATCTTCGAGCCTGTGCGGGCAGTGAAGACCGCACATTCTACCAGGGCCTTGGCTATCACCAGAACCCCTCTCGAGGTCTTAAAATCGATTTTACTAGCACCAAATCTTCACCATAGGTCTCAAAAAGGGTAATAACATGATGTTCAAGACGACCTGAATACCTCGGTTCAGGACAGGTATAGCCAAAGGCAATAAACACATTCCCGTTTCTCACGATATTACCAGTGATCACAACTCGGAGACGGTGTCAAGTACGGTAATTCGTGAGCATACCTAGACTAACTGTCAGTATGAGTTAGTGTTCTTGAAATATGGACTAGCTATGGGACTCGCTGCATATCAGCACTCTGTCACAGAGGCTCACTAACTCAGTCAGTGAAACCTGTTTCATTACCAAGTTTTATATATTTTTTTTACTTCACTTTAATACTGGTAATTTATATGTACATGTATATAAACATACAAACTACATACCACTTGCGTGGCGACTTCACAACCTGCATGGCATGGCGAAAAGAATGTCTGTCCGTCCGCACACACGGGAAGATATGACACACCACTACAGTCACATGACATGTTATTGGCTACCCTGTAATTAAAATGTATGTAAAAATATGAGACACAAGGTCAGAAAACCTACCCTCGGACATAGGCGCCCAGCGAAGATTCAGATCAGCCTGCGCATTTGGACAGTCTGATCAGAATCTTCACCGGGCGGATTTAGGGTAGCGAAGGTTGCATAGTTTTTTCGTGCGAACAACAAAGGCTCTGCTAAATGCGCGCATGCAAGCTTAGCAGAGTCTTTGTTGGGCGTACATGTCAGACGGTATGCCGTCTGTCGTTTGGCTTCAATACTTTTACGTTAATAAGTTTAGTTTAAACAGTATTTTATTTGTATAATTCTTTACAGAAAATACAAACCAGAACATAGCATGTATGTTATATATACAAAAGGGGTCCAGAAGGAAGTCATCTGACTTATTTAGATCTGTATTCCAACTACAATTAATAAAGTAAACTAAATGTATGTGATTAACATAATCAGAAACGTAACAATCAGTCTTAATACATGAATATACTATTGTTAATTTCCTGATAGGTAATACATACCAATAATTGATTGATCAATTCGCTCCACGGGGATCGGAGTTTATGTCTATTTTCACATATGAGTAGGTTTTCAAGCATCACTCCTGCAAGTCTTGCCACAAGTCCATAATCGGGGTCAAGGATCCAAAATTAAACGACAGGCAAATAAAAAAAAAAGAGTGCTATTACACGGTGTATTTTGACGAAGAAAGAATAATAATTGTATTGTGAATGCATTAATAAGTTTATGAAAGGGTGCACCAACATATTCTCCCAGATTATACAATGAAAAAAAAAACAAAAAAAAAAACGGGTATGCAGCGGTCTATATTAATAAGCGAATGTTCAGGATTTCGGCTGTTTTTTAAACCAGTTTTGCAGTATACTTTTTATACTTCTGGGCCTAGTTGTTCAAAACTAACGACGTCGTTAGTTAACGATTCGTTAAAATTTACATCGAGTGATATGCAAATACGCTGAATTTTTTTGCTGAAAAAAATGTGAGTAGCTTTTGCAGTGCAAAAGCTACTCACATTTTTTTTCAGCAAAAAATATCAGAATATTGTCTATTGAATCCCCTAAAATAGTTAACGAAATGACCCTTAACGAGTTCGTTAAGCTAACGACGCTTTGAACAACTGGGCCCTGGCTACCTTTTGTTACTTTATATAGGTCTTAGATGCTTAGAAACCAATCTATTCCTCCTTTCCCATTTTAAATGGTGAAAATGCCATAGCTGACGAAGGCACTTCCAATGAGAACACACAACCTACACTCTTATTATTGTGGAACTGGGAAAACCATATTTTCTTCTTCTTTTTTCCTTTTGTTATAAATATATTGACTTATCTAAGGCTAAGAGGTATAAATTTTACATGAGTTTGGTTACATAGTTAAGATCAATTTTTATACCTGGCATATGAGACGTATAAATGTGAGAAAACGTAACTTCTGACAGATACGCCCAGCGAAGATTCAAATCAGCCTGCGCATCCACTCCGTCTGAGCAGAATCTTCGTTGTACGCACGAAGAAACGTTGCCTCCTTGGCTATCAAAAAGGCGCACAGTGAAGATTCTGATCAGCTTGCGCGAATGCGCAAGCTGATCTGAATCTTCGCTGGGAGCTCAAATCCGAAGGTACGTTTTCTGACGTTACGGCGCATATGTCTGATCACTGTACCTGTTTACAGCATCCAGTCCAACGATTGGTGGATTATCACAGCCGAAGAGAAAATTGAAGCATTTCAGAGCGAGGCTTATTGCGCGCGCAATCACCACCAGTTTTACACATCCGGTTGTGTCTAGTTTCAGCCGACGAGTAAGTAGTCCACCGAAAAACGTACCAAGAACAGTAGTGACAAGTTTCTCAGGACCTAAAAATATACAAAAAAAAAAAAAAAAAAAACATAAAATAAAATAATAATAATAATATACCCAGGAAACACACGATCACGAAACACAGCCTTCCCTCGACAGCATAAAGAAGAAATGCAATAGAGAAATCGCCTTGGAGTGGTCATTAGAAAAAACAACTACATGGGGTGGGTGGAGGGCTTAAACCAATGGTAAATGTCATAAAATTTAGGAATGATTTGTGCATACTTTGCGGCCTCTTGGGGTCTGCAAATACAATAAAGATTCTATTTCAAGACACAGCTTTACACTTTAATCAATAGAGTTCTTATTGTTCTATTTATATATAAACTACATTGTAGACTTGCACTTTCCGTATGCAAATTCTCGTTGAAGCCTGGAACGCACGGCACTACTTTGTTGAATTCCTATTCATGTAACTGCGTTGTTAGGTTCTATCGACTGATAACCGAATGTAGAAATTCGATATGTTGAATATGAGGTCGGATGTGAGGCAACCGTTCCCTCCAGTTTATTTCTGATACGTAAAGAAAGAAATCCAGATTTTTTTTTTTTTGTTTACCTAATATAATATTTGCCTTCCAGGTCGGAATGTGAAACTGATTTTCTAGGTACTTTGGTCCAAACGCCGCAAGAGACATGATAGAAAACACTTGCAAAAGAGCAGCTACAAGATTGAGCGTATACACAGGACGGGAAATCACTCTGCCGACCGATTTAGGTAAATCTGAAAAAGAAAACATAAAAAATATTTTATATGTCTGAGTTCAATTTAGCGCGCCAGATATGCACATTTTTAGTCCAACTTAGTGCGCCAAGTGTGCACATTTCTGAGTTAAAGTTAGTGCGCCATACGTGCACATTTCTGAGTTAAAATTAGTGCATCATACTTGCACAGTTCTGAGTTAAATTTAGTGCGCCATACGTGCACATTTCTGAGATAAATTTAGTGCGCCATACGTGCACATTTCTGAGAAAAATTTAGTGCGCCATACGTGCACATTTCTGAGATAAATTTAGTGCGCCATACGTGCATATTTCTGAGATAAATTTAGTGCGCCATTCGTGCACATTTCTGAGTTAAATTTAGTGCGCCAGATGAGCACATTGCAAATAAGCTGGCTAGCTATGTATTTCCCCTAACAATTACGAAAAGGCGCCTATTCAAATATATAGAAAATTTCACCTCCAAAAATTGAAAATTTTCAGATAAAAAATTGTGATATTTTTCCAATTTCTGCTCAAAACATAGAATGTGGGTACTCGTTAGAACCGCCTCGAGGAAGCGGTTCTAACGAGTATCCACAATCTATGCTTTTGAGCAGAAATAAGAAAAAATAATGTATACCCCTGTTAACCCCAGTTTTACTATATAAAAGTGGGGTTAAATGGGGTCAAAATTATATAAGCATGTTTTCGTGATGCTGCTCCGACCCGCGAAGTATTGCAGTTGTCAATATCAGTAGCGAAGTATTCGTCGCAGCAAATAGCCGTCAACTGGTCCGCGAAACACAGAGAGTCTATTCACCGCAATGATATCACCGTTCGCGTTGATAATCAAAGCGCCAGAGGCACCAAAATGACAGATTTCGAGACCTTGCAAAATTTTTTGGCAGACTCCAACACTGACGAGAGGTATGCCTTCAATGGCAGAAATTTCACTAGTAGCAACAACGATGGCGTATTGATATATCATTTGGTAATTAGTTCGGTTTGTTAACATTTTATTCATGCATATGCATTCGACACTTAAACTAGGCATTCTTCATTTCATTTTTTTTTTATATATATTTATTTATCCAACATTATACTCAGAAATCGAGAGATAATGCTCTTAAACATCAAGTTACTATGCTTTTAATTAAATTCCTTTGTAAAAGCCGCAAACTTCAATAAAGTTTAGCGCTACTTTTTGTGCGGAAGCATGTCCAGTGGTGGTGAATGCCACTAACACCGGAAAAAAGTTGATGATAACGAAATCGATGAAATTTGCCATTAAAAATCGGAAATCGACTGGTGAAAATGAAATGCCCGGATCAAATTGAAGGGAATATCAAGATTATCATGGCCTTCAGTATTCTCACAGACGTTAAGGATCAGTTATATATATATATATGTTTTATTAAAAGCGCAAGTCAAAATTGGAAAATTGATTAAAATTCGAAGAAGGGCTCCTTTGGAAATACAAAACGAATTTGGCCGACTACTTAGGGTAAAATACCGTACCCGACATCCCATGTCTGCTTACCTTTGAGGTAGTAACAGCATGATGCTTGCTCTATTTGTTCGTCATTTTGCTCGGAATCGGGGTTATAACTTTTATGTCGTGGTGCCCTTCTTCCAGCCGGGAAACAGAATATTGGCAAGGAGATCAGAATTGCGCATGCTCCAAAAACGACGAAACCCAGCCACCAAGCGCCGATCCATCTCGGGTCTTCTGGAGTCAATGTTGTTTCTGGAAGTTACCGTTTCTCAATATTAAACATTAAAAATCATTACATTAACGCCAATTCTAGTGCCAAGAAATTAACGCATATCTACAGACAAGCAAATGCGCCGCCACGTCAGAAAATGTACCTTCGGCCATGTGCGCCAAGCGAAGACTCAGATCAGCATGCGCATGCGCAGTCTGATCAGAATCTTCACTGGGCGCTTTTTGGATAGCCAAGTATGCAAAGTTTCTTCTTATGGACGACGAAGATTCTGACCAGAGTGCATCGATATGCAGGCTGATTTGAGTCTTCGTTGGGCGCATACCTCAGTAGGTACGTTTTCTTGCGTTATGGTTCAATAATTTTACTATTTCAAATGACGTAAAAGAGTCTGGGTAAAATTTACCCAATAAAATATAGTGAAAATGGGAGAGTTTGTAGCGGTATAGTTATTTTGGCGATTTACAAAGATTTTAAATTTCTGTGTTGGTTCTAGTAGCCATCTTTGCTGCATAACGTACTTAATAATCATAAACGTTGTTTTTTTTTTTTTTTTTTTTTTTTTTTTTCTTGTTTTTTTTTTTTTTTTTTTTTTTTTGGTTTTTTGTTTATTCATTTTCATTATTATATGGTGAAAATCTAACGGCTGAAATAGCATAAAAGGGGATGGGGGAAACGAACGGATGAAAAAGGAAGGAAGGAATGAAGAATACCTTTCAGATCCACTGGCAATTTGCTGAACAACCCTCCTGCGGTAATTGCTGTCATTGGTCCGAAGATTCCAAAAGTGCTCACAATACCTGTACAAACAAGACAAAAAAAAATCATTTTTAGGAAAAATCGTTTGTGTGTGCGTGTGTGCGTGCGTGTGTGTGTGACCTGTGTCAACCGCCATAATACAGTAACACTTCAAGATATAGTTATAGGGGAATAGGGGAGATAAATCAAAGTGTTTTAACCTCCCTTCTGTAAAGGAGTCTACTTCAAAAAGAAAGAATATGAAGTAGACTCGTTTTCAGAAGGGGTTAAGGGGTTTGATGAAAAAGAACATAAACAGGAAGTCACAAATATTGTCTCCCTTGTAACTAAATAGGTATGCAAATTCTACCCGGTGTATCCAGATAAAATTATCGTACAGTCGACTCTCGTTATCTCGACCTCGCTTATCTCGAATAATCGCTTATCTCGAATAATCGCTTATCTCGAAGTGAAATTCTGATCCCTGTTTTAACATGGAAATCTACGAACAGGTAACAAAATATTGTGGAAAAGAGGAGAAATTGCTCCACAATATTTTCAATATATCTCCAACTTCAGGAGTAAAATTACATATACATTAGTAAAACGTGGTCGTTCGATTTATTTTTCCTTAATTCTGCAAACCTGATATGTCGCAGTACGGATATCTCGAAGTGTTTCAGAGATAGTCCCTTGGAATTCGACATAACGGGAGTCGACTGCATTTGCTCTAAACAATTGGACTCTAACTTTTATTTAAATAAAAAGGTATTATGTCGCACAAGCTGAAAAACAAGATTTGCGCTTTTCGTAATAGATACCAGAAACTTTTCTGCAGCAATAAGGCGTTTTTGTTCAACCAAAAAACTATGGATATTTTTCTCAATTGAAGCATATGTTGAGGGTACTCGTTAGAAGTGCCTCTGCGAGTCGCTTCTAATGAGTATCCACAACATGTCTTCATGGATACTTAAGAAAATAGTACATTTCTGATTGAAATAAATAGGATATTTACTCTTTTGCTGTGAATACCATAAATATTGTCATCCAGTGTAATAAAAACATCAGTATTTTCACGAGTGCGAAGCACGAGTGAAAATTTGAATGTTTTCATTACACGAGATGAAAATTTTTATGGTATTCACTGAAAAAGAGTAAATTTTCTTTTTATTTTATTGTTTATACGCCACTGCACGTTTCTGACGTCATATCTAACGTCACCAAACAAAACATGAACGTCATGGCGTCGACGCTCAGTGCTTAAAATGCGAAACGCTGGAGAGACAAAAACAAAAAGTTTCGGCAAATCAAAATAATATTGATACCATAATGTTCCTTACATTCTAACTAAGAAAATGCATACCAACACTTGATAGTTTTGTTCAGAAACAAAAAAGTTAGAGGTATTCAAATATCTGAAGTGGAGGTAACATCCACTTCTGAAACAATGAAGAAAACCGAAGTCGTCCAAAGCGAGCAGTGAAAATATAAATCGTATCAGTCACTAGTGAAATGATACGATATCATTTCACTAGTGATTGATACCACTTTTATTTTCACCAGATATACATTGATTTCACCACTAACAATAAAATAAGTTAGAGGTATTCAAAAATCTGAAGTGGAGGTAACATCCACTTCTGAAACAATGAAGAAAACCGAAGCCGTCCAAAGCGAGCAGTGAAAATATAAATCGTATCAGTCACAAGTGAAATGATGCGATATCATTTCACTAGTGATTGATACCACTTTCATTTTCACCAGATATACATTGATTATACTGCTAACAATAAAATAAGTGTCGTTATTACAGGAATGGGCTTGAAATGTACATGTCAGCTGGTACGTGAACAGAATAAGGTTTGGAAATTGAGTTTTTGTGAGACACTGACAACTTCCCTTCTTGAATCAGCGCAGGGAAGAAAGAGAAATCATTTCATGATCAATAGCCACGAAACTTATGTGGGCGAGCTTGGATTCGAACTTACGGCACCTGGATCTACAATTGGATGCGCAACCGATTATGTTATTGAGCCCAGCTTAACATAATGCGGTATTCATTACGAAAACACACCTATTCAAACATACTGAAAATTTTACCTCCAAAAACTGAAAAATTTCAGATAAAAAAAATCTGATATTTTTCATATATCTGCTCAAAACATAGTGGGTACTCGTTAGAACCGCCTCGGCGAGGCGGTTCTAACGAGTACCCACAATCTATGTTTTAGAGCAGAAATAAGAAAAATAATGTATACCCCCGTAAACCCAAGTTTTACTATATAAAAGTGGGGTTTAAGGGGGTCAAAATTATATAGGCGTGTTTTCGTGATGTGAAAGAAGAAAACGTGAGTCAGTTATGACGAACCTATATAAAACCCTGTTCGTTCTTTCTTAGCGTTGTTGTCAACATACGTTGATGACAATGGTTGCCTCGCTGACTTTGCTATCCCTTGAATCACCATCATGGCCGCTATCAATCCCAGTATCCAAATGTTGCTTCCGTTTGTTTCCCCGGTACCATCATTAGACATATCGCAAGTATCCTGAAACACGCGTGAGTATAAACTATTGTAAACATCATAAGATAATATTGGCTTAGTCGCAAGAAATAAATATACCGTATTTGATCTAATAAATGCACTGTGCGCCTAAGCGCACAGTGCATTTAATAGATCAAATGCGGTATATTTATTTCTTATATTGTAAATTTACCCCGAAAACAAAAACTAGTAATATAATATCCCCTAACCCATTAAAGATGGAATAAACTCTCCCACACTATATACTGGAAGAGTCCATTTTCAATTTTAGGTATGTCGGACGATATGATATAGGTATTCCTAAAGAAAAATGGTTGAACTTTTGCAAACAGTGGAGACCCTGATCAGACGCCGCGTTCTGCTGCGTCTGATCTGGGTCTGCACTGTTTGACAATTACCCGTTTAGGGGTCTCCCGTCTTCAATGGGCTAACAAGAGCACTTTAAAGAAGGATCAGGAGAGGACTTCATAAGGGGTGTACATTATGATGATTATCAATAATATTTTGATTTTCCTTTAAGAGCCTCTGTTGTTGGTACTTAGTAAAATTGCTATAAATGACCAAGGCAATTCAAATTTAATTAGTACTATCCCGTTTTATGGAGAAATAGAGAAACTTATCCCAGCATTATCACCAAATATCCCTCCAGACAAAGTCCTCATATTACCTTTGTAGTTGAGTTGTTTACTTTTGCCCTGCACAATAAACTGTTATTATCATCCGTCGAGGCGTTCGACAAGGCAACCCCACCGGTCGTCATCTTTTCATTCATGATGAAATGTGGAAGGCTTGTGAGTACTCCAGAGATCCCAAAAATTAAGATTCCTGCTCCCAGTATTCTCGGAATGTGATATCTGCATAATAAAATATTCAGTGCCTTAAGTTTTTATATCCCATGCTCCCACGTAATATATAGTGAAATTAGGTTGATCCTATAATGTTTTAAATGAATGTTTTCATACTGACCCTGTTACAGGTCCGAGAGCAGTTGTAATGGCCTGAGGATTGCTGTATTGGCCTGGGGCGAAGCCGAGGGCCAATACAGCTATTCGAATGCCAATACAACTGCCCGAGGACCTGTAAAAGGCCAACGTGGAAACACCTTCTTCGTGTCATTTTTATTAATCAGCATTTTGCTTTCAACTTTTAAAGTGTCGAACATCAATTAAACCTCTTTTTGTGTAGTTTTGTTCTTGTCACTTGCTTCATGCAGTTAGTGTCTGACTTTCTTTAACAAAATATATATTTGTTTGAATGGATAATCAGAACTGTTGTCTGAAAACCTAGCTCTATCATGTGCAGGTATCTTGATGTACTCTAAGCACCAAACATAAGAAGTACCATTATGTTTAAAATCTCACTGACTTGTAAATACCATAAAATATTGGCCCGATTAATACCGTAAAATATTGGCCCTCCTGAATCCCTCGGTTTTTATCCCCTAAATCCTTGTACCTCAATATTAGCCATCGTATAAAGCCAGGTCCAAAACCGTATAGAAATCATGCAAAACACTGCTTTGGTATGGTGCAGGCAGTTTGACACATAGTTGAACAATAATTACTTAACTTAATACAGAGGTTTATTAACTGACTACCTTAACATCACGGAAACATACCTATATAATTTTGACCCCCTTAAACACCGCTTTTATATAGTAAAACTAAGGTTTACGGGGGTATACATTATTTTTTCTTATTTCTGTTCAAAACATGGATTGAGGGTACTCGTTAGAACCGCCTCGGCGGTTCTAACGAGTACCCACAATCTATGTTTTGAGGAGAAATATGAAAAAAATATCAGATTTTGTTTATCAGAAAACTTGCTGGTTTTTTTTGGTGGTGAAATTTTCTGTATATTTGTATAGGCGTGTCTTCGTAATGATATAGTATCTATATCGCCAAAATCAGCCCTCATCATACTAAATGGCAAACTCGGCCAATACGAGTTGAATTGTCCGATTTTTTCTGTATTGGCCTACTAGAACTTGTTTTTATTTTCTGTATTGGTTGACTTTTATCCTGTTTTCGCTGACTTTCTCCATATCGGCCGAGTTTGTTATCGGGATGAGTGGTATGCGGTTACATTCTGTATTTTCTTTTTTTTTTTTTTTTTTTTTTTTTTTTTTTTGTCACTTTCAAAGAATTTCAGTCATATTAAAAAGATGGAAGGCATGATATGGACTTGGCAATTTAGTTGCTATGAGAAATCTTCCTTACTGGGGTAATTATCGCAAAGCCAGCTGTTTCAAAAGTTAATTTATAAACTTGTCATTAATCAAGTAATTTCTTATTGGCCGAGTTACAAGCGCCGGGTTGGCTATATTTGCCTGAAGTCTTTGGCATCGGGGTAATACCTCTTAACTTAGTCAATACGAAATTACTTGATTGATAACATTAAAATATATTAATATACAAACACAAATATTTATTCAGCATTAAACATATACAATGTTTATAGCCTACTAATATACTATTGAACGAAGTTTCAGAATTTCGCCAGTAGCTGACAACTGCCCTTCTTGAATCAATGGAATATGTTTCCTGAATTAGGCTAACATCTCTATTTATTAGCAGGAAAACAATCGTCCATCATCGTTTGAGCCATGCCACACCAAAACACTGCTGTTGTAAGTGAGCAAGGCCGAACTTTGGATTCTAGCTTAAGTTGTCTATTAGGTCTTAACAGTTAAATATGCAAATGTTCCTTTGATGACGTCATACGAGTCGTCATCTTTGCCGAAAGACTATGATTCGTCGCTGGTCTGGGGTGCCTTTGCTACTAAAGTATCTAGTGTATTTGAGGGAAATGGAAAAGCTAGTGCATGTAACTGCTGTCATAATCGATTGTGCCTACTTCTGAGAATGGCTCTACTCTAAAAGGGAAAAAATTGCTCCCAAGGAACAAATTCTTCCCTTTAGGGTAGGTCCGTTTTTTTATCCTTCCCAAGAAAGGGGTCTACTCAAAAAGGAAAGAGAAGAATTTGCTTCCAATGGGAGCCAATCATTTCCTTTTAGTGACGACCCCGTTTTAGAAGGCGACTGATCTGCAGGAAATTGAACAGGACGTCACAAAAGTTTTTCCCTTATGCTAAATGGTAAAAAAATACCAACTTAACCCTGTAACCCCTGGGTTTCTAAAGTAGACCATTCCATGTTTTGAATTTGTATACATCCATTGTCGCAAGTAGGGATGCTGGTCAAAAAACAATAACAGAATGACAAAGAGTGTAGATCCAGATGAGATGGCTCATGAGCCATCTCATCTGGATCTACACTCCTTGCAAAAGTATCTGTCTGGGTCTACAGAGATGAAACGGTTAAAATAGCTTACCTGTGTAAGAAGTGACTTGCGAACAAAACAGTGGCCACAAATCCTATGTCATTTGCACTGAGAAGAATGCCGCTTTTAGAACTACTCAACCCAAACGTCCGTTCCAACACGGTGATCTGTGACGACATATAGGTCTGCAGGCTGGACGAAAACAGGGAACCAAACCCAAAGACAATGCAGAATGGTAATAGACCACGTGACTCCTGAGCCTCCTTTTCATTTTTGTTGTTCTCGATGTCGTAATGGTCTTTCGTAATTTGGTCATTATGAAAAGCGTTTGAGACATGTCCATTTCCTGTTTGGTTTGTAAGTATTTCTGACAGCGAGAGCTGTTCATTTCCTCCTCCACCTGTTTCTAAAACACTGAAAGAAAGTTATATCTGTAGAAAAGAGATTCACGACAAAGGAACGAAAGTATGCCTACATACTTATCCTAATGACAGGTTCATAAACGAAAAAAACAGGCGTGGTTTCCGCGTGGGAGACGAGCGCTCTCCCGACTGAGCTACAGAGCTGGTGTGTGTGTGGGGGGGGGGGGGGAGGGGGAGGGGGGAGCTGTTTCGAATCCGCCTGAAAAATAATTATATATTGCTTTATTACAAGTATCCTGTTTTGTTTTTATTATTTTTTTTATTTTCCTGTTTAGGATTTTTTCCCGTCCTCTTGAAAACATTTTTCAACACATAACTTACAATGTATAAGATAGCCTGTCCTTTTACGATAAAAGCAGAAAAAAGTCGCCTTGCAGATTTCTTTTGTTTGTATGGCATATTTGTGATTTCATAAAGCTGCTGACAGCGCTAGATCAGAACCATAATCTTATACGACTACGTCGAATAAAAGGCAGAGTGAAAATGAGTCAAAAATAGTTTTCATTACGTTAACACCCCATGAATTCTTGATGCAACCAAATTGCAGACTTTGAGATTGATTGACCAGTAATATCGATGAGCCGGGCCATGCAAAAATGTGTCTCCGGGCATATGCGAACAGCAAAGGCTCAGATCAGCCTACAGATTAGACACTACAGAAGGTATCAATGGAGAGAAAATGCCCGGATGAGACTCTGCACATGTGCGGGATGAATCTGAATCTGCGTATGCTCGCAGACACATTTTTGCTTATCGCGGCCCATGTGGCTACTGGTAAGAGAACAAATTATTTCATTTTGTATGATTATTACATAGAAGTATAAGTTGAGCGTTTTAGGAGAAGCAAAACATTCTAAACTGCTATTTTCCGAGGAAGTATAGCGTAAGCAACAGAAACCCCAATTACAATTGCTAATTTGTCGGAGCCTGTTCTGCCAAATCACATCGTGGATGTTTTCTTACAAACCGTTAACATACTTTATTTCATAACGGCAGAAGAATTACTTGAATTAGACAGGCATATATAGAAATTGTCTCAAACAAAACCGACATTGACATATTTTAATGGCTGCACCTGAAAACTATGCAACCGACTTCGGAATGTGCGACAGAAAAAAAATGCAATGGACTTCTTGACCTGTACAATTCCGTAAAGAAAAAAGATTAAATATCGAATTCTATTCGGAAACGAGTCTTTCAGGCGCCGCCATGTTTCAGTGAAGGGTTTTTAAGTCGATTCGGCCCTGCCTGGATTCGGATCTTTTGGCGTTTTTTTCTGACTAAGTTTTAATCACGGTCTCAGCGGTAAGGTATGGTATCACCGGGTATGGTTTGGTAGGTAGTAGAGGGGAGCTTTGGGCAGGGAAGGGCAGGAAGGGCATGACAGAGATGTTGTCGTTTGATTAGTTTGGGGTGGGTTTGGTTTTGTTGGGGTGAAGTTGGGTGGATTGGATACAGCAGAACAGAGTAGGACGGAACAAAACAGTGCATGTGGATTATCTGCGTTGTTGAACTCTCCTCTGGCCTTTAATTTGTGTTGAAAATGAGACAAGTTGAAATATATCAACTGAAAGTGAAAACGCTACACTTGAATTGTTTGTAAAGAAATCTGCAAACGAAGCAAGACATGTATCCCGTTCAAAGGAATTCTGGAGGGTTATATTTTTAAATGTTTTTAACCTTTTTTTTTTTTTTTTTTTTTTTTTTTTTGATGGACTTCCGATGATGTGCTCAGTTACTGGCCTACCTTCAGTGAGGTACCTCAATCTCGGTAAATTCTTAAAAGCGGAGTATGGAGATCGGAAGATGGGGGCGTTTGAACTGAGGTCACATGTACATGTTCGCATTAACAGCAATTCTTCCAACATTCGTTTGACTTTTATCTATTTAACGACTTAGGGCTAGAAAACATATTAGATTCTCATTGAGTGGGCGGTTGATTTTTATTTTATTTTTATTTTTTTATTATTATTTTTTTTTTCTTTTATTTATTTTTTTATTTATTTATTTATTTATTCATTTTCATTTTTTACTCCTCAGCAATCCAGCGGAGAAGTAAATCATAGTAAAACAAAACAGCTGACACTAACTATCACGTGCAAAGGGAGGAAGAAGGGTACCTTGTTTTGATACCCCTTCCTAACAAATAAATTGTTACAATTCGTGAAAATGTTATACAATCAGTCCACTAATCTCAGAAAAAATTTTCACCCATTACGAAAACACGCCTATTCAAATACACTGAAAATTTTACCACCAAAAATGGCAATTTTTCACATAAAAAATTAGGATATTTTTCATATTTCTGCTCTAAAACATAGATTGTGGGTACTCGTTAGAACCGCCTCGTCGAGGCTGTTCTAACGGGTACTCACAATCTATGTTTTTGAGCAGAAATAACAAAAATAATGTATACCCCTGAAACCCCAGTTTTACTATATAAAAGTGGGGTTTAAGGGGGTCAAAATTATATAGGCATGTTTTCGTGATGTCATTTATTATTTTGTCAGATGTTTTAGAGATGAACGGGAATGAGAATCTAATAATTCATTTTCTCTGGTCTAAGCTTTGAATAAGGCTTGAAGTCAACCCTTTCATAGCCTAGAACAAAAAACTAGGATTTTTTTTTTTTTTTTTTTTTTTTTTTTTTTTTGAGGGGAAATGGTACACTTTCGAGGGAGACGACTCAGTCAAAATTCTTTGATGCTCTCTACTGAAAAAAGGAAATTATTCTAAGCTGTCAAAATTGTTTTATGCTCTGTTCTGGATGGGATCTAAACTAAAAGGAAAAAAGGAAAGAATTTGCTCCCCAGGGGAGACAACTCTGCTAGAATCGTTTAATGCTCTTTTCTGAAGAGCGGTCTTCTCTTAACCCTTATCTCAAGAAGCCATCTGATCAGGATCTACACTGTTTGTCATTCAGTTTGTGAATTTGAATGAAAACATTATATGATGTAATCTGACTGGCTGGTAGTCATAAATGGGTGTGGCTAATTAAATTATTCAGCAGGATAAGGGTTAAAGGAAATAATTTGCTCCCAAGGGAGACAACGCTCTCAAAACTGTTTGATGTTCGCTTCTGAAAATTGGTCTACTCTAAAAGGAAAGAATTTGCTCACCGTCACATGGGAGCTAATTCTTTCCTTTTAGAGTAGACCTCTTTTCAGAAGAGGATTGGTGTACAGAAAAGCAAACACGGAAGTCACAAAAGTTGTCTCCCTTGTCAGAAAATGAGAGATAGCAGTAGCCAGATAAAATGCAAGGTAGACCAAATACTAACTAGGTCCTTCTAATCGGAATACTCAGAGATTTTCATAGGTCCTAAGTGGAATTTAAATGATTTTTAACTTTATTTTTTCCACATCCACATAAAAAAAAAATATTAACATTATATATTTTATTGCACAAAAAAAATGTTTCTTATTGATATTTTGGAAGCTTTATTGGCATATGACCATGATCAACTTAGATTTCCCCAGGCAAAGGAAGCTATACTTAATGGAGATGCTAATGATAAAAACAGAGGAAACCAAATGACTGGACCCGGTTGTTTACAGATAATACTCTATCTCCAATTGCCTTAATAAGAAACTATCCTTAATCACAAAAAGACAGGAAGTGTGAAATATAACAAAACAAACTGATAGCATTGATAATTACATCAAAAGCACTGCAGGAAAAAGATCCGAATGCCATGTGCGAACAATGAGGGCCCTGATCGGTCCGCGCATGTGCACAGTTTGATATGAACCTCCGTTGCCCGCTTGAAGAATCAACAGACACTATCTAATCTGTCTTAAAGGCCACCTGTATTAAGCATTCAACTCTAATTACGAAAACAGCCTATTCAAATATATTGAGAATTTCACCACCAAAAACTTAAAGTTTTCAGATGAAAATTCTAATATTTTTCATATTTCTTCACAAAATATAGATTGTGGGTTCCCGTTAGAACAGCCTCGGCGAGGCGGTTCTAACGAGTACCCACAATCTATGTTTTTTAGCAGAAATAAGAAAACTAATGTATACCCCTGTAAACCCCAGTTTTACCATATAAAAGTGGGGTTTAAGGGTGTCAAAATTATATAAATATGTTATCGTGATGAGAGACCACATTTAGGGATCCCTTAGAAGTCAGAAAAGAAAAAAAAAGTAGGTGTATAAACAGGAACCTTTTTGCTTTCCCTTTACATTTTGGATTTACCTTCAAGACGCTTGCTTAACTCAGATTTGACTTACTATTGAATATATCGACGAACCGAGAAGGCTTACATCACACTGCGCAAATGTGCAGTCTGATCAGAGCCTTCGCCGACGAATTTAAAACCTTGCAACTCTATGAAAGCATTGCCACTCAATGACCTTCTGTCAAGCCACACCCATAGGGATATCTATAAATATCCTTTGTTTCCACTGGCTATTGTCCAGAGGAATGCTCTCCTTGAGTCTGCTGTATGTTTGCCAACCTACGATGATTTCAAGGAAGACGTTGACCGACTGCGCCACTCCCGCCCCTCGCTCTCAAAAGTGATGCATTATGAAAACATGCCTATATAATTTTGATCCCCCTTAAACCCCACTTTTATATAGTAAAACTTGGGTTTACAGGGGTATACATTATTTTTTCTTATTTCTGCTCAAAACATAGATTGTAGGTACAAACGAGTACCCACAATCTATATTTTGAGCAGAAATAAGAAAATTATCAGATTGTTTTATCTGAAAATTTTCATTTTTGGTGGTAAAATTTTCAGTATATTTGAATAGGATGGTTTTGTTTTAAACTTCTTTATTTCACAAACTGTTTTAACCCTAATATGAAAATAGGCTTAGCCTAAATGCGAGCACAAATGTAGTCTCTTCAAAAGTCCTTCACAGCATCATTAAAGAATGTTTATCAATTTATAAAAAAAATATATGAATAATAAAAATAACCAGCAAAATATGTACGTGACACTTATTGACACTTCGTGATGCTTATTGGTGAAACCCAAATTTTGCGACTAGCGGTATAATCAAGTCCTGCCATTTTCCGGTGACAACGTTCGGGAAGAAAAGGGAAGAAAATATTGGTCAGAGTGATTTCTGCTGAAAGTATGTATCGTTGTATGTTACTTTTCCTTGATCATATTCTCTGCCGTAGAGCTCACGTCGTTCGCGACGCGCTTCGAGCTGTGCTCGCTATTACTCGTACCATTTATCTCCTCACTATCCCATCTATTTACTGTTACCGTAATAACCCTAAATATTGCGACAGACAGGCCTGAGCAAACAGTGTAGACCCAGATCAGACGCCACATAACGCTTCGTCTGATCAGGATCTACATTGTTTGCCACACATCCAGCACTATAAGTAGTGCCGCCCAATACTACTACTATATCAAACACATCAACAGGTAGTAAAATAGACTTTTGTTTTCAATTTTTTGGATAAGTATGGTAAGGACTTAAGATGTCCCGATACTTAAAGTAAACGCGGTATCTACTTTTTAATTCTTTTTTAGCACAACAGAGCACATCTGCCTAGAATGCCCGCGAAGGCGTATGGCAGTATCAAGAGAAAAGAGAGAAAGGTCTCTTTCTGCGTTGCCCATCACATGTTGTAATCTATGGATTTTTGTGTGCTTTTGCTGAGACATGATTTAAGCCGTTCCGAAAAGAAAAGTGGGATACGCCAAGTGAAAGTCACCTTGGAGCATAGGCGAAATGGGCTGCAATCCCGCCCGCTAATCAGGGTCGACACGGTTTTCCAATCATCCTTAAGTTTGAGACCCATCAACAGAACATGCGCAAATTACACAGATTCATCCTACGCATGCGCAAAGTCTCATCCGGGCATTTGCTTTCCATTCATACATTTTGTAGTACTCAAAGATTCTATTAGCGGACAGTGAGGCCCTGGTCAGACTGCGCGGATGCGCAGGCTGATCTTTGCCTCCGCTGTCCGCATAAGACCAAAGACACATTTTCGCATGGCGCGGCCCAGATAGTAAGATGGGCTTGTTGCTGATTGCTGGGTGTATTTCTTATGTGCTTTTTTGTCATGGTTTGTTTCTCTTACTCTTGGTGTCATTGGTAGGCTTTGATCTGTGATTGTTACTGTTCCTGGACATCTTCTATGCAATTCATCACGAAAACATACCTATATAATTTTGACCCCCTTAAACTCAACGTTTATATAGTAAAACTGGGGTTTATAGGGGTATTCATTGTTTTTTTTTTTCTTCTTTTCTGCTCAAAACATAGATTGTGAGTATTCGTTAGAACCGCCTCGCAGAGGCAGTTATAACGAGTTCCAAAAATCTATGTTTTGAGCTGAAATATGAAAAATATCAGAGTTTTTATCTGAAAATTTTCCGTTCTTGGAGGTGAAATTTTCTATATATATGAATAGGCGTATTTTCGTAATGGTTCAAAATATGACAGAGACCTGAGCAAATAGTGATCGGGATCAGACGCCACAGAACACGGTGTCTGATCAGGGTCTTCACTATGTACCAATCACCCATCAATTTTCGACCCATCAGTAGATAGTAAAATGGACTTTTTCAATGTGACGGACTGGTCTGAACAAACAGTGTAGATCCATATTACGAAAGCACGCCTATTAAAATATATTTAAAATTTCACATCCAAAACTGAAAATTTTCAGATAAAAAAAAAAAACTGATATTTTTCATATTTCTGCTCAAAACATAGAATGTGGGTACTCGTTAGAACCGCCTCGGCGAGGCGGTTCAAACGAGTACCCACATTCTATGTTTCAAGCAAAAATAAGAAAATGTATATCCCTGTAAACCCCAGTTTTACTATATAAAAGTGAGGTTTAAGGGGATCAAAATTATATAGGTATGTTTTCGTGATGAGATTAGACTAAGACGCCGCCCAACGCAGTGTCTGATTAGGGTCTACACTTTTTGCCACTCATCTAGCAGTTTTATTTTTTTTACCCATTATAACAGATAGTAAAATAGACTGTTTCAAATCTGGGAACAAGTTTTGGCCTCAGTGGCTCAGTTGGATGCGCCGTCCGACTGGAGACCAGGAGGTCGCGGGTTCAGTCCCCGCCGAGGTCGACAACATTCTTTCGTGGAGTATGATCATGAATTATTTTCTACGGACAATCTCTCCCTTCCGCTGATTCAAGGAGGGCAGTTGTCAGTTTCTGGCGAAAGAATGTGCACAATACTGGTTAACCGCTTAGAGGACTAAGCCTGCCCAATAAACGTGTGGTTAGGTAAACTGACCGCGCTCGACATGACCCCATTGGGTTGACTGGGTCGTAAAACCTCAACACAAACAAAATCTGGAAACAAGTAAAGCATACAGTCACAGGGTGATGGTCCTATGTGTTGTTTGTTTTGTGTTGTTTTATTCGGTTTTACATAACTTTCAACAATGAGGCCCTCCCAGGAGAGGGAGTACTTGTTCCCTTGTTCCCTAAAATGAACTGCATTTTCCCTTGTTCCCCAAAATCAAAATCTTGATGTTCTATGTTCCCTGTTCCCCAAAGTTGCCTTTGTTTCCCTGTTCCCTTCAGTTTTAGACTGTTTCCCTTGTTCCCCTGATATAAATGGCCTTATTCCCCTGTTCCCTATAAAACTCCTGGGAGGGCCTCAACATTTTTTTCAGGGAGCTAAATGCTGACATTTAGAGTGCTGCCTCACTGAAATATCATACCCAGACACATGACAAGATATTCCACCCAGTCATACTATACTGACACCCGGCTGACTAGTTCTAGCTCTACTTTCTAAATGCTGAGCGTCAAGCGTAATAGCAGCTAGTATGACTCTTTGGTATGACTCGACCGGGGATCGAACCTAAAAACTCCCGGTCACAAAGCAGATACTCTTCCAACTGAGCCACTGTGCCGGCTATCTATGTCTTGTTTACATTAAGCGAATTAGTCAAGAACCAAGTGGTTGCTTCCTCATGTTTTTCTTAAACGGCCAAGGACAGGGTATTAGAACTTAACACATTATCAAAATAGGCTGATCTGTATCGTTCTGGGCTTGAGCGCACTTAGTCTCTGAACCTTAAAGAGCGCACTAAATCTCTGAACCTTAAAGAATTCACATGGCGACTGGCGTGGACTCAGATCGGACTGCGCATGCGCAGTCCGATCTGAGTCCACACCGTTCGCCTGTGCGATACAGTACCTTGTCAGATGGTACGAGACCATTTATTTCGGTATATAAGTGACCACTAATTTGTTACCTATAAGTTATTTATTACTTGACCGTCAAAATGACACAGAATTATATTAAAGTCATACGCATCCATCATGTTTCGGCCCTGGGGCGTTCAAAGGTATCATACTCGTCAGTTGCTATCAGGGACGCCCTAGCTTAGTATGCACACGCACGCTGTTTGGTGTATAGTTAATGTGTTGTTTTTTCTATATTCATACATTTCCGTTGGTAAATTATAAGGATTCTGATAAAACTTGCGCGGGTATGAAAGTCAGCCCACGTTTTTCGAGACTCTTTTTTTTTCTCATAAAGTACTCGTCGCATGGTCATTTTGTTATGACTCCTTTTGGTTTATTACTCATCACAGCTGTCACGAAAATGATTGTTGTCAATGGTCATATATTTTGCAAAAACAATTATAGTTCGAGGCTTGTTTACTGCTACGTTTTGTGATATCCTGTTCGCATTACTGCACGCCAGTCCCCTTTCCGAATAGGCGGCTACTCTATATGGAAAAAAAAAAAAAAAAAAAAAAAAAAAAAACGCAATTATGCTATTATGCTACTGTCCTTTCGCATTACGAAAACATGCCTATTCAAATATATTGAAAATTTTACCTCCATAAAAACTGAAAATTTTCAGATAAAAATCTCCGATATTTTTCATATTTATGCTCAAAACATAGATTGTGGGTACTCGTTAGAACCGCCTCGTCGGTTCTAACGAGTACCCACAATCTATGTTTTTGAGCAGAAATAAGAAAAATAATGAATATCCCTGTAAACCCCAGTTTTACTATATAAAAGTGGGATTTAAGGGGGTCAAAATTATATAGGCATGTTTTCGTGATCGACATCACTCGGAAAGACGGTTTGTTCTTGGCGGTTTATTTCAGATGAAAATATTTTTGTCCCAACTGACCATATCTTATTCGAAACCATTTGTCTTTTCTACTTCTGTGTTTGTTTTCTAATATTTACCCCGAAATTAATTTTTGGCCAAGCTTGGTCTGACCTGTCAATTTCTATAGTAAAGTGGTTACATATGTGTATATTTTTCGCTTTTCTTGGATGAATTTTAATAATTGATATTTAACAACGAAATGGGAAACTTTCAAAAAAATGAACAAACAGAACTCTTTAAGACCTTTCTCCAATGTACTCTACGATTTAGGGAAAAATGAAAATACTTGATTTTTGTTTTGTAAAACAAATGAATAGAATAAAATATGTGTGCATTAGTTTTTACGACAAATGAAATTGCAATAAATCATGGCAAAATAGCAAATACTTCTGTATAAAGCGCCCAGCAAAAAAAAAAAAAAAAAAAAAAAAAATGCTTTCTGAAAGATGTGAAAAGCAGTGTAACAATTCAGACAGAGCTGCTGATGTAGTACCAGATTAAAATGGTCACGAAAGGAACAGTTTGATCAGGGTCTATAATATTTGTCATTCAGTCGACATCTTGTTGACACTGAACGCATCACGAAAACATGCCTATATAATTTTGACCCCCTTAAACCCCACTTTTATATAGTAAAACTGGGGTTTATAGGGGTATACATTATTTTTCTTATTTCTGCTCAAAAACATAGATTGTGGGTACTCATTAGAACCGCCTCGGCGAGGCGGTTCTAACGAGTACCCACAATCTATGTTTTGAGCAGAAAAATGAAAAATATCCGAATTTTTTCTCTGAAAATTTTCATTTTTTTTGTGGTAAAATTTTCAGTATATTTTGAATAGGCATGTTTTCGTAATGATAATGTTTGTCATTCAGTCGACATCTTGTAGACACTGAACAAGTAGTCAGATTGTCTGTTCTTTTTATATCCCGCCACATGATAGTGGCATGGTAGTTTGATTTCGCACTAGACGTCCGTGTGTCCGTCCATCTGTACGTCTGTCGTATGTCTGTCCGTACTTTCGTTTCCAGACTATAAGTTTAGTAAATATCAATGGATTTTCGCCAAACTTGGTATATGGATTAGTATTGTCGAGATCTGGTTTGGGATTGGCCATTTCGTTTTTTTTTTTTTTTGTTATGTTTTTTTTTTTTTTTTTTTGTTTTTTGTTTTTTGTTTGTTTTGTTTTTTTTTTTTTTTTTTTTTTTTTTTTTGTTTTGTTTTGTTTTGTTGTTTTTTTTTTTTTTTTGTTGTTTTTTGTTTGTTTTTTTGTTGTTTTTATTTTGTTGTTGTTTTTGTTGTTGTTTTTTTTTTGTTTTTTTTGTTGTTGTTTTTTTTTTTGTTTTTTGTTTTTTTTTTTGACAGAGTTATCTGTCCATCACATGTCTGTATTTTCGTTTCTAGACGATACCTTGTGTAAATATCAATTGATTTTCTCCAGTTTTTGTAAATTTATTGATATTTTGGTGATCTGGTTTCGATTCCTAATGGGCAAATTTCGTCAATTTTATTGAGTGAACTGCCTGTCACACGTCCAAATTTTCTTTTAAATTTGGTATGATCATTGATGTTGTGGAGATCTGGTTTCGGCTTGCTAATGGTCAGATTTATTGCCTGTCACACGATTGTGGCGGGTATTATCGTTCCAAGTTTTTTTTTTTTTTTTTTTTTTTGCTTTTTATTTTTTCTTTATTTTTTTCTTTATTTTCTTTATTTTCTTTATTTTTTGTTTTGTTTTGTGTTTGGTATGTCTATGATGATGCGCTGATAACAGAAAAACCATACGTGGACCCAGCAATTATGTGTTGCTGGTAAGTTTTATCAGTACTAATAAGGAAATACGAGGGCTGGGTACCTATACATGTAACGTGTAAATCCAGGTATAAGCCCTCCACTATCCTCAGCCCACAATTAGCTTTGCTTTTAAGGTCAAGGATATCTGAAATTTACGAATATAGTTCGGTAATAAATAATGTTTTCTTTTTGTCTATTTCAAAAGTTTTAATTTATTTTCACTTTTATTTACATGTATTTATTTGTTTATTTATTAAGTCAAAATAAATAATTCAGACAATGCTGCTGTAGATAGAGTATGATTTTGGCGGTTGCTCTGAAAAGAAAAGTAGAAAGATATCTGAAATACAAATTACCCTTACACTGACCATAATCTCATATAATCACTACATTGTAGTCAAGACGCCATTCACAAAAGCAGCGTACGGCATTCTTAAGTGGCAGCACGAAAACATACCTATATACTTTTGACCCCCTTAAACCCCACTTTTATAAAGTAAAACTGGGGTTTACAGGGGTATACATTATTTTTCTTATTTTTTGTCATAAACATAGATTGTGGGTACTTGTTAGAACCGCCTCGCCGAGGCGGTTCTAACGAGTACCCACAATCTATGTTTTGAACAGAAATAAGAAAAATATCAGAATTTTTTATCTGGAATTTTTCCTTTTCTGGTTGTAAAATTTTCAATATATTTGAATAGGCGTGTTTTCGAAATGGTAAATTTTAATTATTCAGTAAATTTAAAGATTAAGAAAAGTGTTCAGAGAGAGAGAGAGAGAGAGAGAGAGAGAGAGAGAGAGAGAGAGAGAGAGAGAGAGAGAGAGAGACAGACAGACAGACAGACAGACAGACAGATAGAGAATGTACATACCTGTCTTCTTTGGAAGTCATTCTAATGAATGATTATTTGTTTATCACAAAGTAAGAATTATTCAGAATCCTTCCTGAGTGCACATGTACTAAACAATGAACCGCAACGTAAACGTGCCTATGACATCCGCCAGCGAAGACACATATCAGCCTGCGCATCAGTGTAGTTTGATCAGTCTTTGCTGGACACTCTGCGGTAAGCCAATAACCAAAGACCTTTTTTCGTGCGGACAGCAAAGACGGCGATCAGACTGCGTCTGTAAGAAACTTCGCTGAGTGCGCATGTCGTAGGTACATTTTCTTCCGTTGCGGTTCGTATGATTATATATCCTCATGGCAACTGCCTGTGTGTTCATTTCACTGACTGAAGTTTGAAAAACATCTTAATTTAATGGGACTGGAGTCACTTAGCAGATTTTTCCGCATTTTTCTGACCTGTTTGCTTTCCTGCACACCAATCCCCTTCTGAAAAGGGATCTGCTCTAAGACGAAAGAATTTGCTCCCTCAGGGAGCAAATTCTTTCCTCTTAGAGTAGATCCCTTTTCAGAAGGGCGCAAATTCTTTCCTCTTAAAGTAAATCCCTTTTCAGAAGGGACGCAAAACAATTTCAACAGTTGTCTCCCGTGAAAGCGTATTCACTCTCATTAATAAATACTGTAAGTTCCTGTATGTGAATAGATCCCTTTTAGAAGTGATACAAAACAATTCTGACAGAGTTGTCTACCCTGAAAGGGTATCCACTGTCTAAATAAATACTTGCGAGTTCCTCTAAAAACTACACGAATTTATGTAGTTTTCTCTAAGATTTCTCATGCTCTGACAAATGACTAAACCGCGTCATTCGAAAATATGTTTCTGTCTGGGCATACGCGAGCAGTTAAGGCCTAGCTCAACGTGTGCATACGCACAGTCTGACCATGACTTTACTGTTTGCTGGTACAGCGTACATTCAACAGTATCCGGCGATTCTGTAAGAGTGATCCGCCGACGCATTTACGCAGGCTGACCAAATCTTTGTCGTAGTTAACGCCTACGCATAGAGAAACATTTTTTGAATGACCTGACCCGCTTGTCACTTTCTTTCTACTCAAGCCTGACGTTCATGACTGTCAAAATGAGATATCAACAGCGGTAGCCTTCTCAGAGTATCATTTAACGTTACGCCTCATCGGCCTGACGTCAACGCCATAACGTCGGTGTGTTAAGCGACAGTTTAGTGCGAGGTTATATTGTAGGTCTTATAAAACAGTAGAGCTGCGTATGGGAAAAGAACCTTTATAACATTTGCGAATAGCAAAGGTTCTTGCGAGACTGCGCGGCGTCCGCGCAGTCTCGCAAGAACCTATGCTGTTCGCTTACCTATGTTATCCCTTACGTAAGCGGTACATATAGGATAAGGGAAAATTTCAGCCAAAGACCTAGACATTAGGCCCGATTAAGGGACCAGGCGTGCGCACTAAACGCTTGATTCGACGGAAAGTACAAAGAGCCCTTTTCTTGAGACAGGGCTCATCTACGACGCGTAATTAAAAAAATGTATCTGCAGGCACATGTAAATTCTAATGACCCAGATCAGCTAGCGTAGGCGCACAGGGTTAATTATGACCTATGTGGTACACACACACGCGCGCGCGCACACACACACACACACACACACCAGCTAATGAAGTCGCACCATTTTATCTAGATCTTTTCACACACACACACACACGCACGCACGCACGCACACACGCGCGCGCGAGCAAGCACACACAGCATCTAACTAAGCCGCACCATTTTCGGTTCCACGATATATTCTTCAATCAGACTGTACTATTTGTTCTTGAACAACTATGTTTAGACATGTTGCAAATACAGTCACTGTGGGAAAATTACAGTAAAGTGAAATATAAATAAGCCGACACGCGCAAAAAGGGACCTTATCATTTTTCCGGTTTGTCGTTCTTCAAATGCGCAGTCCCCAATTGAGACTACAGATAAGCGTTGTTTTTTGTTTTTTTTTTTTTGTTTTTTTGTTTTTGTTTGTTTGTTTTTTTTGTTTGTTTTTTTTGTTTGTTTTTTTTGTTTTTTTTTTTGTTTTTTTTTTTTTTTTTGTTTTTTTTTGCCTTAAGCTTCCTCAAGGTCTCTACTATATGTACGTGACCAGCAAAGGCTCTGGCGAGACTGCGCTCATGCGCAGACTCGCCTGAACTTTTTTTGTTGGTCGCCTATGTAGAAAGTACCTTTTTTTTCATGTGCTGGCTCAAATAAGTTTTTTTTTTTTGTTGTTGTTGTTTTTTTTTTTTGTTTTTTTTTTTTTTCGTACAAAATCAACAGTTGAACAATGCCAAGACAAAATTAGGCTATGTGCATATACGAACAATCTTTTTTATCTTATCGCTTTTAGATTCTTTAGTATCGTTGCTCACTTTAGATTCTGATATCGTTGCTTCTGTCGGATATATCATCGCTGCTCGCCATCAGATTCTAAAGTAGCGCTGCTCTCCGTTAGATTCTAGGGTATCGCTGGTCCCCATGTCTCTGTAGTATCAATACTCATATTAGATTCTGTGATAGCGTTACTTCTATCAGATTCTATTTTATCGCTGTTCGCCATCAGATTTTAAAGCACTCTCCTTTAGATTCTAAACTATCGCTGGTCCACTTGATTCGTTTGTATCGTTGCTTACATTAGATTCTGTTGTATCTTTGTTTCTATTGGATTTTATATAATTCTATATTATCGCTGTTCCCCATCAGATTCTAAAGTGGCGCTCTCTCCGTTCGATTCTGGAGTAGCGCTGGCCCCATCAGAATCTATAGTGTTGCTGGTCCCCAACAGATTTTGTAGTAATGCTTTTCCCCCATAAAAAGGTACCATAACGAAAACACGCCTATTCAAATATACTGAAAATTTCACCTCCAAAAACTGAAAACTTTCAGACAAATGACTCTGATATTTTTCATATTTCTGCTCAAAACAGATTGTTAGTACTCGTTAGAATCGCCTCGCCGAGGCGGTTCTTGCGAGTACCCACAATCTACATTTTTGAACAGAAATAAGAAAAATACTCAATACCTGTAAAAACCCCAGTTTTACTATATACTAATGGGGTTTAAGGGGGTCAAAATTATATAGGTATGTTTTCGTGATGATCACCAGTGCCCGCCAGTACATTCTGAGAAACCCATATTTACATGTATTTTCCGAATTCTAGAATATCGCGGTTTTGCCAGTTGTGCTCTACATTCAATCACTCAGCTCGCCTTTTTTTCAGGCGCAACGCCTACAGATCTGAAATATTAATAATCACCATTCTTCAACATAATTGTCGCGCCGTGATATTTTACAGTGTTGCTGCATCTAAAATCCCTGACGCCAAACGTCGATCTATAGCATATGCGCATGCTGGTATGGGTATTCAATGTTGGCATGTGCCATAAGTTCGTATTTGCCTAAAACATAATTCAAATTCTTGAGACATTTTTAACAAAATATCACAGAAGTGATCAATTTAATATCCATTATAAGAGTAAAAATCTGTATAAAAATAAATACAAAATTAAATACGCCACTCTGGAACATTTAAAATACAATAATAAGACATGGAATTTCACGTGAATCGTCTGCTGAGCAGACGATTCATATGAAATGGCAAGCCTTATTTTCTATGAAAAAAAGAACAAAAAATAATATGTTGTAAAAACATCATAGCCAGTTCCTGCCATATTTACTAGGGTCTTGTCGCTGGTTATAGTGAGCACCAGATACCAAAAACGCTCCAATCCATTTGGTACCCTTGATAACTCCACACGCTCCATGGTAACTTGTTTCGTCTCCAGGACCAAGATAGCCAGTCTGAAATTGTAAATGATGAGTTTGATTTGTAGTTTAACGAACCAGTCCACCCATTAGGGTCATGTCGAGCGAAGTCAGTTACATCACGAAAACACGCCTATATAGTTTCGACCCCCTTAAACCCCACTTTCATACAGTAAAACTGGGGTTTACAGGGGTATAGATTCATTTTCTTATTTCTGCTCAAAAACATAGATTGTGGGTACTCGTTAGAACAGCCTCGCCGAGGCGGTTCTAACGAGTACCCACAATCTATGTTTTGAGCAGAAATATGAAAAATATCAGAATTTTTATCTGAAAACTTTCAGTTTTTGGTGGTGAAATTTTGCAATATATTTGAATAGGCGTGTTTTTGTAATGACTCAGTCATACTGTTCCTTGGCAGGCTTAAACCTCCGCGCGTATAACCGTTTATTGTGCACATATTTTCGTCAGTGACTGATAACTGCCTTTTTGAATCAACAGAAGGTTGAGAATAGCCCTTAAAATTATTTCTTGATCATTATGTGACCGAGATGGGGTTAGAACTCTCGACCACTGGAACTGCAGTAAGGCGGCTACCGACTACGCTAAAGTCTGGCAAATGAAATCTCAAGTTTTATTTATGTGAAAATTAAGAGAAATGTTTTTAATTCTGTCTTTTTTATTAATAATCAGTTTGATAATATGTAAGCGTAACCTCTCTAATGTGTTTCCGCCGCAGTCAGGTTCTTTTTATTTTCAGTTATCGGCTTAAGAAATAAAATGCTTCCTTAACCATCACTGACATTTTAAAAACAACCAAAATATTAATTGTCTTGTTAATTTAGAATTACTACTCTGTTTAATTTTATAACATAATACAGAAAAAACGGGGGATCTGGTTTGGAGGTACGGAGGCCGAAATTATGAAGTTCACATGATGTATCGAAAAATCTCACAAAAATGGGAATATATAGACCTCAAAAAGACAAAACAAAAATATGCCAAAGATATCGTCTTCCCTTCAAAGTAAGGTCCATTGTCCTGGTAAATAAATCCCTTCTCAAAGTAGACTAACTACTTTTAAAGGAAGTAATTCGTTCAAATTATTTTCGAACAAATGCCAATCTAAAAGCAAAAAAAAAAAAAAAAAAATGTCAAAGCGAAGACATGTACTCCATTCGACATATAGGTCTGTTGAACCGTATTTCTCACGGAACGGATTCCTAACGCCGGCGTGATAAATTCGACCGAATTTTTCACATTCGGACAACGGTGAAGAATACGTTTTGCGGATTTAGAGTTTTTAACCCAAACGAGTTTGTCACACATTAGAATTTCTATTGCTTGCACATCAGTAAACAAATTTTTAATGAATGGAAACATTTTAGGTGAAATATAGGTGTGAGAAATTCGGTCGGATTTTTCACATGTCATGTATTTGGTCAAATATGTCACAACTATGAATAATTCGGTCGAATTACTTTTACAGCAGGGAAGTTTTCGATCGAATTTATTACGTGCCAGATATATTTGGTCGGATGTGTTACATGTGACACACTTTGGTGAATTATAGGTGTGAGAAACTGGAACGTATATTTCATATGTGATGTTTTCGGTCAAATGTGTCACAATTGTGTGGCGAATTAAGTCTATTTTTCCATAGTTTCACAGCTGTAAATTATTGGATCGAATTCCTCACAAGGGACATATACGGTGGAATTTCTTACATGTGACACATTTTGGTAAAATATAGGTGTGAGAAATTCGGTCGGATTTTTCACATGTGATGTATTCTGCTGAATATTCAATGACTTTGACGAATTTGGTCAAATTGTTCACATCTGTGAAGTATTCGATCATATTCCTCATGTTTGACATATTCAGTCGGAACTTAAGATTTGATATTTTCGGCAAATGTAGGTGTGAGAAATTCGGTCGGATTTTTCACATGTGATGTATTCTGTCCAATATGTCACATCTTGTATGAATTCGATAGATTTTTGCCACATATGTGCAGAATATCATTGAAATACTCTCGTTTGATATAATCGGTCGAGTAGATTACACATGGCATTATCGGCGAATATATGTGTGAGAAATTCGGTCGGATTTTTTTACATGTGATGAATTAGGTCTAATTGTTCACATCTGTGAAGTATTCGATCGAATTCCTCACGTTTGATATATTCAGTGGGATATTTTACATGTGATATTTTCGGCGAATATAGGTGTGAGAAATTCGGTCGGATTTTTCACATGTGATGTATTCTGTCCAATATGTCACAACTTGTATGAATTCGATCGATTTTTCCACATATGTGCAGTATATCATTGAATTTCTCATGTTTGATATAATCGGTCGAATATCTTACACGTGGCCTTATCGGCGTATATAAGTGTGAGAAATTCGGTCGGATTTTTCACATGTGATGAATTCTGTCGAATATATCATAACCTTGACGAATTAGGTCTAATTGTTCACATCTGTGACGTATTCGATCGAATTCCTTACGTTTGATATATTCAGTGGGATATTTTACACGTGATATTTTCGGCGAATATAGGTGTGAGAAATTCGGTCGGATTTTTCACATGTGATGTATTCTGTCGAATATATCATGATTGTGACGAATTCGGTGGAAATTCTTCACAGCTGTGAAAAATTCGATGGAAATACTCACATGTGCTATATTTGGTCAGATGTCAAACAGGCGACACACTTTCGGTGAATAAAGGTGTGAGAAATTCGGTCGCATTTTTCACATGTGACGTTTTCTGTCCAATAAGTCACAACTTGTACGAATTAGGTCGATTTTTCCACAGCCGTGTAGTATATTATTGATTTCTCACGTTTGACATAATCGGTCGAATATTTTACACGAGACATTATTGGCGAATATAGGTGTGAGAAATTCGGTCGGATTTTTCACATGTGATGTATTCTGCTTAATATGAGATAACTTTGTCGAATTTGGTCAAACTGTTCACATCTGTGAAGTATTCAATCGAATTCCTCATGTTTGACCTATTAGTACACGTTCGAACCGCCTCAGTGAGGTGTCGGTTCGAACGAGTACCCATAACCTATGTTTTAGAGTAGAAATAAGGAAATAATGAACACCCCAGCAAACCCCACTTTTTCCTCATAAGGAAAACATATCTATTCAAATACATTGCATTTTGCCGAAGAGGATTTCCAGAGGAAAAATTTTGATACCTTTCTTATTTCTCCTCAAATCATTAATTGTAGGTACACGTTCGAAACGCCTCAGTAACCGCCTCGCTGAGGCGGTTTGAACGAGTACCCACAATTTTTATAGCAGAAATAAGGAAATAATGAATAGCCCTGCAAACCTCACTTTTTCCTATATAAAGTGGGGTTTGCCGGGGTATTCATTGCATAGGCTTGTTTTCTTAATGTATAATTCAGATCATTTGTGGCATTTCACAATCACGATTATAAATTACCAAAATTAATCCATTGTTACAAACAATTCGCATTGATATCTAAAAGTATTAAAGTCGGGCTGATTTATATCAATAATTTACATTTCAAGTTTAAGATAACAATATAAAGACTGATTTTTAGATATCGATTTTTCGAAATAAAATATTCACAAATTGGGTATCAATATATGTAATTATTAATATCCATAATTAATTATAGATATCAATAAAACTCTTTACAGATATCCATAATTTATAGATATCTTTACAATTAGAATAATTGATATCAGTACCAACAATCTTATATCTTAATAAGATTTGTCGAAATCTGAATAGAATAAGGGATGATTAATATTATTGAACAAATCAATAGGTATCAAGAAACAGATATGACATTTCATTTATTTCATTTTATGATATCTAATAATATTCGAAGTTAAAAATAATAATACAATAAATAATAAATCTATCACTCGATTAAAAGATATGCATGATAAGAAAAATATATTACCTCGAAACTGTATTAAATGGTTAATCGTATGTTTTATATCATAAGCTGTGACAAATACGTTTGTGAGAAATCCGTGCATGACTAAAAAGGCACTTTTTTGAGGGTTTTTTGAAAGGTGACAAATGCGTTTGTGTGCTATATATAAAACTGATACCGAACGAGTTTGTCACAGATAGGTGAGGAATACGTTCGGCAGCTGTGAAAAATTCGGTCGAATTCTTCACGCCGCGTGACAAATCCGACCGAATTTTTCACACGTGTGAGGAATCCGTTCCGTGAGAAATACGGTTCAACATAGGTCTATGTAACAGCAAACACATAACTTTGTAATAACGTTGTTTCGACGTTATTCTTTACTGGGAATATACTATACGCTGTATTATTATAGGAATGAATTTCATTTTTGTAGATTTTATCGATATGTAAACGCCAGCGAAACACTCACAAACTGTACATAAAGCCCTCCGAATCACTCCTATACTGAATAAGAAGGGCTTTATGTTAAGTTTGTGAGTGATATACCGGCGTTTGCACATCGATAAAATCCACAAGGATTTTATCGATATGTAAACGCCGGCAGATCACTCAAGAACTGAATAAAGTTATGTTAAGTTTGTGAGCGATTCGCCGGCATTAACATATCGATAAAATCCACAAAATAATACAAATTTCTAATAATTCCAGCTAGGTCTTAAGTAGTCGCAACAATGCCGGGTAAAATAGCTCATTTTAGAGATTTGCGAAAATAGTTTTGGGATTCCTGCTCATTGGATTTATCAAAGTATAAATCCCGTTTTTTTCAGATTGTTCTCCGGCAATAACATTGGGCTAAGTAGTTGTAGACATGTTGAGTTAGAATTATATCAGTTTAATGTCCAGAGCACGCGTGTGCGAACTGCGTTGATGCGCATTATACTGTGGGCATGCGTGTGATAGTCTAAGTCTGAGCATTTCTAATTTGTTTAGTCAAAGACAGTGTCCATGGGATTGACTTATTCCGCTTATAGTTACCTCCTCATCCTGTATATGATTATACCAGAATACGGCTGAGCCTCGCTTTGGTTTGACCTTAACCTTTGTGGATGCACATTCTTCAACTGTCAACATCAGATGATCCCCAGATTCAGATCTTTCATGCACTGACATTTCCTGTAAAATTTCAATAAAGTTCGGAGAAAATGACAAAGAAAAGAGCAACAAAAAGTCTGGGGATGTACCCTGATGTGTATTCGCAGTTGCATAGTGCAATCCCAGCTCATTTGTATCTAAACAGTAGATATTGTGGCAAAAAAAAAAAATCAGTAGAAAAACCACATGACTGGTAGAACTGGCCCTGCATATTTCCCATATATAATAGAACTTCATTGGCTCGTCCATCTTTGGGACTATGGAATTTTGTTCTAGACATGGGTAGTTCGAGCCACTGAGGGTAATCATAGTGTAAGGTCAAGAGACAAATGATGATAATTTAAGGATTTTTTTTTTTTTCGATTTTTTGCAAAATAACGATATATTAAGTGTACTCATTAGAATGGCCTCGAATAGGTGATTCTAATGAGCATACAAAACATAATTTTTCATGTTAAAAATCTCTCATTACGAAAACACGCCTATTCAAATACATTGAGAATTTTACCATGAAAAAAAATGAAAACTTTCAGATAAAAAATTCTGGTGATTTTTATATTTTTGCTCAAAACATAGATTGTGGGTACTCGTTAGAACCGCCTCGCCGAGGCGGTTCTAACGAGTACCCACAATCTATGTTTTGAACAGAAATAAGAAAATTAATATATACCCCTGTAAACCCCAGTTTTACTGTATAAAAGTGAGGTTTAAGGGGGTAAAAACTATATAGGCGTGTTTCTGTGATGATTTTTTTTTCTTGAGCATTGGAAGAATTATCAAAGGACTCAAACACGAGTTTGAATTAGACACGGTAAACGAGTCACTAGTGTTCGAGTCACTGTTTCTGTTAATAGATTCTAAACGCAATGACCCATAACAGCAATGAACTCGCTCACAAAACTGAAAAAAAAAACTAAAAAGTCATTTCTGGGCTAGACCTGCTAGTTTCGGCCAGTTAGACCTCATCATTGACCCTCTTACATATGTTAAAAGTCCCAGGGCTCAGTGCTCATAAAGGACTAGAAAAGATAATCTACACTACAATAAAGTACGGGGAGACGTTATACGGTCGCCACACGGCACTTACACAGGTTCTATAACGATAAATAAATTCTGAAAGGGATAACCCTTGAGAGCAATACACACACTCACAAAACTGAAAACAGCTGAGGTATCAAGAATTCTGGGCCAGACTAAGGCCCAGTTGTTCAAAGCATCGTTAGCCTAACGAGCTCATTGGTCAAAATGTTAACTATTCTATTAAGTGCAATATCTAATTTACAGGTATTTTTCTGCAAAAAATGTGAGTAAGCTACTCACATTTTATTTCAGCAAAAATATTAGCATACATGCCACAGTTAATGATCAAAGTGTTAACGATACGTTAGCTAACGTCATCGTTAGTTTTGAACAACTGGGCCCAGGTGATTTCGGACGGTTAAAGCCGGAATCATCTGTACTTTTTTCTTGTAGAACATGGTTTATTTAACACCGCGAAGTTCTTTTCACTTTTTTTTAATTTCAGCCCTGCAGACCATAAACCATTTTTGCAACCAGTATAAATTCTCATAATGAGCCGTCTCACCAGGATCTACACTGTTTACCATTCTGTTTAGATTTTTGACGGATATCCCTATTTGAAACAATGGTTTTGACAAGATTCAAAAACGGAAGAGTCCAATTTAGAAACTGAGGGGTGAAAGGGTTGTTCGTTAAGTTTCAAATCACATAATATTTTTTAACATTGCCAGGAGAAAAAAAAATAAGAAAACTATAACTTATTTTCATTCGATGATAATATTAAAAAAATAGAAGAGTCCACTTCAGAAACTGAGGGCTGAAAGGGCATATTTCATTACGAAAACACATCTATTCAAATATACTGAAAATTGCACCTCCAAAAACTGAAAATTTTCAGGTAAAAAAAATTCTGATATTTTTTATATTTCTGCTCAAAACATAGATTGTGGGTACTCGTTAGAACCGCCTTGACGAGGCGGTTCTAACGAGTACCCACAATCTATGATTTTGAGCAGAAATAAGAAAAAAAATATATACCCCTGCAAACCCTACTTTTATATAGTAAAAGTGGGATTTAAGGGTGTCAAAATTATATAGGCATGTTTTCGTGATGATATGTTTCTAGTCATTTAGTGTTTTTAAACAGTACCAGGAGGTAGAATAAGAAAATTACCATTAAAATTCTTTCTATGATTTACAGCTAATGATTTAACTGACAGCAGTGTTGTAGTAGCAAAAACGGAATAATTTTTACGCACCCTCATGAAAAAGTCTTGAAAACAGTCTCCCTAGTATCGCTTCCCAAATAGGGGCTGATTTTAAAGAAAAGATTATGTCCCCTGTTTTGGCCTAACCCGATCCCATTAAACTGTAAGCTTACCTCAATATATTCGTCTGATTGGTCTGCTAGTGGAAAAGCTGTTTCCCCGCCTTCTTCAACGTCATTGAGGTACATTATTAGTGTAATGTATCTGTAATGTTTAAAAGAAATATGGGTACCAGAATGTTAGGTACCGCTGCCTTATAATGATTTTGTAAACTAAAACAAAGGCAGCGTGGAAGGAGACATCATTATCATCATCATCATCATCATCATCATCATCATCATCATCATCATCATCATCATCATCATCATTTAGTATTTAACGTCTTTTCCAACAGTGTTGAAAGAAGTCACATTATCCTATTTTCAGACTATTTCAAATTAAAGATATTGTTGCGACGACAATAATGATGAATACCACATTTAACAAGAGTTGACTGAGGACAACGCAGCTCGCCGGAAAGGGGTGATCAGATATGAAAACAATTTTGAAATATGAAAGATGAAATGGAGAACTTAAACATAGCTGTAAATGACAAAATATGGCCTGACTTTGATGTCGTAAGAATGTTAAACTGAGGGATGGGGTACATGCCATTGAAAATTCTTCCCTTAGTTTGGTGTGGACAAAATATGAAAGATATATCTTACATGCTGAATCCCTTAGGCTGGTGTGGACGAAATATGAAAGCTATATCTTACATACTTCAGCAGTCACGTACAATTTTAAAAACTTAAACACAGCTGTAAATGACAAAGTATGACTGACCTTGACCTAGGCAGAAGGTCAAACTTAGAAAGGGGAGTGTGCTATTGAAAGGTCTTACCCTAAGGTAGGTGTGGGCCAAATATTAAAGTGGTATCTTGAATACTTCAGCGGTTACGAACACTTTTCAAAACTTAAACGCAGAACTCAAACATGGGTTTAAATGACAAAGTGTGACCTGACCTTGACCTAGGCAGAAGGTCAAACTTAGTAAGGGGTGTGTGTGCTATTGAAAGGTCTTACCATAAGGTTGATGTGGGCCAAATATTAAAGCGGTATCTTGAATACTTCAGCAGTTACGAACACTTTACAAAACTTAAACGCACAACTCCAACATGGGTTTAAATGAAAAAGTATGACCTGACCTTGACCTATGCAGAGGGTCAAGCTTAGGAAGGGATGTGTGCTATTAAAAGGTCTTACCCTAAGGTTGGTGTGGGCCAAACATTAAAGCGGTATCTTGAATACTTCAACAGTTATGTACACTTTTCAAAACTTAAACGCAACACAAACATAGGTGTAAATTATTAAGTAAGAACTGACCTTGACCTACATAAAGGGTCTAACATGGGAATGGGGGTGTACGTTATGAAGTAGGTGTAGGCCAAATATGAAAACAGTACCTTAAATGATTAAAAAAAAACTATGCACATCTTTAAAAACTTAAACATTGTGCTAACGCGGACGCCGACGCGGACGGACGCAACGGCGGACGCGAACAGACGCCTACGCCATCGCCTGGGTGACAACATAAGCCCTCCAGGGACATAGTCCCGGCGAGCTAAAAATTCCTATTGGTTCAAAAGTTGATTAATGAAGATGTCATGTGTGGATGTTTTCCTACTGGCCCTGATACAGGTTCTCGGACTTCGGATGGCAGTATTATCCCTCGGCTTCGCCTCGGGCCAATACAGCTATCCTCAGGTCAGTACGACTGACTTCGGACCTGTAACAGACCAATATGAAAACATTTATTTCACAGCATTGTACTATCAGTGGAATAACAGTGGCTGATCCAAGGGTCTTTAATAGCGGGTTCAAAATTTCTGAGGGGATTCGATTTGATCAAACTACCGTACTTACTCTAAGTGTATGGACAGACAGGCCTGAGCAAACAGTGTAGACCTATATCACGGTCTACACTTTTTGCCACTCATCTAGCAATTTTAGACGCACTCATAGGTAGTAACATGGACATGTAAATTTGTTAAGAAGTACACGGTAAACAGGTGGGTGTGCGAATATTCTGGGTAAATACAGTATTCAAAATATATCATCCAAAATGTTCTATAAGAACGAACTTTTAGTCAAAGAGGGAATCGATTGAACCCCTCGAACCCCCTCTAGCTCCGCACTTAAATAACCGTAAGGGCCATGCGAAAACGTGTCTTCGGGCATATGCGGACAGCCAAGGCCCAGATCAGACTGCGCGGATGCGCAGTCTGATCTGGGCCTTGGCTGCCTACTAACAGAATCATTAGACACATATAATGTATCAATTGAAAGCAAACGCCCGGAGGAGACTTAGTTCATGCGTGGAACGAATCTGATTCTGTTCTTTTTGCGGATGTTCGAAGATATCTTTTCGCTTGGAGCGGCCCGAAAATATCGCACTTACGAGCATCTCTTGCAGCATTGTTTATACTGCCATACTGGTAATTTCCTTTTGTTACAGTGTGGTGTCTGAAAGCAGCATGGTAGTGTGTTGGTACTGTCAGCAAGCGTTGTATCAAAGTGGGCGTGGAAAGGTCCACCAGGGTGGTACAGTCCTATTTGCGGAAGATCGCTCCGAGATATGACGTCAACGGGGAGACCCGTCACCGCTGCAATCCTAAAGATATGTGAATATTTAAATTACACACTATAATATGAATTTTGATAGGTGCTATTTATATCTCTGCGTCCAAATTATTATACCTTGCTTCATGTGTAGCGTACCCAAACTCATTAACAGAAATAAAGAAAAAAAAAATCAAAAAAAAAAAAAAAAAAAAAAAAAAAAATCCTGTTTTCACTGACCAAAATCTACTTTACCTGATCAAAATATTGTAATATGTCATAGCCACTTATGGAGAGAGACAAAACCTCAGAAATAATTTATGAATTTATGTAATTTCAAACCGTTTTGTAATTAAACCGCTCACTAAAAAGGGACGTTGCCTAGCTAGAGAGTGTCCGACGTTGAAAGCTTGAATTGTAACATTCTAACATTAAAGGTGAACATTTCTTTTTCAAGCATTTCCTTATTTCATAGCAAATGCGACTAAATTTCATTCAAACTGTCTTCGAATGAAATGCAATGTACTATTTTTTGTGAAAAATATAAAATATGTCAGTTATTTTTATCTGATGATTTAGCCCAGAGAGTACTCAAGCTTAACCCTTGTCATGCTAAATAAATTAAGATGCCACGCCCACTTCTAGCTGTCAGCCAATCAGACTACTTAATCCAGGTTGTTGAAACAAATTCACATTCTTTATGACAAACAGTTCAGATCCAGATCAGTTGGTTTCTTCAGAAGCCAGTTGATCTGGATCTACACTGTTTGCAAAGGCAGTGTATATCCGAGTTCAGCAGGACTAAGCTTAAAATATATTATATGTGATGGAAATTATGATGTATGCTTGTGCTATAACATTATCAACTGAGCCGGGCTACAGCATTTCCTGCAAGATTGCATGTGTGCCCAGCAAAGATTCAGAACAGCCTGCATATTCACGCAGTCCGAAAAGAGTCTTCACTGTACGCCCTGTGGATAACTTGGGACTGAAACCATCTTCATACGGCCAGCGAAGACACTGATCAGACTGCGCGGATGCGGAGGTTGATCTGAGTCTGCGATGGGCGCACATGTAAAGTTGTATAAATTGCTGTACCTCGGCTGAAGCCGGAGCATAGTGTTCCCTCCAAGACTGCATGTGCGCCAAGCGAAGACAGATCAGTCTGTGCGTCCGCGCAATCTGATCAGTCTTCTCTGACGCTTTAGATCCTTGGCTACCTACAAAGCGCTTGCGAAGACTCTGATCAGACTGCGCGAATGCGCAGGCTGATCTGAGCCTTCGCTGGGCGCAAATGCGATCTTATAGGAAATTTTGTGCCCCGGGTCAGATAGTACGGTTACCTTACCTTTGATCTATAGACATTAAGAACTCATCTTCCAAATCGCCCGAGTCCAGGAATACAGCTTTTGCGACTGGAGTATCTCCCTTGTCGTCTAGAGTAGTAAATGAAAAATAACAAGAAGTGTCAATAAGCAATGCTTATTAGACAACCCCTGCTAGGTATTGATTGTGTTGGGGTTTAACGACACGTCAACCCTTGAGGGTCATTTTGTGTCGTCTCCCAGAGAAAGGGAGAAAAGAGATAGAAGAGAGAGCAGAGGAGATGAAAGAGAGGGACAGGGAAGAAAGAGGAACAGGAAAGAAAGTGAAGAAACAGAAGAAATAAAAACATTCCCCCCTCTACCCTTACCCACTACAAGGATAGCAGGCCTTGCCCAACTGTAAGCCAATATCAGTTGGACGCCCCAGTGATGTAAGATACACAGCACCTTCGCACCACCCGACCACCCTGCTATGACTTGATTCTGATAAATTACTCATCAAAATAAGAAGCAGAAACCAAAACGTAATGGACGGACGGACGGACGCGCGAAAACAGTATAACCCCACCTCCCTCACATACACACAAACACAGTTTGCTGGGAGTATAAAAACAGATGAGCAAGGCTGCGTTCAGAAGTGCAAAGTGGCCCCGAATTTTTTTGCCTTGGATGTCTGTGCCTAATAATGAGCGCCCACAGGAGCAGGGATCCAGGGCAAAACGTTCGCAAGTAAATTGCATTTCTGAACCCAATATACTTGAAAATTTATACCGCAATTTCGGAAAAAAGAGACAAAGTTTTGGAGACACTTGCCTCCCAAGTGTTTTTTTTAACCATATGTTGGTGATACTTAATGTTTGGTATGCTGGGTAAAAACTTCAGCAGATGAAATTTTGATTTTTTTTTCTCATTTTCCCCGAAAATAGGCTTTGACATTCCATGCAAATTGTCTCCTGGGGAGACAATTTGCATGAAATATCAAAGCTAATTTTCTAGGCAAAAAAAAAAAAAAAAAAAAAAAAAAAAATATCATCAATTTGTCATCTGCTGAATTTGCCCATAACCTGGTAAGTATTAAATGTTATGTTTTTATATATCTATAAAACGGTATGAGGCGCTCCTAATGAGTACCTACAATATATGACTTTGTGAAGAAATTAGAAAATATTCATCTTGATACTCTTTTATCTAGAGCTATGTAAGACATGGTATTTCACTATATAATATGAGAAATGAGGAAAACATGGTTATTAACCCTTTTCATGCTGAATAAATTAAGATGTCACACCCACTTCTTATTTTCAGCCAATCAGATTGCTCGATCCAGGTAATGGATATAAACTCACATACTTAGTGACAAATAGTGCAGATCAAGATACGCTGCTTTTGCAAACAGTGTAGCTCGAGATCAGTTGGCTTCTTCAGAAGCCAACTGATCTTGATCTACACTGTTTGCAAAAGCAGGGTATATCCGGGATCAGCAGGACTAGGGTTTAGCACATTACGACCGATTTATGCAGTCAAAAGATCTTAAGAAATAATAAACACATTAGAAAGGTGGTTTGAAAATTGAAAAATTCTGAAAATCAGCCTAATGATGTAGAACCCTTCATACCTCTGTTTTTCACTTTATAGCATTACGAAAACATGCCTATTCAAATATACTGAAATTTTTACCACCAAAAAATGAAAATTTTCAGATGAAAAATACTGATAATTTTCATATTTCTGCTCAAAACATAGATTGTGAGTACTCGTTAGAACCGCCTCGGCGAGGCGGTTCTAACGAGTACCCACAATCTATGTTTTTGAGCAGAGATAAGAAAAATAATGTATACCCCTGTAAACCCCAGTTTTACTATATAAATGTGGGGTTTAAGGGGGTCAAAATTATATAGGCATGTTTTCGTGATGGTATGGGACAAATAGTAGGTACAAACTACAGAGACGTTAAGGTAACGAAAATTCATCTTTACCTCCACTGGCAGTGTCTTTTCTAAGATTTAGACCTTTTTCTGTCCCTGCCTTTTTGAGCGTCTCGCATTCCGAGGGTGAAAGAAAATGCGTAATTTCTGAAGAACAAATATAATAATAAAATTAAGTCTGAACCGTGGGTGTTACATTATTACAAGTAGAAGCTTTCACAAAAAGCTTGGTCTACGCTTAGCACACAATAAATGTTAAAGCTGATTTCAATACGGAATAGTCTTGGTTCTTAATAGTCAAACTTTGGCAAAATTTGCTAAATTCCATGATGCAAAAAGTGAATTTGAGAGGTCTAAATGAGATCTCACCCCGTAGGCCTCTACAAGAAAGACCCTCACATTAAAAAATAACAATTGTTATATCCATTTCGCAAACATTTCCGATTTTCATTAATTTCTCAGGAAATCTATCATTTCAGTGCCTTTGGCAGTTTGATTTCTGAAAGCGTTAGGAAAAAACATGAAAATGAAAAAAACGAAAACGTCTTAGGTCCTTGAGATCTGGACTCAAGTAGAGGAAATGCAAAAGCTTGACTGTAGAAACAACAACACAGACACACACACACACACACACACACACACACACACACACACACACACACACACACATACAAAAAAAAAAAATTACAAACTTTTATTGTATTAGTATGGTACCGAATATAGGCGGATCAATGGACCGTGTTATCCGGTGGGTGGAGCGACCAGGAAGCAATTCGATCTCGACCTTTTCGCCTACCTGCAAAACAAACCCTAAAGATTATTCTATATATCCTAAGTTTTTAGACAGATCGCGGCATCTGATGAGGGTCTACACTGTTTGACATACATTCAGCAGTAGTTTAGACGCAACACATTACGAAAACACGCCTGTTCAAATATACACTGCTGTCGGCCTATTCGGCGCACCTAAGGATTTGAGCTGAATTTAAAAAATGTTCGCTAGACCAGTTTTAATTTTTAAATGTACTAGAACGAAGAATAATTTATTATAAATAGAACAAGTTTATTTTCATTTAATTTCTTCAACAAATTTAGCAGATAATGATCCTTCAACTTCACCACCCCCTTGTTTTTGTGTCATAAAAATGTCTTCCAATGTCGCGCACCTGTTAGAATTTTGCCTGTTGCCTTGGATATAAAGAATGTTTTTAGATTAAAGATGCATTTCTATGATTACTAATCAATTTAGAAAATATTTGTGCCGTTTTCATTGTTCACACTGACAAAACCACCTTTTAAATTTCACGTTCAGGGAAAAGGGTCCTTTGGTTTTAGTGAAAACAACATTTTCCTCATTATTTTGAAACTCCTGATTCCCCATGCAAATTGTAATAACCATGTACCTTTTGATATGTTCCATCACATACGCCCACAAAATGATACTTTGGGATTTTTGGGAGAAAATATTTGAGTGAGCAGCATTGGCAGATGTGCCACATTAGGTTACGCGGCTATAATGTCATATGTACTTAGAGATGATATAATATGGAAGCGGTATCTCTAAACTCCTAAAGGAACACTAAGACACTAGAGACAAGCATATAAATCATGATACCTTTATTGTAAATTAAAACAATGTATCTCTCAAACCTTGAGTTCTGATACAAACATGCCAGTCACGGTGTGGTACAATCTACAGTGGAACGACTTTTAACAGAAACAAAAAAGATCAAAAAACAAAAAAGACAAAAAGTAAAACAGAAAGATTGAAAAAAAAAGGTCTCATTTTTTGTCAATTTTTAATAAAATTAATATTTATTATTCAATAACACCAAAGATGCCTTGCTAAGCTTTTTCGTAATTGTAACGTTAATCTTGTTTTTGTTTGCTAGTGTTATTGTTATTATTATTATTATTATTATTATTATTATTATTATTACCTGCTCTGGTTCAATTCTAGTCAGCGGAGGGTATATATACGGACTCTTGACATCTCTCATCCTCTGAACGTCGTTCATGACCCCGAGTAAGTCAGTTTCACCAACTTGCATCGAGCTAACAGCCTTCTCCAGCGAGGATATCATAAGTTCTAAGTCTGGGTCCTGGCAGCCTTCACTGTCACACTGGGGCCATTCTACACCACCACCCGTCACGTGACCGATCAATACAACGAATAAAATGCCCTCTCTCAGTTTTCTGAAATTCTGTTTTTGAGAATAATCTTTACTACTGCTTATTTTAAGCGCTAAGGATGAAATGAATACTTAACAGTAAACACGAGAGCGGTTTCTGAATTATTTCATCGAGGTGGGAGCGAGGGGTGGGGGGGGGGGTCAAAATTTCGCCGGAAGTTCGATTTGATCAAAAATATCGTATATACCCCCAAATATTCGGACAGTTAACCATCACGAAAATACGCCTATATAATTTGACCCCTTTAAACCCCACTTTTATATAGTAAAACTGGGGTTTACAGGGGTATACATTATTTTTCATATTTCTGCTCGAAAACATAGATTGTGGGTACTCGTTAGAACCGCCTCACCAAGGCGGTTCTAACGAGTACTCACAATCTATGTTTTGAGCAGAAAATATGAAAAATATCAGAGTTTTTTATCTGAAAATTTTCAGTTTTTGGAGGTGAAATTTTCTATATATTTGAATAGGCGTGTTTTCGTAATGTCTGGGCAAACAGCATTACGCAAACATGCCTATACAAATATACTGAAAATTTTACCACCAAAGTTAAAAAAAATTCAGATAAACAATTCTGACATTTTTCGTATTTCTGCTGAAAACATAGATTATGGGTAGTCGTTAGAACCGCCTCGACGAGGCGGTTCTTACGAGTACCCATTATCTATGTATTTGAGCAGAAAAAAGAAAAATAATGTATACCCCTGTAAACCCCAGTTTAACTAAATAAAAGTGGGGTTTAAGGGGGTCAAAATTATATAGGCATGTTTTTGTGATAGTGTACACCATGATCAAATGCTGCAGAACGCGGCGTCTGATCATGGTCTACACTGTTTGCATCTCGTCCGGGAATTTTAGACAGTGTCATAGGTAGTAAATTGGACTTGTTCAGATTTTAGAAGTATAGTAAAGAGATATTGTGTGCGAATATTTAGGCTAAATACCGTGTACAACATTGATCAAACTTATCGAACAATTCCCATGAAAATGAATTTTGAGTCTATGTGGGGTTCGACTGAAGCCCCCTCCCCTCCCCTCCCCTCCCGCCACGGCCACCCCATAACACACACCCTCTGAACCCACCCCTGAAACCAGTGATGTAATTTTGATATTCCCAATTATGAAAAAATAACTTTTACACACAACACCTTTGGCTCCACCCATGAAACCAGTGATTGACCGGCGCTGGAATCGCGCAGGTCTCTTAATATAGCTTCGGATTTTTACATATGCTAGACTATTCGATTAGCTCACTAAGGACTTTTTGTATTTGCCGGGGTCGTCGGTTTGTGACGATCCCGGCAAATATAAAAATCTTATAACAAACTGTGTTATAAACAGATTAATGTCTATTTTGTTTTTATTTCAATCAAGAAATTTCATAAAGCTTAATAAAAGCAAACATTAAAGAATCACATTGTTGTTCTTTTTTACCTGTTACATAGAAAATTTATTTAACTTTAGTATAACCTTGTCCCATGTCTCTATGTAAACATGAACAATATTTGCGCTCAGCCTGGTACTTAAGCGTTTACGTCTAAATATTTTGTCTTGTGTAATTTTCCAGTAAAGACAAAACACTTTTACATGCATCGACATGTCAGCAACTGTTTTACTAATAAATAAATAAATAAATAAATAAATAAATAAATAAATATTGCTAAAACTGCTACTACTACAACAACAGCTACTACCACTCCTACTACTATCACTACTATTATTACTGCTAATAATAATAATAATAATAATAATAATAATAATTATTATTATAATAACAAAATATCATTAAAATTAGCTCACCATTGTTTAAATCAGTCCACACAGAACTTGAATTTGATATCAAACAAGAGTGTTTCTGTCTGGTCAGTATATATTGCCTAGAGGCAATCAAATAAAATTATTAGCTTCCGCTTTCATGCATTTGATATATATTTAAAATATAACGTAACATCAAATGAATTTAGAATTCTGCGGAATCTGATCTAGGTCTACACTGTTTGCTCAGGCTTACCTGTCCGAATACTTCGCATTACGAAAACACGCCTATTCAAATATATAGAAAATTTCACCTCCAAAAACTGAAAATTTTCAGATAAAAAACTCTGATATTTTTCATATTTCTGCTCAAAACATAGATTGTGGGTACTCGTTAGAACCGCCTCGCCGAGGCGGTTCTAACGAGTACCCACAATCTATGTTTTTGAGCAGAAATAAGAAAAATAATGTATACCCCTCTAAACCCCAGTTTTACTATATAAAAGTGGGGTTTAAGGGGGTCAAAATTATATAGGCATGTTTTCGTGATGGATTAACCCTTTCAGTCCGGCAGACCAAAACCAATACTTTTGACTGGCTCCAGTCTTCAGTGACTAAATATTTATTCTTATAATCCTGTTTGATAATCCACTAGACTAAAACCAAAATAAAACCATGTTATAAAGGCTGATCGCTAGTGGGCTAGTGACCAGCCTTCATAGTCATTGTATTATTTTGGTTTTATTTTTAGTGGATTATCAAACAGGATTATTAGAAAAAATGTTTAGTCATTGAATACTGGAGCCAGTCTAACAATACCTGTGCAAACAGTGTAGATCCAGATGAGACGGCTCGAGCCGTCTCATCTGGATCTACACTGTTTGTCATTCTGTTTTTGATTATAGACTCAAACCCCTTTTGCAGTAGTGGACGAATCCAGATTCATGAATGGAAAAGTCCACTTCAGAAATTCAGGAATGAAAGTCTTGGCAGGCGAAACAACTGAATGCCAATACCTATCAGGTCCATGGCCAATCTTTCTTCAGCGGGCAACGAAGACTAGTCAGCATGCGCATCCGCACACACTTACCTCCCCCGGTAGTTTATACTACTAAACGTTCTAAGGTGATGGTCACGATGTTGTTCTCACTCTGTGTGCCGTTGTGGTTTATTCTGCGAACGATTTATGTTTAGTGTGTTTTGTCTTTGTTTTCGGTATCGCGATTGCCTTGCTTGGGGAGTGCGGGTGAGGTGTGTGTGTGTGTGTGTGTCGGGGGGGGGGGGGAGGGGGGGGAGTGGGGAACTGGTCTGTGTTCTTTTCGTGCGTTTGTTTGTTTTGCGCGTGTTGGTTTGTGTCCCTTTCCTTTTCCTCATGGTATCAGGATAGGGTGGACAGGAAGCGACTTGTGATTGTGGCACTTCCTGGACTTTTCTTTTTACATTTTTTATTGAATACCATATTTATCCTAAGTGTTCAGATACCTTCCATCTCACCATACTTGTCCGAAAATGAGGAAAAAAGTCCGTTTCCGGCGTCTGTTTAGGGTCTACAATGTTTGCTTAGGCCTGGCTGTCCAAATACCTAGAGTTTATCTGGAAGTTTAATGCCTAAGCGTTGGTTACTGTGCAATACAAAGTTAATGGAATTCCTTGTTTTCTGTGTCTTTAGTACAAAATACCCAATAATTACATCATTTTCACACCACGAGTGGTTTTATGCAGTACAATCTGTACCAGGTGTTATTTGAACGATGATCGTAAAGATAGCCAACGGCGGAATTTCCTACCGCAAGGGACATAATGATTATCGTTCCTAACGGTTAGTTTTGGTATTTTCCTGTCTAAAAATAAATCAATAGTCTAACTATTTGTAAGACAGTCGTGCACAAATTCACAGGGTTTAACACAAAACGCTATAGCCTTGCTTTAATGTAAAAGATCAATGTAGCAAATGTTCTGCTTGTTTTAAACGATTTAATGCCCTTGATCATTCATTTTTATTGAAATTGAGTCTATTAAAAGTCCTTCTTTATAAATTGCACCCTGAAAGTGAGTAGATTTTACCCATTGCGGAAAATATTTACCTCCACCCTCTGTGTATAGCAACATTAATGAGTAGATGAGTGTAGGAGACTAGGGTGGCTATTAGTTGGTACGGAAATTGTATTATTATGCGCAACGTGGGAAAAATGCCCTTATGCCATGTGCGAACAGCGGAGGTCTAGATAAGCGTGCGCATCTGTGCAGTCTGGTCTAGGCATTTTCCGTTCGTCGACATATACCAAAGTATTCTTTCATTCTGTAAGCGATCAACGAAAGTCCCGATCAGCCTGCGCAATGCGCAGGCTGATCAGGCCTACGTTGTCCGCAAATAGCATAATGTCCTTTTCGTGCGTTGAGCATCATATAAAAGACTGGAGGGTAGTATATGGTAGGATCTATGAAATCTATGAAATTATGTGGCTTGGATGAGATTTGGAACTCTGTGTGCCGAGTACATGCTGAGATGGATAAACTACGGACTTTCTTTTGTGTTATAAAATGGGCCGCGTCAAGCGAAAGCATTCCTTTGAACATGCGCAGATTCAGATCATACTGCGCTTGCGCAAAATATCATCCGGGTATTTGCTCTTCATTCAAACCTTGTGACACTTTGTAGTATCCAATGAGTATGTTAGCGGACAGTGAAGACCCTTATCAGACTGCGGAGATATATAGTCTGATCAGGCACTTCGCTATATTTCGTTATGGTCTACAGTACCCAAGGATTCTATTAACGGTCAGTGAAGTTCCTGAGCATATGCCCGAAGACATCTTTTCATTTTCAATCAGTAATAAAGCCATCTACAGATTGGGCCTCATTTGTCCTATATGATTACGTATGCCTAAGTTATACCTGAGTTCGTGAAAATTGTCCTGATAATAAATCTCAACTTACTGATAATTGCAAATTCTTTCTTGCTAAACATTGCTGAGCATGAAAATTTCTCTGCTAATAAATATGAAAATGCCAACAAAAGTTGGCATTTTCATATTTATTAGCAGAGAAATTTTCATGCTCAGCTGAGGTGTGCTTGTAAAAAGTTTTATAACCTCAGGACCAGAGCCAGCAAAGGCGCACAATCTGATTAAAGTATTTGCTAACCATCAGTATAGAGCGACCTCCCTACAAAAGCCACCACTGGGAATTCGTCCAAATGGCTGTCGCAAGGAGGTGGCTTTTGTAGAATGGTTAGCTGTATAAATAAAATATCTATTTGGGAAATCAGAAAGAGATCGTTATATGAAGGTAGCTGTTGTAAAGTGGTTCACTATAGAAGTAAAATGGCATTTTCGTAAATCAGAAAAGTGACCGTTATAGCAAGGTGGTTTTTGTAGAGACGTTAACTGTATTAGTAAATTTGCACTTTGGTAAATCGGAAGAGTGACCGCTGTATGAAGGCAGTTGTTGTAGAGAGATTAACTGTATGAGTAAAATGGCACTTTTGAAAATCTGAAAAGTGATCATTATATGGAGGCGGTTGTTGTAGAGAGGTTAACTGTATAAGTAAAATGGCACTTTGGGAAATCAGAAAAGTGATCATTATATGGAGGTGGTTGTTGTAGAGATGTTAACTGAATGAGTAAAATGGCACTTTGGGAAATCAGAAAAACGATCATTATATGGAGGTGGTTGTTGTAGAGAGGTTAACTGTATGAGTAAAATGGCACTTTGGGAAATCAGAAAATTGATCATTATATGGAGGCGGTTGTTGTAGAAAGATTAACTGTATGAGTAAAATGGCACTTTGGGAAATCAGAAAATTGATCATTATATGGAGGCGGTTGTTGTAGAGAGGTTAACTGTATGAGTAAAATGGTACTTTGGGAAATCAGAAAATTGATCCTTATATGGAGGCGGTTGTTGTAGAGAGGTTAACTGTATGAGTAAAATGGTACTTTGGGAAATCAGAAAATTGATCATTATATGGAGGCAGTTGTTTTAGAGAGGTTAACTGTATGAGTAAAATGGCACTTTGGGAAATCAGAAAATGGATCATTATACGGAGGCGGTTGTTGTAGAGAGGTTAACTGTATGAGTAAAATGGTACTTTGGGAAATCAGAAAATTGATCATTATATGGAGGCGGTTGTTGTAGAGCGGTTAACTGTATGAGTAAAATGGTACTTTGGGAAATCAGAAAATTGATCATTATATGGAGGCGGTTGTTGTAGAGATATTAACTGTATGAGTAAAATGGTACTTTGGGAAATCAGAAAATTGATCATTATATGGAGGCGGTTGTTGTAGAGATATTAACTGTATGAGTAAAATGGCTATTAGGGAAATCAGAGAATTGATCCTTCTAAAGAGTTGGTTGTTATAGAGAGGTTAACTGTATGAGTAAAATGGCACTTTGGGAAATCAGAAAATTGATCATTAGATGGAGGCGGTTGTTGTAGAGATGTTAACTGTATGAGTAAAATGGCTATTAGGGAAATCAGAGAAGTGATCCTTCTAAAGAGTTGGCTGTTATAGGGAGATTAACTGTATAAGTAAAATGGCACTTTGGGAAATCAGAAAAATGACTGCTATAAGGAGATGGCTGTTGTAGAGAGGTTTACTGTATCAGTAAAATGGCTCTTTTGAAAATCAGAAAAGTGGTCGTTATATGGAGGTGTCTGTTGTAGAGGGGTACACTGTATGAGTAAAATGGCACTTTGGGAAATCAGAAAAGTGATCATTATACGGACATGTCTGTTGTAGAGGAGTTCACTGTATAAGTAAAATGGCTCTGGGAAATCAGAAAAGTGACCGCTATAGGAAGGTGGCTGTTGTTCCACTGTACACTCCAAAGTATCCAATGATTCCCAAAACGGACAGCGAAAGCCCTGATCAGACTGCGCATGCACGTTCCCCTATTTGTCCATAGTAAGTATTACAAGTGGTTCTTTGTGACACGCACCAGGTGTGCATTGACACGCAAGGAACAGTGGCGCAATGAAAAAAATGTCCTCGGGGCATATGTGACCAGTTAAGGTCCAGATCTACCAGCGGGACAGTCTGATAAGGAACTTTACTATCAGCGATTTATTCTGCATGACTCTAAGCGGATAGCGAAGGACGTGATCATGCGTCGCGGATACACATACTGATATCTTAGCTCCATGTAAGGTGTTTTGTTGTCAGTCAAAGTAGTGATATTTTTCTTATATCGAGGCGCTGCTATTGAGTACCCACAAGATTCGTTTCACTAAGAAATGACGAAAAAGGCCGCATAATGACAGTGAAATTGGGAATCAAATCAGCCATATTATGTTAATATCACCTGACTGTAAATGATTAAAGACCAAACACTAAACGCTCCATACTCTAAAAGGAAAGAATTTGCACCCCCACCCCCACCCCCACCCACCCTCACCCCCATTACGAAAACAAGCCTATTCTAATAATAGTGAAAATTTCACCACCAAAAACTAAAACTTTTCAGATAAAAATTCTGATATTTTTCATATTTCTGCTCTAAATATAGACTGTGGGTACTCGTTAGAACCGCCTCGGCGAGGCGGTTCTAACGAGTACCCACAGTCTATCTTTTTGAGCAGAAATAAGAAAAAAATGTATACCCCTGTAAACCCCAGTTTTACAATATAAAATTGGGGTTTAAGGTGGTCAAAATTATATAGGCATGTTTTCGTAATGATGGGCATTTTTTTTGACGAAAAGACTTTTCAGAAGTGGGGCATAGCCGATTCTGAAAAACTTGAGTCCCCTGAAAGTATATCGACTGCTCTTAAATTATGTTTGTATGGAAGTCAAACGTTGATTCAACTTTAGTCAACGCCACGTGCTTTGTTGTAGGTCTAGACTACTTCTGGTCACAAAGAAACAAAGCAATGAAAAAACGTTATTTGTTCGTTTCATGTATTCATGATAATATGTTTAACCCAGCAAAATGCGGCGTCTGATCGGGGTTTGCTGTGTTTTCCAATAAACTACACCGAAATTCAAAGTACCGCATTGGACCTAAATACCACACATATCCCATTAAGCGCACAGTCATGCTATTCCGTAGTCTTCAGATTACAGCCAGTGTACTTTTTTATCAACGTCTTTATGTTGTGGGTACCCATTTGAATTGCATCGACTTGTCGATGCAATTCAAATGCGTACCCACAACATATGCTTTTATAAAAAAAAACCAGAAAAACAAATCGCATAAACATCATTAAATAAGTCCTTTGCTTATCTTTTTTAAAGTGTACCCTTAGTAGGTAGATACATATTTTACCACAAGTTTTCCCAGAAGTTTTGAAAAAACCTAAGCGCACAGTGCGGTAATTAGGTTGAATTCGGTATTGTAAATCACCCCTTAAATAATAAATGGATCAGTTCAACTCTAAAAATGGAAATATCCAGTAGGCACTAAGAGTTAGGAATTTTTGGCCCAGGAATCTGAAATGCATTAAGCAAGCCGATTCAAAGAAAACATACCTATATAATTTTGATCCCCTTAAACCCCACCTATAGTAAAACCGGGGTGTACAGGTGTATACATTATTTTTTTTTATTATTTCTGCTCAAAAACATAGATTGTGGGTACTCGTTAGAATCGCCTCGGTGAGGCTGTTCTAACGGAGACCCACAATCTATGTTTTGAGCAGAAATTTGAAAAATATCAGAATTTTTATCTGAAACTTTTAGTTTTTCGTGGTGTAATTTTCAATATATTTGAATAGGCGTGTTGTCGTAATGAGATTTTTCGAACATATGCAGACAGCGAAGGTCCAGATTAATCAGGGCTTTCCCTGTCCGCTTACAGTAACTTCGAATTTATGTTGAGGTTTTACGGCCCAGTCAACCCATTGGGGTCACGCCGAGCGAGGTCAGTTTACCTAACCACACTTTTACTGGACAGGCTTGGTCCTCTAAGCGGTTAACCAGTATTGTTCACATTTGTTCGCCAGAAACTTACAACTGCTCTTCTTGAATCAGCGGAAGAGGCAAAAAGACCGTAGAAAATATTTCATGATCAATCTCCTCGAAAGAATGTTGCCGACCCTGCGATGGTCGAACCCGCAACCCCTGCATCTCGAAAACACGCCTATATAATTTTGACCCCCTTAAACCCCACTTTTATATAGTAAAACTGGGGTTTACAGGGGTATATATTATTTTTCTTATTTCTGCTCAAAACATGGATTGTGGGTACTCGTTAGAACCGCCTCGCCGAGGCGGTTCTAACGAGTATCCACAATCTATATTTTGAGCAGAAATATGAAAAAATATCAAAGTTTTATATCTGAAAATTTTCAGTTTTTGGAGGTGAAATTTTCAATATATTTGAATAGGCATGTTTTCGTAATGCGGATCACCAGTTGGACGCGCGTCCAACTGAGCCGCCGAGGCCGGCCCATACAGAAGCTTCGAATACTTCAAAGTATCATTGAACAGTAAATGCCTCTATGACAATGCGCATAAACACCAGCGCATCTGGATATTCGATGTTCGCAGTTGGCTCGAAGGCACCTTCTTCTTCACGAGACACAGATGTATTAGTTTCTTATCATAGTGACCATTCTAGTATAGTCTGAATTTTCTCACCTTTTCTTTTAGTATGAATGAGCCTACGTCAGTTGTACTGAAAACAGATCTGTCCAACTTAGGGCTATGAACGGGCTTGTGCAGCGTCGCTCAAACCATTACAGTTGAGTCTGCTGTTTTCAATGCTTTTGGTGTGTTGTGTGAAAACAGATCTGTCCAACCTAGGGCTATGAACGGGCTTGTGCAGCGTCGCTTAAACCATTACAGTTGAGTCTGCTGTTTTCAATTCTTTTGGTGTATTCCTTTTTTGCGAAATATCCTTTTACAGAGCATATAATATCGTGCTAGGTCATAGAACGGTGACTGTCAACCATACCACGTTTACCCTAAGCATTCGGACACCTTATCTTCTTACAATATAGGGATCAAACATGGTTTTTCATTCATTAACATTCGCCAGGTCCCGTGGGAGGTGTTGAAAACCGAGGCCGAAGGCCGCGGTTTTCAACACCTCCCAAGGGACCTGGCGAATGTTAATGCATTGAAAAACCATGTTCGATCGCTATTATTGCATAAAAACTGAAAACATTTGCTACATTACGCGTTATTTCTTGTACTATTTTGTTTCGCCTTTTCACTGATGTCTCTCGAACGTTATTTCCACAGACTATTCTCGTTCTAGGGCCGAGCAGTACACGTCTCGTAACAGCTGCAAAATCTGTGGCCCTGGTACGACCATATTGAAAGTTGCATAGCCGTGCTTTAAAAGCGCATGAATTGCCTTGTTAATACACGGCTTTTCGCCGGTTAATGCACGGCTATTAATAACGTGCGGCACTACTTTTTATGCAATAATACTTTTTCTTTTTTTTTTTTTTTTTTTTTTTTTTTTTTTTCTTCATACTGCCATACTGCTCGGGAATATTCTAGGTAGCTTTTTTTGAACTGGTCTTAAAAATTAAATAAATCCATTTCACTACCTAATGGTGTGTCTAAATACTGCTGCGCAAGTGGCAAACAGTGTAGACCCTGATCAGACGCCGCGTTCTGCGGCGTCTGATCTGGGTCTACACTGTTTGTCTACTGAGGCCAGTCTGTCCGAATATTTAGGGTAAATACGGTAACTTTCTTGTTAACTCAAATGTTTAACCCCGGACACATACAAATACTGAGCACAACTCGTTCATCATTTAAATTTGCTGTTATGGTAAGCCCTGTAGATACCACTTATTGTTTTAAGCTTTTAGGCGTTTTTTTTTTTTTTTTTTTTTTTTTTTTTTTGTGGGTTTTTTTTCCACAACTGTATAATATCTCTTTTATTCGTGATGCGCTATCTTCATCGCATTGCGAAATACTTAAGTTTTTGAGGGAGGCAATTACTGATGAAGATGAAGATGATATTGCTATTCAGAATAGAAGCAGACCATAGGAAAACATTTTTGTATGTATTGAGGTTTTACGCCCAGTCAACCCAGTGAGGTCATGTCGAGCGCGGTCAGTTTACCCAACCACACTTTTTCTGGGCAGGCTTAGTGCTGGGGAACGCTCGGTTGAGGGCCTCTTCGATCTCACTATTTTGCAGAGCGGCCTCCTGCTTGTGGCGCATCACTGGGCTCACGTACTCCTCGCTGCTATACGGGTTGTCCTTCCGAAGCTGTACCTTGAGCGCCAGCTGAAATTTAACCCCGTTCAGAGCCTCGATCTCTTCCTCGAGCTTGGTTTGAATCTGCGGTCGCACACCCTCTAAGAAAGCCATAGGGTCTGCACCGTGGGGGTGTCCTTGAGGCACATCCATCTGCCATCCGCTCAGGTATGCCCCAATGGACCAGCGAGTCCGGTGAAACGCCAACTGTTGTGGGTTCGGGAGAGTCCTTCGCCTGAGGGGCTGCTCGCCCATGCTGGGTGGAACTGGGAGAATCCTTCGCCTGCGGGGCTGCTCGCCCTCCTCGGCCGTGGTGCGCGGAGTTGGGAGAGCCCTTCGCCTGCGGGGAGGTGGAGTGGGGGCCGGTGTAAGCGGGGTCTCACATGTTTGTGGTGTAATGGCCCCCGCCAGAAACAAACTAACGAGGCGCTCCACTGCGCCGTCCTGGTCAGTAGACGGTTCGGAGGGGGGGGGGGGGGCCTTTCCTGGGATTCTATGGGTTGTGTATACTCCACGTGCAAACAGCTGTCTCAACTAGGTTCAATCGCTTCTTTGAGGCCAATAAAGGGGAATGGTGCTGCCTATTCGACATACGGCGTAGTTCCCGCATGCATATGGTGTGAAAATGTTTTGCTCGGGCTTCTGCCCGGTCTAGAGCTTTCTTCACTCGGTCAACGCCACAAGTTTTTGAACAGAGCCTGGATTCCGATTTTGTCCCTTTACCGCATCGCCGGCAGGGGTGTGGCTCTGTTGCCGGTTTTTTTCGCAGTTGAATCCGGTGGATGCCATACAATTCGTGAACACACCGCCTCCTGCATTGCGTATTTCTCCCCACGATCAGCCACTTGCACGTATCCCAGCTAGCATTCTACGTAAATCTGCATCGGGCCGTCATCGGCCCGTCAGCTACCCTGACGGGCCGATGACGGCCCGATTTAGATTTACGTAGAATGCTGACTGGGATTGTATTCCATCGATGTCAGCGTTAAATGTATAAGCCCACGCAAACAACTGTCTAATTCAAAGTTCAACTAGTCTTCAGACCCAAGGCCGGCTAGGATGGGGGCCGGCCCGAGGGGCTCTAGCTCGGTGGCCGCGGGGTCTCGACGCGCATGCGCCAGAACTCTGGTAACCGCGGTTGGTTTGGTGGCTTCTAGAGGAAGGCCCAGAATTATGGGTATACGAAATGTTGGTGGTGGTTGTGCAATTGTCTCCCCCTGCTGCTGTCTCGATGTAGATGCCGATTGATTGTCTACGTGGGAGCCTTCACAGTTGATTTGGTGGCTTCTAGAGGGACGTCCTGGAGAGGGGGGCTGGGAGCGTCTATGAGTGATATGGTGGCTTCCAGAGAAAACGTGTGCTACACCCCCCCCCCACCCCCCACCTCTATACTACTACCCCTGTAAACGCCAGATTTACTATATAAAAGTGGGGTTTAAGGGGATCAAATTATATAGGCGTGTTTTCGTGATAAACAATCCTTCGTGAAGCTGTCAGCAGTATACAGTTGGCATTAATTGGCTTTTCAGGATGATTGGAGGGATGAGGCATTGGTTGGAAGCTATCATCCGGGCACCTAAATCAGAATCACTGTGTGCCGCAAATGAGAAATGTTTTTTTCTGGGTTGTGCGGCAAACTAAGACTCAAATCAGCCTGCACATCCGCCCAGTCTGATCAGCGTCTTTTGTCTACATGAAGAGATTTTACTTCCTTGGCAATCCAAAATGCAATCAGTGAAGATTCCGATCAGATTGTGCAGTGTTCCATAAGAGAATTCTGTTATGGTTCACCATTCACCCAGTCAGCATTCTACGTAATTCTATATCGGGCCGTCATCGGCCCGTCAGGGTAGCTGACGGGCCGATGACGGCCCGATGTAGATTTACGTAGAATGCTAGCTGGGCATGTTAATCCTTGCTATGCTGTATAATCCTCTAAGCGGTTATCCAGTATTGTGTACATTCTTTTGCCAGAAACTGACAACTGCCCTTCTTGAATCAGCGGAAGGGAGAGAATGACCATAGAAAATAATTCACCACGAAAGAATGTTGCCAATCCGGCGGGGGTCAAACCTCCTGATCACCCCGCTTCGCTTGAGTTCAAGTTGTATTTGGTCTGCCACAAAAATAAAACAACCTGAATACTTTAAATTTGTATTTTTATTGTTAGGTATCAACAGATGGCATTTCATCTTCTTCCACAGAATTCTTTCTTTCTAATCCTTAACCTTTACCTCTCTTGGCAAATTCAGCAGACAACAAGTTGTGTTAGGAGACAGTTTGCTTGAAATGTCAAAACCTATTTTCTGGTAAAACAAAAATAAAAAAAAAATATTTCAAATTGCTGTCTAATGAAATTACACTGCAGGCATAGCATTAAAGCACTAAACAACATTTTAGCAGATGACATTTTAATGTTTGCATTATTTTTCAGAGAAAATTAGACTTGGCATATGTATCGTCTGCTAGACAGATGATTCACATTAAATGTCAAGCCTTATTGTCTATATATTTTTTCTCAATCTTTTTCAGAGAAAATAAGTGGCATTTCATGTGAATTACTGCTAGGCAGATGACTCACATGAAATGTCAAGCCTTATTTTCTCTTATTTATCTCATTATTTTTCAGAGAATGTCTTGACATTTCATGTGAATCATCTGCCATGTCTTATTTTCTCTGAAAAATATCCGCCAAAAATCAAAATGTCATCTGCTGCAATTGTGACTAGCCGGTTAAGGATTAATCCTATTTTGTAACAAACTTAAATGCTTTAGATGAATTTTACATATACATATATACAAAAAAAAGAAAACAAAAATATTTACAAACTGGCACAGAGTATTTACAAATAAATATCACTAACAATGTATAATCACATGACCATTTCATACACATTAATACTCTGCATCATGAAAACACGCCTATAAAATTTTGACCCCCTTAACCCCCACTTTTATATAGTAAAACTGGGGTTTACAGGAGGTATACATTAATTTTCTTATTTCTGCTCAAAAACATAGGTTGTTGGTATGCGTTAGAACCGCCTTGCAGAGGCAGTTCTAACAAGTACCCACAATCTTTGTTTTGAGCAGAAATATGTTTTTCATCTTAAAGTTTTCATGTTTTGGTGGTAAAATTCTCAATATATTAGAATAGGCGTGTTTTCGTAATGAAGATTCTGTTTTTGAAATCTTTCTGAAGGTTTTTTTTTTCCATTTAGAGCTTTAATCTCAGAAGAAATAAAATTGCAAACTTTATCATAATTGAATGCAAAATGTTTTGCCGTAACAACCTGTGCAACATCTTTCAGAAGCTTTTTTTTCTTGGGTAAAGCAGCCGCAAAAAAAAAAAAAAAAAAACAACAACAAAAAAAAACAATATTTTGATAATGCAAAAATTGACTTCAGCAATTTCTATAGTAAAGTGACGTTTTGGAATTTCTTTTTTAGTATACAAGAAGAAAATATATTTTGCTTTTCTCTGCTGAATTTTTAATTAATGATATTTCACAACAATATTTTTAAACTTTCAGAAATTTTGAACAAATAGAGTGAAAATCTAAAAAAAAGAAATCACAAAAGAATACCAATCTGGGCCCAGTTGTTCAAAGCTAACGACGTCGTTAGTTAACGATTCGTTAAAATTTCAATCAAGTGATACGCAATTATGCTGAATTTTTTGCTGAAAAAATGTGAGTAGCTTTTGCAGTGCAAAAGCTACTCACATTTTTTCAGCAAAAAATTTCAGAATATTGTATATTGAATCCACTAAAACAGTTAACGAAATGACCCTTAACGAGCTCGTTAAGCTAACGACGCTTTGAACAACTGGGCCCAGGTACTTGGTTTCATTAAGTGTATTCATATACAGCTATGTATTTTGTGAGCCTCTATACGACCCCTAGCACTGGCTTAAGCGGTACTGGATTTTCAAAGTAAACAGAATGAGCACAATGATCCCACGGAAAATAAAATACAATCTTCACAATGATCATGAACTTGCTGAATCCTTACTGAAATCTACCTTCAGTTTTTGCATAATTTGCAGCCATTAGTACTATGAGCAAAAAAAAAATGAATATATCTTTTTTTTAAAACCAATAAATGCATCATGAAAACACACCTATATAATTTTGACCCCCTTAAACCCCACTTTTATATGGTAAAACTGGGGTTTACAGGGGTATACATTATTTTTCTTATTTCTGCTCAAAAAACATAGATTGTGGGTACTCGTTAGAACCGCCTCTGTGTTTTGAGCAGAAATATGAAAAGAATCAGATTTTTTTATCTGAAAATTTTCATTTTTTTGATGGTAAAATTCTCAACATATTTAAATAGGCGTGTTTTCGTAATGAAACATCCTAAAATTTTGTATACCAAACTTGCTGACATTATGGCACATGCAAAATGTGCAGGTCCAGATCAGACTGCTCCTGTTTGCCAATCCCTTAAGTATTTTTAAGAAACAAATGGATAAAAAGCAAAATTAGGTCAAAAAAGTATGGTATAAAGCGTTCAAATTTTTGGACATTTACGGTATGATAAAACCTTTAGTGCATAAAAGGATTTTGCAGGATAGAAGTTTGAAAATTTACTTATTTACTTCTGAGTAAAGCACCTTGATAAACCGACTTTCTGGAAGACAAAAGCAAGGAAAAGTCAAACTTCAATGGCTTGAACATTTTTGGGACCATGGAATGGACCTTTGTTCTAGACATGGGTAGTTCGTGCCACTAAGGACTAACCCATTGAAGACTGGAGACCCCTAAATGGGTAACTGGCAAACAGTGCAGACCCAGATCAGATGCCGCAGAAGGAGGCATCGGAATAGAGTATCCACTGTTTGCAAAGAGTTCAACCATTTTTCTTTTGGAATATCAACAACATATAGCTTGACAGACCTAAAAATGAAAATGGACGCTTCCAATATATAGTGTGGGAGAGTTTATTCAGTCTTTAACGGGTTAATCTTAGTGCAAGGTTAGGAGGTAAATCATTATGCTAAAGGAGTTATCATAAATATGTTAATGGAATGTAGTAGCATCAAAGAATGTACAGTGGAACGTCAATAGCTCGAACATCGATGGCTCGTTTACCATGGGTAATTCAAACTTTTTGAGTCCCTACGAAATTCTTCCGATTGCTCAAGAAAACAAATATTTAGGGAAATTTTCTTATTTCATCATGAAATGTTATGTGGTGTGTACTCATTATAATTGTCTCATTGAGGCACTTCTAATGAATACACTCAACATACCATTATTGTGTAGAACATCAAAACAGATCATCACAAAAACATGCCTATATAATTTTGACCCCCTTAAACCGCACCTTTATATAGTAAAACTGGGGTTTACAAGGTATACATTATTTTTTTATTTCTGCTCAAAGACATAGATTGTAGGTACTCACTAGTACCACCTTGGTGAGGCGGTTCTAACGAGTACCCACAATCTATGTGTTGAGCAGAAATATGAAAAATATCAGAATTTTTTATCTGAAAATTTTCGGGTTTTTTGGTGGTAAAATTTTCAGTATAATTGAATAGGCGTGTTTTTGTAATGACCTAGATTTTCATGACTTGCTTCTTGACATGACATTTTGAATAACCCTCAATGATTTGAATAACCTATATCTCAAACAAATTTTCATGGTCCCAATGATGTTCTAGCCATTCAGGTTTGCCTGTATTTCACTAACAACCCACCATTTGGGTTATATCAGTCCTCCAGCTGTCTCCAAATAGCAAGTGAGTTAGTACCTCCACTAAGCAGCCACCTCCCTTAAGCAGCCAAAAAGGGATAGTGTCCTTGTTGGCTGCTAATTAGAGGTTCCACTGCACCATCTGGATTTGGGATATTAATACTTATGTGTTAGTATGATGGGTAAAAAATTCAGCAAACAACACTTTGAAACATTTTCTCTTATTTTTGCCAGAAAACAGGGTTTGACATTTAATGTAAATTTTCCCCATTTTCTGGGACAAATAAGAAAAATATCACCAATTTGTCATCTGCTGAATTTGCCCAAAGAGTGGAAAAGGACAACCCTTAAAAAGCTAATCAAAATTGTAACAGACGACATTCAGAATTTCTTTTATTATAATATTATTTTAAGGGAAAATAAGACTTGGCACTTCATGTGAGATGTCTGCTTAAAAATACAAAAACATCATGAAAACATGACAATACAATATTGACCCCACTTAAACCCCACTTTTATATAGTAAAACTTGGGTTTACAGGGGCATACATTATTTTTCTTTTTTCTGCTCAAAAACATAGATTGTGGGTACTAATTAGAACTGCCTCATGAAGGTGGTTCTAATGAGTGCCCAAAATCTATGTTTTGAGCAGAAATATGAAAATATCAGTGTTTTAAAAATATATAAAAGATTTAAAATGTCATTTGCTGCATCTGTGATTAGCATGTAAAGGATTTCTGCTTGTAAGGATCATTTGATTTGACTAAGTGAGACAATATTCGCTGGTATTAGTTCAAGAACCCATATCACTTAGCATGTTGGGTAAAACTTTCAGCAGTCCACATTTTGAAATATATTTTTATTTTTCTTAGACAATAGGATTTGACAATTCATGCAAATTGCCTCCTTCGGAAAAACTTGCATGAAGTGTTAGGATTTGACATTTCATGCAAATTGTCTTCTTAGGAGACAATTTACATATAGTGTTCCTTCAGAGACAATTTGCATGAAGTATCAAATCATACTGTCGAAGAAAAATAAGAAAAATATTGTGTTTGTCATCTGCTGTACTTAGCCCATACCATATTTAGCCTCAATTCCAACAGTTTGTTGTTGTTGTTTTTTCTGTGAAAAATGAGTTTATGAAAGATGTCCATCGATTCAAAATGGCCCCAGAACCACTGCAATATTGTTTCTAATCTGTTACTGAATCCTTCTATTTATATTTTTGTCTGTTCTTCTTCCAGTTCAGTTACCATCTGAATCTGTATGTGCTAATTTGCAAATTTTAACAATAATAAAACTCCCACAATTAAAACCTGATTCCCAGTTTCCAGCATAAACTGTTAAAGTGCCCATCACAACTGCAGCAGACAACAATTTGTTGTTTGTTTTTACTTTTTTTTAAATTAAGTTTTAGAGAAAATAAAGGTTGACATTTCATGTGAATCATCTGCACAGAAGATGATTCACATGAAATGTCAGCCTCATTTTATCTGAAAAAAATAACAAAAAATATTTTTAGACTGATATCTGCTACAGTTTTAGAGAAAATAAAGGTTGACATTTCATGTGAATCATCGGCACAGCAGATGATTCACATGAAATGTCAGCCTTATTTTATCTGAAAAAAAATAACAAAAAATATTTTTTGATATCTGCTACAGTTTTGCTTGGCATTTTTTTAGGATTAAAACTTCCCTCTCTCAAGTCCTTGGATAACCATAATGGAGCTTTACATAAAGGTATTACCCCACAGACTGCGTATTTCCAGTTCTTGGAGCTGTGAACCAAGAATAACCATTCCACAAGCAATGTGAACCAGAATTACATCTCTCATTTGTGATTCAACTGACGATAGTGTAATGTTAAATCACCACCCTGTTTCCAAATGAAATGTTTCACTGTCCGCAAATCCATGCCAGGATCTAATACCTGAAAATAAAAACGTGAACTGATAATACCCTCCCACTATCATGTGGTGGGCAGATAACTCTGTCAAAAATTTATGAAAGTTGCCCAGTAGCAATCCCAAACCATATCTCCACAATATTCATGCACATACCAAATTTGGTGAAAATCCACTAATATTTACTCAAGTTATCATCCATAACTGAAAACACTGATGAATGGATGTACAATAGATGTACTGACGCATGGACACCAATGCAAAACCATAATACATTTGTACTCTGACTATCTTGTGTGTGTGTGTGTGTGTGTGTGTTGGAGGGGGAGGGAGGGGTCTAATTAGCAAAATCAAACAAGAAATAATATTCTCACATGTTCATTGGCTTAGACCATATGAGCCACAACATGAGAAAACAACCTTCTGACATATGTCTGATCAGACTGTTTATTGTTGGCATGAAGAAACTCTGCATCCTTGGCTATCCAAAATCTGCCCAGAGAAGATTCTGATAAGACTGCACAAGTGTGCAGTCTGATCTGGATCTTTGCCTGACACATGTGTGCAGTTTGATCTAGATCTTTGCTTGACACACGTGTGCAGTCTGATCTGGATCTTCACTTGACACACATGTGTGCAGTCTGATCTGGATCTTGTTTGACACACATGTGCAGTCAGATCTGGATCTTTGCTTGACACACGTGTGCAGTCTGATCTGGATCTTCACTTGACACACATGTGTGCAGTCTGATCTGGATCTTGTTTGACACACATGTGCAGTCAGATCTGGATCTTTGCTCGACACACGTGTGTACAGTCTGATCTGGATCTTCACTTGACACACATGTGTGCAGTCTGATCTCGATCTTGTTTGACACACATGTGCAGTCTGATCTGGATCTTTGCTCGACACACGTGTGTACAGTCTGATCTGGATCTTCACTTGACACACATGTGTGCAGTCTGATCTGGATCTTCGCTTGACACACATGTGCAGTCTGATCTGGATCTTTGCTTGACACACGTTTGTCAAGCAAAGATCCAGATCAGACTGCAGCTCATCTTCTTACCTGTACATTAGTTTAGACCATGTTGACCTTAAACATTTAGACACCTTATCAAATTTGTGCTAGAATTTTAATGATTTCATTTGCTACCTGTTTATGTGTCTAAAAACTGCAGATTGAGCAGTACAGTTTAGACTCTAATCAGAGGCAGCATTCAGTGTCATCAAAACTGGGTCTACACTGTCTGTTAGGCATGACTGTATCTCAACTGGAGTTTGAGTTTTAATTTTATGGTCCAGTCACCACTGTCAAAGTCATGTTGAACCAGTCAGTTAACCAATTTTCACTTTCTTGAGCATGTTAAGTCAGCGGTTAACCAGTATTTGTGCACATTCTTTCATCAGTAGCTGACAACTGCCCTTCTGGAATCAGCAGATGGGGAAGAATGACCATAGAAATGATTTCATGGTCAATCCACAAAGTTATGTGGCTGGCTTGGGATTTGAACTTGCCATTTCTGGATTTGCAGTCAGGTGCCTTCCTGACTGTGCTATGGAGTCCAGCACATTTTAGTTGAATGTGGAATCTAACACCAATGAAAGTGACCTTGATAGCATAATGAAAATAAAGTTGCTGTTACCTGATCATTACACAATAGTTCCACTTTCTCTTCAGCAATAGCAGCAAAATCCTCTGACTCCTCCCCTTTCTCCTGTGCACTATTATTGGCTGTCTGTGACCCTGCATCTGATCCCTGACCCATGACCTTTTCATATACATGCTCTATGACCTTCCGAACCTGGATCATGTCACTGGCTGATAATCGATCTCTGAAATGGAGCAATAAAATATGGTTAACCCTTTCACCCCTAAGTTTCCTAAGTGGACTCTTCCATCTTTTAATTTGGACTTATCCACTGTTGCAAAAGGGGTGTAAAAATCCAAAATCAACAGGCAAATAGTGTAGATCAAGATGAGATGGTTCATAATGAGCTATCTCATCTTGATCTATACTGTTTGCAAAGATATATATTTTGCTTGAAGGTTTTTTTTTATTGTGGTGGGGTTTAACGACATATCAACTCTTGTGGGTCATTTTGTGTCGTCTCCCAGAGAAAGGGAGAAGAGAGACAGAAGAGGAGATGAAAGTGAGGGACAGGGGAGAAAGAGGAAAATGAATGAAAGTGAAGAAACAGAAGAAATAAAAGCATTCCCCCTCTACCCTTACCTGCTGCAAGAATAGCAGGCCTTGCCCAACTGTAAGCCAATATCAGCTGGACACCCCAGTGACACAAGATACACGACACCTTTGCCTCACCCAACCACCCCCTTTGCTTGAAAAAGTTGTCTCAGAATTTGTACCATTATTTCAACATACAGGCTGCATTGAAAGAGACGTCTTAGATTTTATGGCATATATAGATGATTTGTTAACCCTTCTCTTGCTGAACACGACATCCTGTCTTGGCAAACAGTGCAGATCCAGATCAGTTGGCTTCTGAAGAAGACAACTGATCTGGATCTGCACTGTTCGTCATTAAATATGTGAATTTATATCAAAAACCCCGATCAAGTAATCTGATTGGCTGGAAATTAGAAGTGGGCGTGGCATCTTAATTTATTCAGCAAGGCAAGGGTTAAAGAGGAGTATTTGGATAATAATTCTGGGATAATTTTTCTTATTTCTCCATAAAAACATATGTTTTGGGAACTCACTAAAAGTGCCTCAGTGAACCACTCTTAATGAGTATGTACAATGTTTAAAGTTTTTTTATGACATGTTAATCCATGTGGGTCATTTTGTGTCATCTTCAGCAAAAAGGAATAGAAAACAGAAGAAATACTAACATGAACTCTTATCCTCCAGCCCCCACATTCCCCATCCCCCCCCCCCCCCCCAACCCCCAACCCCTGCTGCAAGTACAGCAATCCCAATAAATTCATAGAGAAATAAATAATTTTCTTGATACTTTGATCGACTCTCGTTATCTAGACCTCGTTAATCTTGAATAACCGCTTATCTCGAAGTGAAAATCTGGTCCCTGTTTTAACACAGAGATGTACCAACAGGCAATAAAATATTGTGGAAAAGAGGAGAAATTGCTCCTTAGGAGCAATTTGTCCTCTTTTCTACAATATTTTCAATATATCTCTAACAGGAGTCAAATTACATATTCATTCTGGTAAAGGTGGTTGTTTGATTAATTGTTTTCCTCAGTTCGGCAAATCTGATATTTCGAAGTACAGATATCTCCAAGTGTTTCATAGAGTCCCTTGGATTTTGAGATAATGAGAGTCAACTGTACTTATGAGATGACTTACTTTTTAACCACCATTTTAACTCCTGTACTTGGATGAGGTTGTAGAAAGAAAGGAAGCTTGTTAGATTTCGGTGCCTGACCCTGAAAAATACAATCAATTAAATGATTCATATTGCAGATATGATACTCATATCTGCAATATAATGTGTGGCTCAGATTAACCTATTAATTGCTAATTTTAGCAGACAGCACTACAAAATTCTTTTTTCAGACAATTCACATGAAATGTCAAGTCTAAATTTCCCTGGAAAAATAACATATCCATTCTAAAAGGTATAACCCTTGAGAGTAATGTACACACTTGCACAAAATACTGAAAATAAAGAAGTGTCATGTTTTCAATTCAATTTAAAAATGCCATCTGCTGCAAATTTGCTTAGCACTTTAAGGGTCAACCTACACATCAGGGCCTAGTTGTTTAAAACTTAACAATGTTGTTAGCTAATGTTACATTGAAATTTCTATCTTGAAACATGGCAAATACATTGGTATTTTTTCAGCTAAAATATCAATGTATCTGAAAATATTTTAGCTACGGCAGTTAACAAGTTTGTCATTAACAAGCTTGTTAAACTAACAATGCTTTGAACAACTGGGCCCTGATAATCCCATAGCTTCCAGATACCACAACACCTCAAATTATCATAACAAGGTTGTTTTTTAGCCTTAAGTACTCCCTGTTAATTAGCAAACTGTTACCTTATTTCCACCCCAACCCCCCCCCCACCCCCCCCCAACCCAGGAAAGAAATGTCTACGTATTTCAATCAACAACTATACTTGGCTTCAAAGTCATGAGTATTTTCTAGCAAAAATGTGAGCAAGTGAGCAGTTCCAGCACCTAGACTAATGTAATATTTCCGGGTTTATGACCTAGACCTTTGGTCAATGGAAAGAGCAGTAGGATTATGTCAATGTATCTATATCCATCTAGTAGTAGTGCAAAAGTATCATATACCCCCTTACATACTTCATATGTTGGGGTATAATAAAATAAGAGCTGTTGCAGGACAGCTTAGCTCGCCAGAATCGGGACTTGCCACTAAACCTTTAACCAAAAACTTTTTCACATTTTTTTCTAAGTCTGTGACTTTTGACCTTGACCTCGAAGTCACTCAGGCAGGTTGGGATGGTACATTATCTAACATCAGGGCAACTACAAACTACTTCCATCCAGAGGTTCAGACGATAAAGCAGTTTAAAAATTTTAACCAAAAACTTAAACAAACGCCAACTCCAAACTTTCATACTGGCAAGTTAAAAATTATTCTAAATGACATCTCTGGGTATTTAAATTCTTTCGAAAGGGCACGTACATGTACAACCTGAATCTGCAACTGCAATATGACAAACAAACACCTCAATTTATGTAAAACAAGTTCTTTTTATGATTTATGTGCATATACATAATACAAACAAGAAAAACAAAATTAGAAATTAAATGAAAAATCCCATCACGAAAACATGCCTATATAATTTTGACCCCCTTAAACCCAATTTTTATATAGTAAAACTGGAGTTTACATGGGTATACATTATTTTTCTTATTTCTGCTCTAAAACATAGATTGTGGGTAATCGTTAGAACTGCCTCATCTATGTTTTGATCAGAAATATGTAAAATATAGGAATTTTTTATCCGAAAATTTTCATTTTTTGGTGGTAAAATTTTCAGTATATTTGAATAGGCATGTTTTCATAATGCAACAAACACATAGCTCCAAGTAAGACACATTTTTCCAACCAAATACATGTAGTGTAGATATTTTTCTTACTTCTTCATGAAAACATATGTTGTGGGTACTCATCAGAAGTGCCTCAGTGAGGCACTTCTGATGAGTACCCACAACACGTTTTCATGGAGAAATGAGAAAAATATCTTCACCTGATACCCACTCTTACCTAGATGTAGGAAACAAAGTAAATTGACATGCTAACTGAACAATCTACCCAGAAAGAGATGGAAAATTTGATCTTATGAAACACATTTGTATAGCCTTATCAGTCAGGGGTCATCCTAGAGGGCGATTTGGGAGAAAAAGTCTCCCTAAACTGGCTGACTTGTCCCTATCTTGAGCCGAGGGAGAAGAGAAAATGTATAGAATGTATAGGGAAATCCAAAATTAGGACCAAAATTTCTCCCTGAAATCCTGAAATTGTCGGAAAACTTCTCCCTCGCTGAAATCTCTAGGATGATCAGTGCTTTCAATGATTTCTGATACACTGTGAAGTATATCAGGATTTGTAAAATGATCAGTGAAAGTGCTGATCAGACATCAGAATATTGGACATCTAGATCCAACGGCCCATCCAGCATACTACTTAAAATTTTACTGGACCATTATTGGCCCAACAGGATTCCTGAATAATGGTCCTGTAAAGATTTAAGTAGAATGCTAGCTATTGGACCATTATGGGCCAGACAGGATTCCTGTTAGGCCAATAACAGTACAGTATAGATTTAAGCAGACTGCTAGCAACTGGACTATTATTGGCCTGACTGGATTCCTGTCAGGCCAATAAAGGTCCAATATATAAAATGCTAGCTATCTGACCATCATTGTCCTGCAAGGAATCCCGAGTGAATTTTTTTTTTTCCAAAATCCCCTTTTCTAATGCTCCAACTCAGCTCTAACTCAATTAACATATTGTCCCTCATAATTGGACAGTTAAGCTTGAGCAAACAGAGTATATAACCAGATCAAAGTTCCACATATGGCACTTTTTTAACCAACAAGACCTGTCAGCAGACAGGATAGCTCGCCTGAACTCAGGCTTGTCAATCAAATAACGAAAAATAAAGCACACAATGACCTTAAATTTATTTTGGTTGAAGAACATCTTCCATAGCTATTTGTATACCAAATATACACTAAATGAATAGTATGATTTGAAAACTAGCTGAGAAAATACAAGATCTTAAGAACTTTGAGGTAAAACTTTAATATAAAATTTCTGAAGTCCGTGACCTTGACCTCTAGGTCATAGGGTGGGAATAGTGCTGAAAAAAATTTTGGACCAATATCTATAATCACGCCACATATAAAGTAAATCCATGCAAGGATTTAGAAATCAAGAGATCTTAAAAACTTTGATGCAAAAATTTAACATAAATTTCTAAATCCTTGACCTTATCTAACTGCTGGTATGCCAGAAGGTACGTTTCTCATTGCAGCTCTTATATCCTTTTTCTAAGATTTTAATGAGTCCATTTGACTAACTACTGATGTGTCTAAAAAGTGCTGGCTGGCCGGCAAACAAGGGTGACCCTGACAAAATATTACTTCGATTGACCTTACTTATACTGTTTGCTCAGGCCGGTCTGTCCAGATACAGTTGAATCCCATTATCTCGACATTGCTTATCTTGAATAACAGCTTATCTTGAAGTGAAAATCTGGTCCCTACCTAAACATGAAAATCTAATAAGAGGTAAAAAATATTGTGGAAAAGAGGAGAAATTGCTCCAAAGGAGCAATTTCTCCTCTTTTCCACAATATTTTCAATATATCTCTAACTTCAAGACTCTAATTACATATATATTTGTTAAACGTGGTTAATTTAATTATTTTTTCCTCAATTCTGCAAATTGGATATGTCGAGGTACGGATATCTCGAAATATTTCAGAGAGTCCCTTGGAATTCGAGATTACGAGAGTCGACTATTTAGAATGGGAAAAAGTCTCCCTAAATAGCAAACAACCTAACGAAATATGTGATCAGCACAGACCCTCACCAGCCAATGTATCTGTGTAGTCTGATCCAGGTATACACTGCTGACTTCTAGAATATTGACGGTCCATTCTATTAGGACCAATGTAGACTCTGAACAGATGCATTGGTTGGTCCAAGACTATGTTGGTCATGCATATAAAGGTTGATTTCTATTTAAAGCAGGTCATAAATATGGTATAAACTTACCACAATTAAAGTCTGAAATTAGCATTATACTGCAATTTCTTGAAGAACCTGAGTGTTTTCTCCCTGCCTTGTGATATAATGTTGAAATTATATGCACCATGCCATGTAAAAAAGTATTTTTGGGCATATGCTGACAGTGACTCCCAGATTAGTCTGTACATCTGCACAGTCTGATCAGGGGGTTCCCTGTCCCCCCAAACAGAATCATTGGATACTGCAGCATGTATGAATGGAGAGAAAATGCCCAGATGATACTTTGCACATGTGCAGGATGATCATTTTCCACATGATCCATTACAAACACGCCTATTCAAATCTATAGAAAATTTCACCTCCAAAAACTGAAAATTTTCAGATAAAAAAAACTCTGATATTTTTCATATTTCTGCTCAAAACATAGATTGTGGATACTTGTTGGAACCGCCTCAGCGAAGCGGTTCCAACAAGTACCCACAATCTATGTTTTTGAGCAGAAACAAGAAAAATAATGTATACCCTTGTAAACCGCAGTTTTATTATATAAAAGTGGGGTTTAAGGGGGTCAATATTATATAGGCATGTTTTCGTGATGAAGGCACTTTTCACTTGACTTGGCCCATATATTCAAGCATCTTCAAAAAGCTGGATGTTTACTCGATCAAAATGAGAACTGACATCTGTTCTAAAAGGTAAGCATTTACTTCTGATTAAAAATTTCAACCTATATCACTCCCTCTTTAATGTATACCAATTTACCTTCCTTCTTAATACACTCATGATGTTGTTAGTAGGCAACAAATGAATGAGGTTTACATCTATATTTATCCCATTAAGCAAGACACAATAGTTTGTGCAAATTACAAAGATGAAATGATTTGTTTGTTTGTGTTTAGGTTTTACAGCCCAATCAACCCAACGGGGTCATGTCGAGCGTGGTCAGTTTACCTAGCATCACTTTTACTGGACAGGATTAGTCCTCCACGTGGTTAACCAGTATTGTCCACCTTCTTTCTCCAAAAAACTGACAACTGCTCTTCTTGAATCAGAGGAAGGGAGAGAATGTTCATAGAAAATATTTCATAAAAAAATGTTGCAGACCCGGCGGGAGTCAAACCCACAACCTCCTGATCACCAGTCAGACATGCATCCAACTAAGCCACTGAGGCCAGCAAGATGTAAAATGAAATAAGCAAAATACAGTCAAACTTCGATGGCTCAAACATCTTTTGGACCATATAAAATTGTTCGAGGCATAGGTAGTTCAAGCCACAGAGGGTGCCAGGTCATGAGGCAAACAGTGATAATTTAGGGATTTTTTTTTTCGAGTTTCTACAACATAATTGTATGTTGAGTGTACTCATTTGAATTACCTCAATGAGATGATTCTAATGAGTACACTCAATATATAATTTCATGATAGAATAAGAAAATTTTCCTCAAGATTTGTTTTCTTGAGCTATCGGAAAAAAATTCGTAGGGACTCAAAAATGAGTTTGAATTTGAGATGGTAAACGAGCCATCGGTGTTCAAGCTAACGAGGTTCGACTGTAGTTTTATAGATGCCCAGAAAAAGCTATAGAATACAGGCTACCAAAAGCCCTATTTACTGTGAAAACTAAGGAAGAATGCTGACTCTGAAAACATGGAAAATGGTTAACCTTTACCACTCTCTGGGCATTTTCAGCAGACGACAAATTGATGATATTTTTATTATTTTTCCCAGAAAACAGTACAACATTTCATGCAAATTGTCTCCTCAGGAGACAATTTGCATGAAATGTCAAATTCTGTTTTCTGGGAAAAATAAGAAATATATTTCAAAATGTTGTCTGCTGAAAATTTTACCCAGAGTGCTAAGTGTTAAGGCATAGCCCAGACTGGGAAGATGCAAAGACTGGTTCAGGGTTAGCAATGAGTTTTAGACACCATTTTGATGTGGAAAGGACAATTATTATAATGAATGCTGTTAGAACTTGTGATCCAACTTACTTGTTGTTTCATAACAAGTATTTCTTTTAAAAAAATGGCAAAAAAAATCCTGTTCAACTGATAATTTAACCACATGTTTTATGCTACTGTCCTCAACTCTTCGCAAACTGACCAGTCTGATCACAACACGTGACATTAACAGATTTACCCAGGGGACTACTCTTCTCTGATAACACTAGTTCCCTTCACTGTAGTATGTGAACTTGAAATTTTTATTATTTAATGTAATAAACCATTTAAAATGTGTGATCTGATTAACTTTTTATGTAGCTATAGATTCTGGAATCGGTTTTGAGCTACTTCATTGTGCTTTGTTTTTAAGAATATTTGGTTTGGTTTCAAGTTAACTGTCTTATCAGAATTACTTGACTAATTGCATAGCCAAGCATCCTTTTATCGGAGTTCCGGCAGAGAGTTATGGTCTCAGTCATAAGAAACATATGGAAATGTGATACTCTACTGACCTGACTTTGATATTGTATTAGTCGGGAAGGTGGAGGTGATATTCTCTGAGAGAACTACATGTCATGTTTGCCTTACTACAGCAATAAAATATGTTTCAACTGGATACCATTTCCACAGCTCCAGATAAGGAGCTTTCTCTGCCGATTTTTTGTTATTTCTCCATGAAAATGTATGTTTTGGGTACTCATTAAAATCATCTCACCAAGGTGCTCCTAATGAGTACCCACAAGGATGTTTTTGCAGAGAAATAGGAAAAATACTCATAGCTACAGATAAGAGGGGGTATCCACATAATATTTTTCTTATTTCTCCAAGAAAACATATGTTGTGGGTACTCATTAGAAGCACCTCAGTGAGGCGCTTCTAATGAGTACCCACAACATATCTTTTCATGGAGAAATAAGAAAGATATCAGCATTTTTTGGATGAAAAAAGCACACTTTGTTGCTATGTATACTCCACCTTATCAGGAGCTTTGCCATTTTGCAACTTTTTTCCCTAAGCTGGTTCCCAAACAGCAGAACTTACATGTACAAGAACATCCACCACCCAGCCAGGTACTGTCTCATTCAGTAACATTTGTTCTGTTTCCCCACCAGCATCACGACATAACAGTCTAAACAGGGTCTTACCTCGACCCACTTCACTGAAGATCACTGGAGTGTGACCGGGTACCTGGAAATATGGACCGGGAACCTGCACTTCTTGATCACCATTCATGCTCTCTGCAATAACAAGAGTATTAAGTTACAATGATAATTCTAGTCCACAGGTTTAGGTAATGGTATGGTTGCACACACAAAAAAAAATTATTTTCTAGTAGCTAATGCTGTAATACTTAATCTTGTTCTGCCCAGAAAAATAGAGCTTATTATTTCATGCAACATTATGTCAAATCCAACTTTCTGGAAAAAATACAACAAAACTATTTCAAAATCATGACAGTTAAATTAACCTATTACAGACTGAATGAACTCGCCCACACTATATACTGGAAGATTTTAATTTCTATTTTGGGTATGTCAGACTATAGGATTTAGATATTCCTAGAGAAAAATGGTTGAACTATTTGCAAACAGTGTAGACCCTGACCATTCTGTGATGTCTGATCTGGGTCTGCACAGTAAGCCAATTATCCTTTTCGGGGTCTCCCGACTACAGTGGGTTAAATGCTAGACTGTATTTTCTGGGAAAAAGTTTCAAAATGTCTGTTTATACTGTTATTTAGCATGCAAAGAGTTGATAATGCTGTTTTCACTTGATTTATGGGAGGAGGGGTAAGAGGAGGCAGGTATAAAGCATTATTGTCCTAGGAAAAAACTTACTGTTTGCTGATATTCGGTATTTTAACCCTAATCCTGCTGAACCCGGATATGTCCTGCCTTTGCAAACAGTGTAGAAGCCAACTGATCTGGATCTGCATTGTTTGCCATTAAGTTTGTGAATTTATATCAACAATCTAAATCAATTAATCTGATTGGCTGAAAGTTTGAAATGGGCGTGGCATCTTAATTTATTCAGCAGGACAAGGGTTAACACATTTGCTGAGTATAAAATGAGGCTGTTTTCTTGTTGAAAGGCTGTAAACATTACTTACCTTGCTGCTCATAGATATGGGTTTTGGGCCAATTATCAAGAAGTGCCATCAGTAACTGCTGGCCAATATTTACTGAAAACATAAAAAAGCAAACTGCCATCATAGCAGAAAAATGACTGAGATAATTCTTTTGATAACTTGCAACATAAACCATAGCTACACTAAATTTTCTGACAGACATGCTAGAGTAATCAGTGTAGACCCAGATCAAACTGCTCTTCATTACCTCGGCCCCAGATAGGAGAGGGTATTTCTCCCTGAAAACAAATGGTGGGTACTCAATACCAACATCTAGATCCAAATGTTAAATGTTCTTGGTCAAAAACCAGAGCTCCAGATAAGCCAGGGTATTAAAAAAAATATTTTTTCCTTCTTTCTCTATGAAAGCAAATATTGTGTGTACTAATTAGAAGTGCCTCGGAGAGGCGCTTCTAATGAGTACCCACAACATATGTTTCTATAGCAGAAAAATCACCAATGCGATTGTATTGATTACTCACAACATACAGTTGACTCTCTTTATCTCGACCTCGCTTATCGGGAATAACTGCTTATCTTGAAGTGAAAATCCAGTCCCCTTCTTAAACATGAAAATCTAAAAACAGGTAACAAAATATTGTGGAAAAGAGGAGAAATAGCTCCTAAGGAGCAATTTCTCCTCTTTTCCACAATATTTTCAATATACATCTAACTTCAGGAGTCAAATTACATATACATTTGTTAAATATGGTTGGTCGATTGATTGTTTCCTCAATTCTGCAAATGTGATATGTCGAGGTACGGTATCTCGAAGTATTTCACAGAGTCCCTTGGAATTTGAGATAACGAGTGTCGACTGTATATGGTAGCTGCACAATTTTTTTGGACAGACATGCAAGTATAGCTCTAGATCAAAATGTTAATTGTTTTTGGTCTACTGTAGCACCAGATAAGTGGGATATCAAGTAAATATTTTTTTTCTTATATCTTCATGAAAATATACATTGTGGGTGCTCATTAGAAGCACCTCTCTGAGGTGCTTCTAATGAGTACTCATAACATATGTTTCTACAGCACAACAACACCTCTACTGCATGTTTTTTCTTTCTTTTCTTTAGTAATAAAGTACATTTCTATAGTCTTAACATCTTTTTGTGATTTTATTGTTTTTCTGTTTTTTTTTTGTTTTTTTGGGGGGAGGGGGGGGGTTATATATATATATATATATATATTTTTTTTTTTTTTTTTTTTTTAAAGAAGTAAACTTGTACCTATATTTAGTATCAAGGGAAGAAACTTCTACCTACATGGATATCAAGGGAGACAACCTATACCTACATTTAGTATCAGGAACATCAGCAGCAAAATTTAAACCCAACTCTTTAGCAGAAACCCACGCTGAGAAACAGTCTGTCTCATCAAGATGAATAGTTAACAGCTGAAAATAAAAAAGCCAGACTTTACCCTTGCCAGGCTGAATAACTTCAGATGTCCCACTTATTTTGAGCTTATCAGATAACTTGCTTTGCTGAATAAATCAAAATGTCACACTCACTTCTAATTTTCAGCCAATCAGATTACTTGCTATGCGGAATAAATTAAGATGCTGCACTCACTTCTATTTTTCAGCCAATCAGATTACAGTCGAACCTCAATGGCTCGAACATCTTTTGGATCATGGAAATTCATTCAAGACATGGGTAGTTCGAGCCACTGAGGGTTAATTATGGCACCAGTTCAGGAAGCAAATAGCGATAGTTTAGGGAAATCTTCTGATGTTCTACACAGTGATTGTATGTTGAGTGTACTCATTAGAATCGCCTCGATGAGGCGATTCTAATGAGTACACACAACATACAATTTCACGATAAAATAAGAAAATTTCCTTAAATATTTGTTTTCTTGTGCTATCAGAAGAATTTCATAGGGACTGAAAAACGAGTTCGAATTAGCCATGGAAAACGAGCCATTGGTGTTCGAGCCATCGAGGTTCGACTGTACTTGCTATGCTGCATAAATTTAGATGCCACGCTCACTTCTAATTTTCAGCCAATCAGATTACTTGCATTGCTAAACAAGAATTCCGCGGAAGGCGTCATCGCACCTGCTGGCGCAAAGTCACAGGTGCCACAATCAGAATGTGGTTATTAAATAAGTTTATTTCATTCTTAGCAGTGCTTACTTGGAAAACTGGGTTGAAAAAAAATGTAGACAAAGTGCCTAGTGGGGCACATATATTCCAGGCCAGTCCCATTCCCTCTAATGGCTATATCTTCAGCACTGACTTTTCGTATCATACAGCCCAATGATAATGGAACGTTGACGTAAAATGTGTAAAAGTCACTGGAGCATGAAATATAGGTCAAGGTCACGAGTCAAGGTACCTGCTAATTCAGTACATCAAGGAGAAGCACAATGCAAGGTATGGTGGTTGTAGGCCTTATAGTTGAGGAGTTATCAAACATCAACGTAAAATGTGTCAAATATAGGTCAAGGTCACTGGGTCAAGGTACCTGCCAAGCCAGTGCAATGAGGTGAAGCACTATGCAAGGTTTAGTGGTTGTAGGTCTTATATTTGAGGAGATACCGAACTTCAATATAAAATGTGTCGAAGTCACTGGAATGCACAATATAGGTCAAGGTCACCAGGTCAAGGTACCTGTTGAGTCAGTACATCGAGAAGAAGTGCTATATAAGGTTTGGTGGTTGAAGGCCTTACAGTTGAGGACATCTGGAAGGGTGACGTAAAAGGTGTAAAAGTCAATGGAGCACGAAATATAGGTCAAGGTCACCCAGTCAAGGTACCTGCAGAGTCCGTACATTGAGGAGAAGCAATATGCAAGGTTTGATGGTTGTAGGCCTTATAGTTGAGGAGATATTGAACGTTGACGTAAAATGTGTAAAAGGCACTGGAGCGCAAAAAATAGGTCAAGGTCACCGGGTCAAGATACCTGCCAAGTGAGTACATATAGGAGAAGCACTATGCAAGGTTTGGTGGCTAGAGGTCTTACACTTGAGGAGATCTGGAATGTTGACGTAAATTATGTCAAAGTCACTGCAGCCAAAATATAGGTCAAGGTCACCAGGTCAAGGTATCTGCTAAGTCAGTACATTGAGGGGAAGCACTTTGCAAGGTTTGATGGTTGTAGGCCTTATAGTTATGGAGATATCGAACGTCGACGCAAAATATGTCAAAGTCACTGGAGCGCAAAATATAGGTCAAGGTCACCGGGTCAAGGTACCTGCCAAGTCTGTACATCTAGGAGAAGCACTATGCAAGGTTTGGTAGTTGTACGCCTTATAGTTGAGAAGATCTGGAACGTCAACGTAAATTGTGTCAAAGTCAATGGAGCGCAAAATATAGGTCAAGGTCACTGGGTCTACATATCTGCCAAGTCAGGAGGTCAGGGAGATGTGTCATGCAAGGTATGATGGTTGTTGTAGAATTGTAGTTGATTAGAATACTAACTTTGACGTAAATGTCGAACTTCGACATAACAGAACTGTTAAGAGACAGACGGACGGACGAACCGACAGACGAATGGAAAAGCGGGCACCTATGTTGCAAAGTCAGGAGGTCAGGGAGATATTTCATACAAGGTTTGATGGTTGTTTAGTCTTGTAGTTGATTAGAATACTAACTTTGACATAAATGTCGAACTTCGACATAACAGAACTGTTAAGAGACAGACAGACGGACAGACGAACAGACAGACGAATGGAAAAGTGGGCACCTATGTTGCAAAGTCAGGAGGTCAGGGAGATGTTTCATGCAAGGTTTGATGGTTGTTTAGTCTTGTAGTTGATTAAAATACTAACTATGACATAAATGTCGAACTTCGACATAAATGTTGACAGACGGACGGACGAATGGACAGACATACGGAAAAGCGGACGCCTATGTTGCAAAGTCAGGAGGTCAGGGAGATGTTTCATGCAAGGTTTGATGGTTGTTTAGTCTTGTAGTTGATTAGAATACTAACTTTGACATAAATGTCGAACGTCGACATAAATGTTGACAGACGGACGGACGGACTGACGGACGGACTGACGGACGGACGGACGGACGGACGGACGGACGGACGGACGGACGGACGGACGGACGGACGGACGGACGGACAGAAAATCGGACGCCTATATCGCACCCTGCTACAAGCAGGTGCGATAATAAATCAAGGTGTCATCCTCACTTCTAATTTTCAGCCAATCAGATTACTTGATCCATGCTGAATAAATTGAAATGCCATGCTCACTTCTAATTTTTAGCCAATCAGATTGCTTGATCCACCAGGCTGTTGAAACAGATTCACACTCTTAAAAGCAAACAGTGTAGATCCAGATCAGTTGGCTTCTTAGAAGCCAACTGATCTGAATCTACATTGTTTGCAAAGGCAAGGTTTATCTGGGTTTGGCAGGACCAGGGTTAAGATAAGAGAGGTATTAATTGAGACATTTCCTTTTCCTTATTTATCCATGGAATATATAATGTTGATAACATTGGATGATGATGATTTGGTGTTCTATGCCCCTTTTAATATTATCTAAGTCATATCAAGAGGACAATAGGATTATAAACAAGGGATCTATGCAATGAAGCCCCAAACATATATGAGCTGAATTCCACCTTAAGCGGGATTCTAAAGCCAGGATTTGTGATCTGAAGTAGGGGATGCTAACTACTAGGACACCTGGATGCTTCACGGTAATGTCAGAATGAGTATCTACAACAAAGACTGTAAAAAAAAATTTGGAATTTTTTCCGATTTCTCCATAAAAACATACGAGGGATGTTCGAAATGAATTGCTTATTGTCCTCTAGCTCGATATCCATGTGGGGCACGATAAAAACCAATACATACTTGTATAGGATTATTCAATATCTACACAATGGTGTATAAATGTACATGTTAGACTAAGTGTAAGACATAAAATTTGCCATTTGAATACACGCAGTCATTGACCACTGCAGTAAAAATGGTTGGTAGAAGCGTCGACAAAAAAGATGAAATACGGGCTTACATCAAAGCTCGCTCAAAACTTGGTTGTTCTTTGAAGAAGCTGATGACTGAAATTTCTACTGCTTTTGGACCTTCTTGTGTGTCTTATGACACAGTTCGGCGGTGGAAAAAGAAATTTGAGTCTGGTGTAGAGTCCATCAAAAATGCACCGAAATCAGGTAGGCCAAAATCTGCATCTCGTAAAGAAATCGTTTCCAAAATAAAGGAAATCATTGAAGGAGATGCCAGATTTACAGTTCGTGATATTGCACGAAAGGTAGGCATATCACTATCAACGGTTCACCTTATTTTGAAGAAGCATTTGAAAGAAAGATTTCTGCTAGATGGGTGCCACATCTGTTGACTGACGAGCAAAAGAGGCAACGGGTTAAAGTGGCCAAAAAGCTGCTTCAAATGTTTCCAAAATATGACAAAAAGCAGTTTGCCAATGTCGTCACAGGTGATGAAACTTGGGTCCATTATTTTGAGCCCGTCAGAAAGGTTAGCAATAGGATCTGGGCCACTAAACACAGCAAACGCCCAATAATTGCCAAACGTTCTTTGAGTACAAAGAAGGTTTTGTATGCAATCTTCTTCTCTGGTGAAGGAGTCGCAATAAAAGTGCCAGTGAAAAAGGGCAAAAGCATCCCCGGAAAGTACTACAAACACGTAGTCCTGAAGAAACTGAAAAAGTATTATCAGAAACGACGCCCTGCCACTGGTTTTAAACATGTCCGTCTTCTACATGACAATGCCCCAGCTCATACCGCCGCAATAGTTACTGCATTTTTGAAGAAAGAAAAAGTAACTGTTTTGCCTCACCCCCCGTATTCCCAAGACCTTGCCCCATGTGATTTCTTTTTGTTTCCGAAATTGAAAGCATTCCTTGCTGGGCGGAAATACCAGTCCCGACAGGCACTTGGATCTGCCGTTCATCAGTACCTTATTACTGTGCCCAAATCAGCGTACCGTGACGCCTTCAAGAAGTGGATACATCGGCTGAAACTTTGCATTTCTAGCCCGGGGAGTACTTCGAGGGCATGAAATGAGTAATTTTGGGCTAACTTGAAATTTGAAGTCTCCAGATAGAAATAAGCAATTCATTTCGAACATCCCTCGTATGTTGTGGAAACTTATCAGAAGCGCCTTGCTTGCCTTGGCAAGGCACTTCTAATGAGTACCCATAAAATGTATTTTTTACAAAAAATCGAGGAAATAAATTATCCCAGAATTATCATCAAATACTTCTCCTTCAAAAGCATTCTGATATTCTAAGGATCAACAGAAAACAAAGTCAAGATATAAACCAATCTAAAAACATATTTTGTCTCAACATGAGTAAAAATCAAAATATATAAATCAACTTACACCAGTTTTTAAATCAACAGTGAACCAGTTCGGTACATAAACCATTTTAAAATGATTTTTTATTTCATCTTCTAGATCAACTTTTCCCAGATCTTTAACTCTTCGTGCCTGAAAAAAAAGTGAAAGCTGTTTTATTTATTCACTGTATATACCCTAAATATTCTGACACTTAACCTACTTATCATAATTGTCCTAAAATTTGAACAAGCCCTTAATCTGACCACCTATTGATGTATCTGAATGCTGATTCATTGAGACCCTGATCAAATGCAGCATTCTACAGCATCTGACCTCGGTTTACATTGTTTACTCAGGCCTGTCAGTCCAAATTCTTAGGGTAAATATAGTATCTGGGTACAGACATCTGTTTTCTTTTTTTACTGTAAATGTCCTAAAATTTCGTACACCAAAGTTGCTAACAAAATGGCATATGCAAACAGTGCAGACCCAGATCAGACTGCTCCTGAAGGAGCAGTCGGATCAGGGTCTACACTGTTTGCCATTCCACTAAGTATTTTAAGAGACAACTGCACAAAAAACAAAATTTAGGGCAAAACAGTATGCAATAAAGTGTTCAAAATTATAGGACATTTTACTATAATATTTTTTCCTGTAAATATATGTAGAACTTACAATGAGTGTCAGTCCGTCAGACGGGGCTAATTCATACAAAAGGAAAGATGATATTAACCCCTGTCCTGCTGAATAAATTAAGATGCCACGCCCTTCTCAAATTTTCAGCCAAATCAGATTACTTGATCCAGGTTGTTGATACAAATTCAATTACTGAATGGCAAACAGTGTAGATCTTAGAAGCCAACTGATCTGGATCTACACTATTTGGAAAGGAAGGGTATATCCGGGTTCAGCGGGACAAGGTTAATAGGTCTATAATCTCTTTCCATATACATCAAGTGAACTATTTTATCACAACTGTTTGGACAGGTCTATTTCTAATAGCGAGGTTCTGGTTAGCTTTTATTATTACTAAAATTTATAGAAGTTCCTGTAGTAATGAAAACAGTGTAGACCCTGATCACATGCTGCATTCAGGGTCTGCACTGTTTGTAATTATCTTTTTAATATCCTATTGGGGTTCTCTAGACTAAAATGGGTTAATAGTCCTAAAATTTCTTAATAAAAATAAAAGCACCGCAAGCATAATACCCGCCATAGCAATTATTTGTTTATGTATTAAAGTTATTGCTGCGAAAATGTCTGGAAAGAAAATGACGGAGGGACAGATAACAATCCTAAAGCAGATCTTGATAATATCAATGGACAGATAACAATCCTAAAGCAGATCTTGATAATATCAATGCATATAGCAAGTTTGGTTAAAAGGCCTTATTATTTACTCAAGTTATCATCCAGAAATGAAAATATGGACGTGTCTCGGGCAGATAACTCCGTAAAAATTTGACGAAATTTGCCCATTAGCAATTCCAAACCTGATCTCCTTACTGTCAATACATATAGCAAGTTTGGTTAAAATCCCTTGTTTTTTACTAAAGTTATCATCCGGAAACAAAAATATGGGCTATGTCTCGGGCAGATAACTCTGTAAAAATTTGACGAAATTTGCCCATTAGCAATCCCAAACCAGATCTCTTTAATGTCAATGCATATAGCAAGTTTGATGAAAATCCCTTGTTATTTACTCAGGTTTTCATCCAGAAACAAAAATATGGGCGTGTCTCGGGCAGATAACTCCATAAAAATTTGACGAAATTTGCCCATTAGCAATCCCAACCAGACCTCCACAATATCAATGCACATACCAAGTTTGGTGAAAATCCATTGATGTTTACTCAAGTTATCATCCGGAAACGAAAAATGGATGGACAGATGGACGGACTCATGGACGACCAACATGAAACCATAATACCCCGCCACTAATACCCCACACTATTGTGTGGCAGGGTATAAAAAATGGGTCAATAATGCTTACCTGATGTGCAACATGTAAACTTTTTTGTATTGCTCCTTTTTTACATTACCAAATTAACACCAAAAAGCAATACTAACCGTTAAAACATCCCACAGTGCAACATTATCTTCTGTGTCTTTAGTTAATATATGTCGCTTATCATTTAAAACATAATATTGTCTTATACTGGAACCACCTGTAAATAAAAAAAATGTTAAATTACTGAAGTTTCAGAAGAGTTGAGGAGGACTATTTGCTGATAATTCTGGGATAATTTTCTCTAATTCTCCATAAAAACATATGTTGTGGGTTCTCATTAGAGGCACTTCTACTGAGTACCCACTACATGTTTTTATGGAGAAATAAGGAAGAATAAATAACAAAAAAAAATATCCCAAAAGAAGAAATAACTGAGAAGAAATAAAGATATAAGAAAAAAATATCCCAAAATTATCACCAAATACTCCTCCTTAATCCCTTTGCTGAGCTTGTACTCAAAAATAATAATTACTCTAAATATTATATAATATTTCTTGCTATACTCTATATAATAATAATTATTTGCTATACTCATTCTAAAATTTGAACAGAAGTCCATGGATGAATGGCAAACAGTACAATCACTCAAAAAGTAGTTTAATCCTGGTAAATACAGTCCAATCTCAATAACTCCAACATCTTTGGGACCATGTAAATTTGTTCTAGACATGGGTAGTTTGAGCCACTGAGGGTTAATCATAATGCCAGGTCAGGAGGCAAATGGATATTAAATTAGGGATGTCTTTTTGATTTCAATGTATGTTATGTGTAATCATTAGAATTGCCTCAATGAGGCAATTCTAATGAGTACACACAACATACATTTCATGATAAAATACAAAATTCTCCTAAAATATCCAAAAATATATGTTTTCTTGGACTATCAAGAGAATTTCCTAGCAGCTCAAAAACAAGTTCGAATTAGGCATGACAAACTAGCCATCCATGTTCGAGTCATTGAGGTTTTACTGTATTATTTGTGAATTCAGTTGAGGTTTAATGTCAATGATTCAGTTGAGGTTTAATGTCAATGATTTAGTTGAGGTTTAATGTCAATGATTCAGTTGAGGTTTAATGTCAATGATTCAGTTGCAGTTTAATGTCAATGATTCAGTTGAGGTTTAATGTCAATGATTCAGTTGAGGTTTAATGTTAATGATTCAGTTGCAGTTTAATGTCAATGATTCAGTTGAGGTTTAATATCAATGATTCAGTTAAGGTTTAATGTCAATGATTCAGTTGAGGTTTAATGTCAATGATTCAGCTGAGGTTAAATGTCAATGATTTAGTTGAGGTTTAATGTCAATGATTCAGTTGAGGTTTAATGTCAATGATTCAGCTGAGGATTAATGTCAATGACTCAGTTGAGGTTTAATGTCAATGTCGACAATTCTGGCAGCATCTGGATGTTTTTTTGTTTTTGTTTTTTGATTTGGGTTTTACGGCCCTTTCAAGAATATTTCACTTATATCGAGCCGATCGTTCATCGAAGGTGGGCGAAAACCGGAGAACCCGGAGAAAAACCACCTGACCATCCGTAAGCAGAACTTGGCACATCTGGATGTAATAGCGGGAAAAAATGTCCTTTGATAGTGCTGTCTTGCTGTAGTATCACACCCCAACACCTACCATCATTCACATTATACTGACACTAGGTTCCAGGTCCCCCTTCCCATACACCCCTGCACCCATTTTGCCATAACAAGTATTAGCTTTCTAAAAAATTTAAGTAAGCACATGTATTCAATATTTGATGAAATAACACTTTATTTTTACAATAAACTGTTTTGCTGAACTATCAAAAGTGTATTCTTTTTCTGTTCACATTTAAAAGTTTGAACTCAGGGGAAATTATTTTAGATTGGCAATTACAAGTATTAGCTTTCTAAACATGTAAGGATAGCACCTATTCAATACTTGATGAAATGAAAATTTACTTGAATAGGAAAATGTTTCGACTGATCCATCAAAAGTGTATTCTTGTTCTATCCACATTTTAACCCTAGTCCTGCTGAATTAATGCCAATAAGAATTCAGAGGTACAATAAACAAGAGCTGTCGTAGGACAGCGTAGCTCGCCTGCTGGGTACATTTTATATTGTAACATTTTTATCATTAAGCCATATAATATAGGTCACACTGACCTAGATGTATTTGTATGTAAATCATTTTGTCACATAGATATAATAATCCAGGTATGACAATTCTCCATGAAATAGTAATAAAAATAAAAGGCAAAATCACTGAAGCATGAAATATAGGTCACAATGACCTAGATATAGTAAGTGGTCATTCATTGGGTCACATGGAACTAATATCCCAGGTGTGACATTTATCCAACAAATAGTATTCAAGATATAAGGCAAAATCACTGAACCATGAAATATAGGTCACACCAACAGAGATATATTTTGACGTCAATAATCGGGTCACAAGGAACTAATATCCCAGGTTTGACATTTATCCAACAAATAGTATTCAAGATATAAGGCAAAATCACTGAACCATGAAATATAGGTCACAATGACCTAGATATAGTAAGTGGTCATTCATTGGGTCACATGGAAGTAATATCCCAGGTGTGACATTTATCCAACAAATAGTATTCAAGATATAAGGCAAAATCACTGAACCATGAAATATAGGTCACACCAACAGAGATATATTTTGACGTCAATAATCGGGTCACAAGGAACTAATATCCCAGGTGTGACATTTATCCAACAAATAGTATTCAAGATATAAGGCAAAATCACTGAACCATGAAATATAGGTCACAATGACCTAGATATAGTAAGTGGTCATTCATTGGGTCACATGGAAGTAATATCCCAGGTGTGACATTTATCCAACAAATAGTATTCAAGATATAAGGCAAAATCACTGGACAGTGAAATCTAGGTGACCTGGACCGTAAAATGTAGGTCACCATGACCTTCACTCTCTTACACTTAAACCGATGTCACATAGTTAGCTGATGTATAACCAGTTGTGTCTATAACCTGTAGGCATATAAGATTTTACAAATGTGTCCTAGATTTTGACCGCTAGCCCCACTCCAAGGCCCACCCTGAGGTATGAACCCAGGGGTATGTTCTTTTGGAATCTCAGAAGACTCCTCCAGGTACCCAAATTCTAAATATGAATGCTCTATGAGGAGTGAAAGTCAAGATATAAGAATTTGAAAAACTTTAACACCGTATTACAAAGGTGTCCTAGATTCTGACCCCTAGCCCCACCCAGGGGCATGAACCCAGGGGTTTATTCTCTTGGAATCTCAGAAGACCCTCCAAGGTACCTAAGTTCCATATTTGATGCCTCTGTGAGGAGTGACTGTTGAGATATAAGCATTTGAAAAACTTTAACGCAGTGTGACGGGAACGGGAACGCAAACGCGGACGACCGGGGTGACTACAATAGCTCTCCTTGTACTTCGTATAGTCGAGCTAAAAATCACTTCATTTTTTATCAAGTTCAAAAACGAGAGATTAACTGAAATTTTACAGGCTGTCAGGAGCCACATTTTATGATTGTATGAATATCATATATCAATTTATGAAACCTTTCTTGGATAATAAAACGCTTATTTTTGAGGAATATGTGAATGGATACACTTTCAGAGGAAGCAACTGTATCAAGCTGTCATTATCAATTATCTCCTTTCTGAAAATTTTGTTTGTTTGAATAGAGGTTTTACTGCCCAGTCAACCGATTAGGGTCATGCCGAGTGAGGTCAGTTAATCTACTGACAGTGTTCCTGGGCAGGTTTAGTCCTCGCGGTTAACCAGTACATGTGCACATACTTTCATCAGTTATTGACAACTGCCCTTCTTGAATCAGGGAAAGGGGGAGAATGGCTATAGAAATTATGATCAGTCATTATGCAAGTTATGCGGCTGAGCTGGGATCTAACTCATTACATGCTGCGCTATGAAGCTTGGTCCCTTTTAGACTAGAGCCATTTGATCACGAAAACATACCTATATAACCTCCTTAAACCCACTGGGGTTTACTGGGGTAAGCATTATTTTTCTTATTTCTGCCCAAAAACATAGATTGTGGGTACTCATTAGAACTGCCTAGGTGAGGCAGTTCTAACGAGTATCCACAATCTATGTTTTGATCAGAAATATGAAAATTATCAGAATTTTTACCTGAAAAGTTTCAGTTTTTGATGGTGAAATTTTTAATATGCTTGTATAGGTGTGTTTTGGAAATGTTCAGAAAGGGTTGGTGTGCAGTAAAGCAATAAAAAAAGTCACAAACAGTTGTCTCCCTTGTAAAAGATGGAGGAATGACCAAGTGTATCAAGTTCTCTTTAGTACTTCTTGTTTGTTTGTGTTGAAGTTTTATGGCCAAGTCAACCCAATGGGGCAATGTCAAGCACGGTCAGTTTACCTAACCACATTTTACTCGGCAGGCTTAGTCCTCTAAGTGGTTAACCAGTACCGTGCACATTCTTTCGCCAGAAACTGACAACTGCTCTTCTTGAATCAGCGATAGGGAGAGAATGACTACATAAAATATTTCATGGTGAAAGCTCCACAAAAGAATGTTGTGGACTCGGCGGGGATCAAACCGGCAACCTGATCACAAGTCAGGAGCACATCCAACTGAGCCACCGAGGCCGGCTGATAGTAGTTCTAGTGCAACATGGTATCTATGACTTACCTTCCATTGTAAAATCAGTTGTGAACACAGTGGACTCATTGAAACATTCTGTTAATTTGCTGTAATTTTTTTGTTATTATAACACCAGGAATAGTGTTTTTTGTTTTTTTTGGGTTTTTTTGTGTTTTTTTTCAACCAGAAAGTATTGATCTCTCTCTCATTTCTCTAAGAAAACATATGTTGTGTATACTCAACAGAAATCCAATAATGAGACGCTTCTAAAGAATACCAACTACATATGTTTTCTGTGGAGAAATAAGAAAATATTTACCTGAAAACCCCTCTTATCTAGAATTAAGATTATGCTGGCAGTTCTAGTACAACAAGAATTGTATGTCTTATCTTATATCATCATAATTAATATCATCATAACTCCAAATACGGCGCTTTTTTACGAACAAAAAAGCACTGATATCTTTATTATTTCTTCATGGAAGCATATGTTCTGGGTACTCATTAGAAGTGCCTCAGTGAGGCACCTCTAATGAGTACCCACAACATGTTTTCACTGAGAAATAAGAAAAATATAAACATGATAACCTCTCTTCTCTAAAGCTATGATTATGCTAGCAGTTCTTTGTGGTTCTGGTGCAACATGAATTTTACGACTTACCTTTTATTGTAAAATCAGGTTGTGAACACAGAGGATTCATTGAAACATTTTCTAAATTTGCTGTTATCTGTTTATTTACTGTTTTTAAAGGCTGAAAAGAAATATAAAACTGTGTCTGTCAAAGTTCCACACAAATTAAAGAGGAATAATCAAAAGATAATATTTTATCAGATCTTTTCGGTCCTCATTGGAATTGCCCCACTGAGACATTTTTGATCTGCAGGAGCAAAATGTAATGAACTGACGGAAATACTGACAAACAACGTGAAAACAGTATACCCCTACTGTAAATATGGTTTGTGGGGGTATAAAAACAACAAAACTTATCTTATATCATCACCTCAATTATCTTCTGGGCCCAGTTGTTCAAAGCGTCGTTAGCTTAACGAGCTCGTTAAGGGTCATTTCGTTAAGTGTTTTAGCAGATTCAATATACAATATTCTGATATTTTTTGCTGAAAAAGTGTGAGTAGCTTTTGCACTGCAAAAGCTACTCACAGGATGTAAATTTTAACGAATCGTTAATTAACGACGTCGTTAGCTTTGAACAACTGGGCCCTGGCCGCCATGTTGTCAGAAATCTTGTATGATAATACTGGATTGTTATAAAGCCCACAATTGTATTAAGAAATGTCAAATTCATGCAATGATCATAATTACTGTAAGGTAATGTCATATTCATATAAACCCCACTTACTCCACCCCCATCCCCCGTCCACCACTGCATATAAGCAGCTAGTACTAAGCTAGTTCAAAGCTACATATCACTCCAACAACATCATAACAGCTTTTAGTTTTGGTTAGTTTTATGAGATAATAAGGCATTAAATTTCAAGCAAATTAACGCCCAAGAAAAAAATTTAAACAAAATGTCAAGTTTTATGATAACTATGCAGTGGACTTATTAAAGAGGATTTGTTTGTGTTGAGGTTTTACGGCCCAGTCAACCGGGTGGGGGTCAAACCCGCAACCTCCTGATCACCAGTTGGACGCGCATCCAACTGAGCCACCGAGGCCGGCTCCTCTGATCTGCGATATTTTTGTTAGTTTTATGAGTAAATAAGGTATTACTTTTCATGCAAATTAGCTACTAAAAGACAATTCACATGAAATGTCAAGTTTTATGGTTACTGTGGAAACATACTTACATAATTTCTGATACTTGAACTTGTAGTGGCTACCCACAATGATGGTTGATCTGAATGTGTTAACTCTAACTGCAAAAAAAAAATATTTTGACTTTAAACTCTTGCCCTGCTGAAGCCAGGATATGCCCTGCTTTTGCAAACAGTGTAGATCCAGATCAGTTGGCTTCTAAGAAGCCAACTGATTTGGATCTGCACTGTTTGCCATTCAGTATGTGAATTAATAGCAGCAATCTGGTTCAAGTAATTTGAATGGCTGAAAATTTAAGGTGGACAAGGCATCTTAATTTATTCAGCATTGCAAGGGTTAACATGTTTTTGTGACATAAGCTCATCCCCCTGGAGACAAGTGAGATTATCTAAAGTCTCTAGTTAACACAAAGCATCCTGGGTAAAAATTTCAGCAGATGACATTTTGAAATATATTTTTTCCCCAGAAAATTGGCTTTGATATTTCATGCAAATTGTCTCCTCAGGAGACAATTTGCATGAAATGTCAGAGCCTATTTTCTGAGAAAGATAAGAAAAAAAAACTGACAATTTGTTATCTGCTGAATTGGCCGAGAAAGTGGTATTATGATTAAACAGTTTATTTTTTCTTTTATTTTTCCAGAAAACATGTTCTGAAATCAATCATTCTAGACAAGACAGTATTTTCAATTTTCAAGCATAAAATATTGATATGTTGCTGAAGTGGACATGAAAATATATCTTGAGGATTATCATTTAGAAGGCATTTCTAATGAGAACCTATAACATATACATTAGAAAACCTATAACATATAAACCATAGCTACAGATAAGTGGGGGTATCCACATAATAATTTTCTTATTTCTCAACGAAAACATATGTTGTGGGTACTCATTAGAAGCGCCTCGCCGAGGCGCTTCTAATGAGTACCCACAACATATGTTTTTGTTGAGAAATAATAAAGATATCAGCATTTTTCGGATGAAAAAAGCGCCTTACCTGTTGCTATGATATACACTGTACAAGTGCACAGGCTATGCATATTACTATTTCCTAATGGGAAATGGATACACTGTCAGGGAAGGCAACTCTGTGAAAATTGTATTGCCTCCCTTCTGAAAAGGGTGCTGCTCTTAAATGAGAAGGATTTATAGGCCTGAATAAAGAGTGAAGACCCAGATCAGTTGCTGCAGTATGCAGCAAGAGGGATATTCAGATAAATTATTTTTACTGTAATGACCATAAATATTTGGATAAACATTTGAGCAAACAGTGTAGACCCAGATGCCACAGAAGGTGGCATCTGATCTGGGTCTACATTGTTTGCCACTCATCCAGCAGCTGTTACACACATCAGCATGTCTTTATTTCTCTTTGGAAAACATCATATGTTATAGGAAATCATTAAAAATGTATCGCCAATACTCTTTAACGAGTACATGTACAAACATTATATGAGTTTATGGAGAAATAAGAAATACAACACAACCTCTTTATAACACTATTATTAGGGTCCATAGCAGAAACCGTGTTAGTTAAACAACCATGTTTTATCCAAACAAAAATGTATGGATTATATTGAAAAATGACCATTTATGGTCATTTTTAAATATAATCTATACATTTTTGGGATCCATCTTTGAACCGTGTTATATCCAAAACCGTGTTATAACAAACCGTGTTATAAAGAGGTTGTAGTGTATATTAATCTGAGTTATGAAGTGCATTGGACCTCGGTGAGGGGAGATGCTTGAATATATGAACCACAAAGTGAAAAAACATTATATTCTGACATGTGTTCCAACAAAGAATTAAATCAGCCTGTCCATCTGTCCTAGCTGTTCAGTCTTTTGTCCCCATTAAAAAACTTTGCATTCCTAGATATCCAAAATGCGCCCATTGAAGATTCTGATCAGCATAAATGTGCAGGCTGATCTGAATCCTTGGCAGAAGGCATGCTTTCTAATGTTGTGACTCACTTACTTTTAAAACTGGTTCTTTTTCTTCACAGACTAGAGTTCTGTATGCCGGATTTCTAACGTCTGTGGCCCACACTCGCCGATCTCTGCCCGAGGAATACACTGTTGTGAAAGAATCATTGGCCTGAAATTATAAGAATTATAATTTTTTAAAGACATAACAATAAGATGTGTTTCAGTCATTAGTCTTATCACTGACAAGAGACAGGGCAAAATAGAACCTAGTGTACTGTCAATAAAGGTTAGACAGTCAGAGGCCTAACAGGGGAATTTAGTAATGCCCCAATACCTGAATTTTTCTCAAGTGAAGCAAGAAACGTCCACCCAAAGCCAATGATAGCAAGATCAATCCTATGAAAGTTTTAGCAGGATCCACCATCCTACCATCCATCCTTATCAATGTTTTGCTGATCTGGATTTTTGCTGGTTAACATGCCATGAAGATACCTTTTCTAACAACATAGCTCATTATTCATATCATTTATTTGAAATAAAAAATGTAGCCACAACTCCAGATAAGAAATATTTCACAACAAAAAGTATTGATACATGTATTTTTCTCATTACAAGAACAGGCCTATTCAAATATACTGAAAATTTTACCACCAAAAAAATGAAAGTTTTCAGATGAAAAATTTCAAATTTCTGCTCAAAACATAGATTGTGGGTACTCGTTAGAACCGCCACAATCTATGTTTTGAGCAGAAATAAGAAAACTAATGTATACCCCTGTAAACCTCAGTTTTACTATAGAAAAAGTGGGGTTTAAGGGGGTCAAAATTATATAGGCATGTTTTCGTGATGTATTTCTCCATGAAAACTTATGTTGCGGGGACTCAACAAAAGCACTTCCTTCTGAAAACTTATGATGTGGGTACTCAATAGAAGCACCTCTCTGATGTGCTTACTTCTCTGTGAAAATATTGTTGTGAGTACTCATTAAAAGCACATCTCTTAGGCATTTCTAATGAGTACTAACAACATACGTTTTCATGGAGAAATAAGAAAAACATTTACACATATTTATTTGTATTTTAATATAAGAAAGTTATCCACAGTCTGAGATAAGATACACTTTTCAACAAAAAGTATTGATATTTTTCTTATTTTCCATGAAACATATGTTGTGGGTACTCATTAGAAGTGCCTCCCTGAGGCACTTCTAATGAGTACCACAACCTTTTCATGGTTTGTTTGGGCTGAGGTTTTACGGCCCAGTCAACCCAATGGGGTCATGTTAATTTGTTTGTGTTGAGGTTTTGCGGCCCAGTCAACCTAATGGGGTCATGTCGAGCATGGTCAGTTTCTTTAACCACACGTTTACTGGGCAGGCTTAGTCCTCTAAGTGGTTAACCAGTATTGTGCACATTCTTTTGCCAGAAACTGACAACTGCCCTTCTTGAATCAGCAGAAGAGAGAGAAAACTGTAGAAAATATTTCATGATCAATCTCCACGAAAGAATGTTGCCGACCTCGGCGGGGGTCGAACCCGGGACCACCTGGTCTCCAGTCGGACGCGCATCCAACTGAGCCACCGAGGCCGGCTGGGGTCATGTCGAGTGTGGTCAGTTTACCTAACCACACGTTTACTGGGCAGGCTTGGTCCTCTAAGCAGTTAACCAGTATTGTGCACATTCTTTTGCCAGAAACCGACAACTGCTCTTCTTGAATCAGTGGAAGGGAGAGAATGATGTTAGAAAATATTTCATGATCAAATATCCACGAAAGAATGTTGCCGACCCGGCGGAGGTCAAACCCGCAACTTCCTGATCACTAATCAGACAAGGATCTTACTGAGCCACTGATGCAGGCATGTTTTCATGGAGTAATTAGGAAAATATCAATACTTTTCAATTTCAAAAATTGTCTTACCATAGGCATGGTCTATCAAAAACAAATTTAACCCTTAAACGCCAAGAAAACTTGCATCTGAAAATGTTGTCTGTATATGTCGTATGCTGAATATTCTTGCAAACTTTTTAAACCTAGTTTTGCATACGGGCAAACAGTATGGATCCAGATCAGACTGCTCCTAGAGGAGCAGTCTGATCTGGGTCCACACTGTTGGCAAAAATGACTTTTAAAATCACAAGCAGATGACAAGGCAGACGACAATTGTTGTGATTGGCATTTTAATGATTAACTTGCTTCAACACTAAAACACCCTACCTGCAATGCCCAAACACCTTCATCATGTATTCTAAACGTAGCCACGCATCTCATTTGACCTAGTGACCAGAGTCGAATTGTTCCGTCAGAACTGCCAGATAAACACTGCAATAAATTGTTTGAATTTTTGTTTTAACTCATTTACATCCAGTGGACAACTTTCTAAACAGGTCTATTTCCAACAGCAGAGTATCTGGTTGTTGTTTGTATGGAGGTTTTATGGCCCAGTCAACCCAATGGGGTCATGTTGAGTGCGGCCACTTTACCTAACCACACTTTTACTGGGCAGGCTTAGTCCTCTAAGCGGTTAACCAGTAATGTGCACGTTCTTTCGCCAGAAACTGACAAATGCCTAACTTGAGTCTGGTTTGTTGTTTCTTATTGTTTATTATCACTATGTTTTATACAGATTCCTGTATTTTAGGCCAATAATGAAGACTCTGATCACATGCAGGGTTCTGTGACATCTGATCTGTGTCTACATTGTTTGTTATTTACCCTTTTGGGGACCAGACTTAAAAAGGGTTAATCCATTGTAGACTAGAGCCCCCTAAAAGGGTAACCGGCAGACAGTGCAGATACAGATCAGACACCAAATGTGGTGTTTGATCAGTGTCTCCACCGTTTGCCAATAGCTTAGCCATTTTTATCTAGGAATATCTAAATCTGATAGCCAGACATACCTAAAATTGAAATTAGACTCTTCCAGTATAAACAGTGTGGGAGAGTCAATTTCAGTCTACAATGCATTAATGGCATGCCAACCTCTGAGAAAAGGAACAGAAGAGCTAGTAGATGAGGGAAATAAGAGCTCTCACAGGTCAGCATAGCTCACCTGAGTTGCACTTTGCTTCTAAAAACTAAAAAAATTTGAACATCATCAAGTTCAGTCATGTGGCTTGGGGCAGTATAGAACTTCAGACCCATCACAAAAACATACCTATATAATATTGACCCCCTTAAACCCCACTTTTATATAGTAAAACTGGGGTTTACAGGGGTATACATGTACATTATTTTTCTTATTTCTGCTCAAAACATAGATTGTGGGTACTCGTTAGAACCGCCTCGGTGAGGCGGTTCTAACGAGTACCCACAATCTATGTTCTGAGCAGAATTATGAAAAATATCAGATTTTTTTATCTGAAAATTTTCAGTTTTTGGTGGTGAAATTTTCAGTATATTTGAATAGGCATGTTTTCGTAATGCACTATTTAAGTTCAAACATCAGGGCCAGTATGAATTACTTCCATCCAGAGGTTCAGGATATAGCCTTTTAATCCTTCTCCTGTTAAACACGACATGCCCTGTCTTAGCAAACAGTGTAGATCCAGATCAGGTGGCTTCTCAAGAAGTGTTATTAATTTCTATCAAAAACCTGGATCAAGTAATCTGATTGGCTGGAAATTAGAAGTGGGTGTGGCATCTTAATTCATTCCGCATGGCAAGGGTTAAAAAATTTTACCACTGATGATGCTGACATTGACACAAGGGTGATTGCTACAGCTCTCCCCCTATTTGTTTGTGTTGAGGTTTTATGGCCCAGTTAACCCAATGGAGTCATGTTGAGCACGGTCAGTTTATCTAACCACACTTTTACTGAGCAGGCTTAGTCCTCTAACCAGTATTAAGAACATTCTTTCGCCATAAACTGGCAACTGCCCTTCTCGAATCAGCAGAAGGGAGAGAATGACCGTGGAAAATATTTCATGTATTTTCAAACAGTGAAGACCTTGATCAGACCGCATTCTGTGGCATCTGATCTGGGTCTGCACTGTTTGCCAATTACATTTTTAGCAGTCTCCAGACTACAATGGGTTAATCAGCTGTTACATTTTCCTGAGCATGCTTAGTCCTCTAAGCGGTTAACTAGTACTTTGTGCACATACATGTACTTTTGCAATACACAGACAACTGCCTTTCTTGAATCAGCAGAAGGGGGAGAATGACAGTAGAAATTATTTCATGATCAATCTCCACGAAAATAATGTGGCTGAGCTGGGATTCAAACTTGCGACACATGGAACTGCAGTCAGTCAGACTACCTACTGCCCCATAGAGCCGGGCAACAGCAAAAACAGATCAGACTGCTTGGATATCTAGGCTTATCAGCATCCTGGCTGAGCACACATGTAGACCTTTCTTTTTGTTTCAGAAAAAGAGGCAAAACAAATTTTGACAGTTGCCTCCCCTGAAAGCATATCAATTCCCCTAAAATTAACTCTTTGCATGCTGGGTAATTTTGCATGCTTTTTTGTCGTCTGTAGATTAATTTTTTCTAAATTAACATTTTCAAAAAAATCTTTCAGGAATACCATCAGTGTCAAACAGTTTGGATCCAGATCAGGCCTGACATTTTGTCGGGCCTGATCTGGGTCCAAACTCTTTGCAAAGGTTATCAGCAGACAACATAAGTCGCCACTAGCTGGGAAAGAGTTTAGCATACAACCAAAAGCATGCTTACCTGAGTTCCATCTCTATTCAAGACTAAAGCTTTTACATTATCGGAATGACCTTTTAATTTCATAAGCTTCTGACATGTTCTTGGATCCCAGACACGTAGAACTTTTTCTGTCGAGCCGGACACAATGACGGTACCCGACTGGTTCATAGCTAAACTGTATATAGAGTCTTTGTTACCATTTAAACTTGAGGCTGGAAGAGAAGACCGGAACCAGCGATACAAATTAGAAGGTTATTTCACAGCTTCAGACAAGTTTAACCAAAAATTACTCATACTTTCCTTTTATCTTCATGAAAACGTATATTATGGGTACTCATTATAAAGTACCATGCCAAGGAACTCATAACTCTTGATAAGGCGCATTTTTTTTTTCAACCAAAAAGTATCTAGTATTCATGTATTTTTCTTATTTCTGGACAAAAATATATGTTATGGGTATTCATTAGAAGCGCCTATCTAGACCTATGACACTTTTCATGATTACTCATAACATATGTTTTCATAAAGAAATTATAAAAAGAAAAATTACCTAGCATGTATCTTACCTGACATTATTCAAAAATAACAGAACGGCATCAAGAAAAAAGAAAAAAAAAAATTTAATTTATTTAATGTCACTTAAAATTGTTTGACAATTTTCTGACCTACCAGGAAAGCATGAATAAATAAAGGTACGAGTATTCAGTGTGCGGTAATAACCCTAAGTATTAGGAGACAATTAGGTCTTTGCAAACAATGTGTAGACCCAGATCAGACACTGCAGAATATGGCATCTGATCAAGGTCTACACTGTTTGCCATACATACAGCAATATTTTAGACTCATCAACAGGTAGCAGAATGGGCTATTTCAAATTTTAGAGCAGGTAAGTTAAGTAGATATGGTGTCCCAAACTTAGGATAAATATGATACTCTCATTATCTCAAACACTGAAAACTCAAACTAATACTTATCACTTTGCATGCTGGGTAAAAATTTCAGCAGACAACATTTTTAAAATATTTTTCTTATTTTTCCTAGAAAATAGGATTTGACATTTCATGCAAATTGTCTCCTTAGTCTCAAACAATACTTCTAGTCCCTTGGAGTTTGAGACAATAAGAGTTGACAGTATTCAAAATCAGAGGACTTGTTAAGGAGGAGTATTAGGTGATAATTATGGGATAATTTTTCTTGTATCTCCAAAAAAACATATGTTGTGGGTACTCATTAGAAGCGCCTCAGCGAGGCGCTTCTAATGAGTACCCACAACATATGTTTTTTAGGGAGAACTGGAGAAAATTATCCTAGAATTATCACCAAATACTCCTCCTTAACAAGTCCTCTGCAAATTTTTTTTTTTTCTTTCATTTACGAGTAGTACATTTGTTATTGAAAGCTGCATAATTTTTGCGCAGGAACCCGAAACTCATGTCCACAAATAGGGTAAATTAGACTACAAATGGGCAAGACTTTCTTCAATATTACTTTAATATCCAGTTCTAAGCATCAGTTTAAACAGGTATTAACCTTTGTCATGCTGAATCAATTAATATGCCAAGCCCACTTCTAACTGTCAGCCAATCAGATTACTTGATCCAGATTGTTGATATGTATCAAATTCACATAATAAGTGACAAACAGTGCAGATCGAGATCAGTTGGCTTCTGAAGAGGCCAACTGATCTGGATGTACTCTGTTTGCAAAGACAGGGCATATCAGGGTTCAGCAGGACCAGGGTTAACCTTTACCGATATCTAGGCAATTCCAACAGACAACAAACGATATATAGCTTATTTTCACAAGAAAATAGGCTTTGATATATCATGCAAATTGTCTCCTTAGGAGACAATTTGCATGAAATGTCAAAGCCTATTTTCTGAGAAAAGTAAGAAAACTATTTCAACATGTCTGTTGGAATTTCAGCAGATGACAAATCGATAATAGTTTGCTTATTTTCCCAGAAAGTAAACTTTGATTCCTGAGGAGACAATTTGCACATAATCACAAAGCCTATTTTCTGGGAAAAATCAGGCCAGAAAATAGACTTTGATATTTCAGGCAAATTATCTCCAAAAGGAGCAAAGTTGCCTGTAATCTGGGAGCCTATTTTTCTGAGAAAAATATTTTAAAATGTCGTCTGCTGAATTTTTACCACAGCATGCTAAGTGTTAAGAATTAAGGAATCTGAAACATGTTCAGATGATACTATAATGTACATAAAATCTACTTAGGCCTAAAATAAAAAAGTGTGTGTTTCAGGTTACCCAACCGTGCCTAATTTTTCACCACCGACCTTGAAGTTTTTTAAATTTTTTGGAGGGGAAATTTCCCTGTTTGGCCATATTGTTTTCCTATTAACCTCATATAAAAACTTTTAACAAAATAAAAATATTTTCCAACCTACCATCCTTATTTTAAAATTCTATGTAACCTACAACACATATTTTTTTGATTGGCCTTAGTTATAAATGCACTGTCTATAAATTTCAGCAGATGATATTTTGAAATATTCAGGTACTGTCATTGTGACATTTCATGAAAATTGACTCCTAAGGAAATCTCAAAGCCTATTTTCTGGGAAAAAGGAGAAAAGTTTAAAACCGTTGTCTGCTGACATTTAACCCTAGTCCGGCTGACCCTGAATATGCCTTTGCAAACAATGTAGATCCAGATTAGTTGGCTTCTTAAGATCTGGATCTGCACTGTTCTGATCTGGATCTGCACTGTTTGTCACTGAGTTTGTGAATTTGCATCAACAACCTAAAACAAATAATCTGATTGGCTAAAAATGAGAAGTGGGTGTGGCATCTTAATTTATTTAGCATGACAAGGGTTAAACAATGCATGCTAAGCAATAGCCCTCAGTAATTGCATTTTATTCAGAAACAATCTTTTCAGATAACAAAAAGTCAAGTTACATCTATATTTGCTCAGATATCTGCCTTTAACCCTTGTCATGCTGAATAAATAAAGATGCTACGCCGACTCCCAATTTTCAGCCAATCAGATTACTTATCCAGATTGTTGATAAAAATTCACACACTTAATGGCAAACAGTGCAGATCCAGATACGTTGGCTTCATAAGTAGCCAATTGATCTGGATCTAGACTGTTTGCAAAGGCAGGATATATCCAGGTTCAGCAGGACAAGGTTTAAGAGAAATCAATACATTTTCAGGAAAGACAACACTGTCAAAATTGTTACTGTCTCCCTTCTGAAAAGGGGCTACTTTTAAAGGAAGAATAAGCTCCCTTTTCAAAGAAAATTTTTTACCTTAACCCTTCTCTTGCTAAACACGACATGCCCTGTCTTAGCAAACAGTGTAGATTTAGATCAGCTGGCTTCTTCAGAAGCCAACTGATCTGGATCTGCACAGTTTGTCATTAAATATGTGAATTTCTATCAAAAACTCGGATCAAGTAATCTGATTGGCTGGAAATTAAAGAGGGCGTGGCATCTTAATTTATTCAGCATCACAAGGGTTAAGAGTAAAGCCTTTTTCAGATGGGATTTGAAGTGCAAAAAAGCTAACGGGAAGTCACAAAGTTGTCTCCCTTGTTAAACATGCCCAAAAATCAACCAGTCACCTTAACCTTTACCATTATAGGCAAACTCAGCTGACAATAAACTGATGATTTTTTTTATTTTTTTTCTAACTTTTCCAGAAAATAATTCTTTGCCATTTCAAGCAAACTGTCACCTAAGGAAATGTAATTTATGCCTATTTTCTGGAAAAACTTTTTAAGAAATATTTAAAACTGTCGTCTGCTAAAATTTGTACACAGCATTATAAGCATTAAATTGCTTTTAAAATGAAAAAGATAAAAATCTGCAGAAGTAATCAAAGTATCAGATTTAAAACAAGCCAATATAAAAACCCAGTTATCTGGGTAAAATTTTCAGCAGACGACATACTGAAATATTTTTTTTTTTAATTTTTCCCAGAAAATAGAATTTGAAATTTCATGCAAATTGTCTCCATTGGAGATAATTTGCATAAAAGTCAAATCCAGTTTTCTGGGAACAATAAGAAAATTATCACCAATTTGTCATCTGCCCATTCTCTGTAGACAATTTGCATGAAATATCAAGCCCAAATTCTGGGAATTAAAAGAAAAGTATCACCAATCTGTCATCTGCCCAAAGAATGACAAAGGTTATATATAGTAGGTTGAACAAAGTTGGTCATTATATGAAATTCTCCAATTATACAGCGAACCCTTGTTACAAGGACTGCATTTGTTCACAAAGATGTTGCAATCAAAATGAATTTGATGTTGTAAAGAATCTCACATGAGCAGAATGATACATAAGAAGGCTGTTGTGTTATTCTTATTTTCTCATAGAACATGTGTTTTGGATATAGGTTAGAAGCACCTCAGTGAGGCGCTTCTGATGAGTACCCACAACATATGTTTTTGTAGAGACATAAAAAAATATTTCTCTGATGCCCCCTCTTTTCTGAAGCTGTGCACTTTCCTACTTTGAAATGAATGTTTTACTATTCGAATGTTTTAAAACATTTACTGTATCGATATATTTTTTTTCATCTACAAATGTACAGCTATGACTAGTCTTCAGGGAAAATACATACAAATGTAGTTCCAGTTAAGACACTTTTTCAACAGAAAGTATTGATATTTTTCTTATTTCTCCATGAAAAAATTATTTTGTGGGTACTCATTACAAGTGCCTCCCCAAGGCACTTCTAATGAGTACCACAATTTGTGGAGAAATACAAAAAAATCTGGATACCTCCTCTTATCTGGAGCTACAGTATAACCTCAATGGCTCGAACACGGATGGCTCGTTTACCATGGCTGATTCAAACTCTTTTTTCAGTCCCTAAAAATTCTTCAAATAGCTCAAGAAAACAAATATTCATAGATTTTTTTCTTATTTATCATGGAGTTGTATGTTGTGTGTACTCATTAGAATTGCCTCATTGAGGCAATTCTAATGAGTACACTCAACATACAATCGTTGTGTAGAAAATCAAAAAGATTTCCAAAAATTATCACTATTTGCTTCCTGAACTGGTGCCATGATTAACCCTCAGTGGCTCGAACTACCTATGTCTTGAACAAATTTCCATGGTCCCAAAGATGTTCGAGCCATTGAGGTTCGACTGTATTAAGATATAAAGGCACAGAATAAAATATCAAATCAATGAAAACAAAAAAGAAATCAAAAAACCCTTTATTTTAAGCTATACAAAACTTACTGGTGACTGTGTTATTTGAAGCTGTGAGAGCTGTTAGGGTGTTCACGTCCCACAGGAATATTGATCGGTCAAGTCCGGCAGAGGCTACTTGTTCTTTATCTCTAGCATATGCCAGGGCTTTCACATAATCCTAAAACAAACAACAGGAATATCGACAGACTAGTAACTTTTCAGAGAAAACAGACATCCCCTAACCATGAAAGATCAGTTTTTCCTACTGCTGTGACCTTGAAAACTAGGTAAAGGTCACTAAAATCTAATCAGTTCTGTATGTTTGTTTGTTTGTTTGTGTTGAGGTTTTACGGCCCAGTCAACCCAATGGGGTCATGTCGAGTGCGGTCAGTTTACCTAACCACACGTTTACTGGGCAGGCTTAATCCTCTAAGCGGTTAACCAGTAGTGTGCACATTCTTTCGCCAGAAACTGACAACTGCCCTTCTTGAATCAGCGGAAGGGAGAGAATGACCGTAGAAAATATTTCATGATCAATCTCCACGAAAGAATATTGCCGACCTCAGCGGGGATTGAACCCGCGACCTCCTGGTCTCCAGTCGGACGGCGCATATAACTGAGCCACCGAGGCCGGCAGTTCTGTATGTTATGTCCCAATTATATATATTAATGAAAATTTGGTAAGAATCCAACCACTGGTTGACAGTCAGGATATTGTGCAGACAAGAATGTGTGATGCAGACACCAGAACCATGGGAATCCCAACCAAAAACAATATGTCCCCCGACCTAAGGGTAGGGGGACATAATTTGTGTACGATAAAGACACTGACTTGATCACCTTTTGGGTACATGTACTTAGAAACTTTTCAAAGTCTGTCCGACACTTGTATGACAAATGGTTAAAATGTTCTTCAAATTCTTAATTTTACAGGGCCAAACAATTTTTTTTGCTCAGGCTTGTCTTTTACTTAGGATAAATACAACTATCAGTAAGGCTATACTGAAGTGCCACTATGTGTGTCATCAATTCTTACCTTGTGTGTTCTTAATGTTGACATACAAAACCCCTTGTGTGCATTCCATACTTTTACGGTTGTGTCAGATGATGCTGATATTACTGAAAATAATCAAACACAACAGATTAGTCTACTTTATTCAAAGGTCTAGATAATATACGAGCCAGCACATGATCAAAGCTCCAATATTAAAGACATGTGACTAGCATCAGATCAGCCTGTACATCCACATAGCAACAGATAAGGTGCTTTCTTCATCCGAAAAATGCTGATATCTTTCTTATTTCTCAACAAAAATATATGTTGTGGGTACTCATTAGAAGCGCCTCGACGAGGCGCTTCTAATGAGTACCCACAACATATGTTTTTATCGAGAAATAAGAAAAATATTATGTGGATACCCCCTTTCTAGCTATGCATCCACCCAGTATGGCAAGGGTCTGAGGCATAAAATGACTGCAGTGTTTGAGTCCAGGTTTGACAGAAAGCAAATGCCTTGTTAGACACTGTAGATCTTACAGGTATTCAGAAATGGTGATAAATGCTAGTTAACATAAATAAAAATGTGCAACGAAAATACCTAACTACTATTGTGTGATTGACAGCTAACTACATAAATTTTCAACTGCCTGCGAGAATGCGTTGACCCGAGTGCTTCGGTCACTATTTTGATCAGTCACATAAGCGGCGAGGTACTTTTGTTGGTGACTGCTTTCTTTGTTAAATTAAGTTTATTTTTTTGTGTAATAATTCATGTGTATCATTTTTTTTTTCATCGGATTGCACACGGAAATTCGAGGTACGTAATGATACATATACAGTTTGTGAATTGTACTTCACGTGTTTGAACTATTTAAAAATGAGTTTGACAAAAATACGTGACTGTTCGGACTAAAAGAGCAATTTTCGGGAGGTGATTTCAAAACAGTACGGGGTGTTCGAATTATTAGAGTGTTCGAACTAATAGGAAATCTACCATATGTAAAAAAGTTAATGAAATTTGCCCATTAGCAATCCTAAACCAGATCTCCATAATATCAACACAATATTAAGTTTGGTGAAATTCACTCGACATTTAAGCAGGTTGTCATGCAGAAATGAAATTACTGATGGACAGATAGAAGTACAACAGATGGACGCATGGAGAGACAGAAGTCTAATGTGAAATCAATGAATGCCCTACGCTACTGTGGGTATAATGACAGTCATTCAACCTGAAAATACAGGTGAAGATAAAACAAGAGGACCATGATGGTCCTATATCGCTCACCTGAGCAAACAGATTTGCATACATGTATTTCAGCCAAGTTCACTGCTCTAGGATTTTTGTATAAATTTTATAGCACCAACAACCCCCCATCCCCTACCCCCCCACCCCCCCTCCCCACCACCACTACACCCCCGTCCATGTTTTTTCAATGCATCTTGACGACTTGAACTGAATCTTAAAAGAGGATCACCAGAGGAACATTTCTGCCAAGTTATACATTAATTTTGTATTGAAATTGGTCCAGAGGTTTAAAGTGTTTTATATAGCTATAAAGCCCTACCCCTAACGGCCATGTTTTTTGACGAATCGTGACAGCTTGAATAAACTTGGTAGAGGGTCACCAAAGGAACATTCCTGCCAAGTTATATTGAAATCTGTTCAGTGGTTTCTGACAAGAAGATTTTTAAAGTTTTCTATTTAGATATATAGGGAAAATAATTTGACGAATCATGATTGCTTGTACAATCTTGGTAGAGGGTCACCAAAGCAACATTCCAGCCAAGTAATATTGAAATTGGTCATGGGGTATGTGACAAGAAGAATTTTAAAGTTTTCTATGCAGATATATACGGAAAATAAGCCCCGCCCCCCTGGGGGCCATGGTTTTTGGCGTATCATGAAGGCTTGAACAATCTTGGTAGAAGGTCACCAAAGCAACATTCCTGCCAAGTTACACTGAACTCAGTCCAATTGTTTCTTACGAGAAGATTTTTAAAGTTTTCTATATAGATATATCGGGAAAATAAGCCCTGCCCCCTAGCGGCCATGTTTTTTGACGAATCATGACGGCTTGAACTATCTTTGTAGAGGGTCACCAAAGAAACATTCTTGCCAAGTTGTACTGAAATCGGTCCATTGGTTTCTGAAAAGAAGATTTTTAAAGTTTTATATATAGATATATAGGGAAAATAAGCACCCCCCCCCCACCCCCCCCCCCCCCCCCCCCCCCCCGGCAGGCATGTTTTTTGACGAATCATGATTACTTGAACAATCTTAGTAGATGGTCACCAAGGAAACATTTCTGCAAAGTTATAATGAAATCGGTCCAGTGGTTTCTGACAAGAAGGGATTTAAAGTTTTCTATATAGATATATAAAGAAAATAAGCCCCGCCCCCTGGCGGCCATGTTCTTTGACGAATCATGACGGCTTGAACAATCTTGATAGAGGGTTACATAAGAAACATTCCTGCAATGTTATATTGAAATCGGTCCAGTGGTTTCTGAAAAGAAGATCATTAAAATTTTCTGTATAGATATGTAGGGAAAATAAGCCCTGCCCCCTAGCGGCCATGTTTTTTGACAAATCATAACGGCTTGAACAATCTTGGTAAAGGGTCACCAAGGAAACATTTCTGGGAAGTTATATTGAAATCAGTCCTGTGGTTTCTGACGACAAGATTTTTTCAAGTTTTCTATATAGATATATAGGGAAAATAAGCCCAGCATCCCCCCTAGCGGCCATGTTTTTTGACAAATCATGACGGCTTGAACAATCTTGATAGTTGGTCACTAAGAAAATATTTCTGCCAAGTTATATTGAAATCGGTCCAGTCGTTTATGACAAGAAGATTTTTAAAGTTTTCTATATAGATATATAGGGAAAATATACCCCGCCCCATAGTGGCCATGTTTTTTGACGACTCATGGCCGCTTGAACAATCTTTGTAGAGGATCACTGAAGAAACATTTCTGGAAAAATTATATTGAAATCGGTCTAGTGGTTTCTGACAAGAAGATTTTTAAAGTTTTCTATAAAGATATATAAGGAAAATAAGCCCCGCCCCCTGGCGGCCATGTTTTTTGACGAATCCAAACGGCTTGAACAATCTTGGTAGAGGATCACCGAAGGAACATTTCTGCAAAATTATATTGAAATGGATCCAGTGGTTTCTGACAAGAAGATTTTTTAAAGTTTTCTATATAGATATATAGGGAAAATAAGCCCCTCCCCCTGGCGGCCATGTTTTTTGACGAATCCAAATGGCTTGAACAATCTTGGTAGAGGATCACCAAAGGAACATTTCTGAAAAAATTATATTGAAATCGGTCCAGTGATTTCTGAAAAGAAGATTTTTAAAGTTTTCTATATAGATATATGGGGAAAATAAGCTCCGCCCCCTGGTGGCCATGTTTTTGACGAATCCGAATGGCTTGAACAATCTTGGTAGAGGATCACCAAAGGAACATTTCTGCAAAATTATATTGAAATCGGTCAAGTGGTTTCTGACAAGAAGATTTTTTAAGTTTTTAGTTAAAAAATCTATTTTTAGCTCCTGTGACCTAGATATGCAACGGACCAGAACCATTTGAACAATTTTGAAAGAGGACTAACCAAGGATCATTCCTGTGAAGTTTGGTCCAAATCCAATCAGTGGTTTAGGAGGAGATGTTGTTTAAAGATTGTGGACGGACGGACATACGGGCGATGACGACGACGACGGACGGTGAGTGATCACAAAAGCTCACCTTGAGCCTTCAGCTCAGGTAGCTAAAAATGACACTGCAGTGATTTGAAAGGTGAAAGCAAATATCATGTTAGTTGAGTGTTGGTCTTACAGGCAATCAGACATGGTGTTAAATACATGTACTAAATGTTGACAAGAAAAATGGCAAAGTCTTTAAACCATGAATAACAGGTTATAATCATGGAATGATACATGTACTGATTAATGTTTGAGTCCATGTTAGGAAGAAAGTGTATGCCAGGTAAGATGATTGTAGGTGTATGTTAATCAGAAATGGACTTGAATGCTAGGACTGACGCAAATGTTGACAGATGGTCAACAATGGATGGGCTGAAAAGCGGGTATCTTTATGCAGCACTTGGACTGAAACTGTACACATATATCACACATATTATGCAAGTGCAACAAAAATGGCAGAAAATTTACCCATTCCCCTTAACCCTCTCACCCGAGTTTCTGAGGCGGACTTGTCTATATTTGAATTTGGACATATCCAATATTGCAAATCGAGGGTTGATCGCAAGACTGTAGCAAGTCAGATGGTTGTTTTTCCCAATACTTAATCTCCTCACCATGAAGGATTATGAAGATTACAACATTTCTTTCTGTAAACAATGGAAATTTAGGTGCCATTGCTCATATGAGCAATGGCACCTAAATTTGCATTGTTTACAAAGGGGTCAAAGTTGCCCCTAAACAAGGGTTTCAACAAGAGCTCCGCCAAGCGGGGCATTATACGCCCGTGGCAAGTAAAAAGATGTAGCACATAAACTGGCTCCTGCATAATTCAGTGCTCCGGATATAAACTCTAAGGGAATTACAAAAAAAAAATTTAAAAAAATTTCATTGGGGCATATCTCTGCTGATATTTAGTGAACTGTAACCTAAGGGTCCAAGCTGGCCCAGAAATTAAGGGAGAAGTGACTTCTCCCTCCTGGGAAAATAGGGAGAAGTTTGCTGCTTCTAGGGAGAAGTGCTTTCTGACGGAGGACACACCACAGAAGCATGGCTATATTATAAGCTCATATGAGCTGAATGTTTTTCCTATACTTCAATATCGGACAAACAAAACATAAATAAACAACCAAAAAAAAAAAAAAAATGCTGCAAGAATTTTTTTGTAAACCTTTAACTTGTTTAATACTGATTTTATTTTTGTTCTTCAAGGGAGCCAAATCAGAAGAGTATTAAAAAAAAAAAAAAAAATTCAAAAAGAATTATGTATTTATAAAGATTTAATAATGACAACCTTTCCTTGCAAGTCTAATAAAAGAAGATGTTAAAAAAAAAAAATCAATATCTTGACCATATGACCAAAACTTTAGTAATTTGCAAAAAATATACCTATTATATAATAAAATTTGCACACTATTACCTCTAAACAACATGCTGCGAAAAGTTTACAAAAACTTTCAAAGGGGCATAAATCTGCAAATATTTGGTGCACTGTAACCTCTAAATAATATGTGCTGCTCCACATCATCGTGTAACTATTTATGAAGTTTCAGCTTGATCGGATGTAAACTGTAGGGTAGGAGGATTTAGCCGAAAACAAAAAAATTAACAGAAATTTTCAAAGGGGTTTAACTCTGCTAATACTTGGTGGACTGTAACCTCGAAACAATATGCGCTGCTCCACATCCAGGTCTAACTGCACTTGAAGTTTCAGCTTGATTGGCTGTAAACTGTAGGAGGATTTAGCCAGAAACGAAAAATTAATAGAAATTTTCAAAGGGGTATAACTCTGCTAATATTTGGTGGACTGTAACCTTGAAATAATATGCACTGCTCCACATCATGGTCTAACTACAAATCAAGTTTCAGCTTGATCGGATGTAAACTGTAGGAGGAGTTAGCCAGAAACGAAAAGTCTACTGAAATTTTCAAAGGGGCATAACTCTGCTAATATTTGGTGGACTGTAACCTCGAAACAATATGCACTGCTCCACATGATGGTCTAACTATATATGAAGTTTCAGCTTGATTGGATGTAAAATGTATGAAGAGTTAACCGGAAATGAAGTTTACAGAAATTTTCTAAGGGGCATAACTCTGCAAACATTTGGTGGACTGTAACCTCAAAACAATATACGCTGTGCCACATCATGGTCTAACTATATACCAAGTTTTGGCTTGATCAGATGTAAACTGTAGGAGGAGTTAGCCGGAAATGAAAAGTCTACTGAAATTTTCAAAGGGGCGTAACTCTGCTAATATTTGGTGGACTGTAATCCCTAAACAATATGCATTGCTCCACATCATGGTCTAACTATATATGAAGTTTCAGCTTGATTGGATGTAAAATGTAGGAGGAGTTAACCAGAAATGAAAAGATTACAGAAATATTCTAAGGGGCATAACTCTGCAAACATTCAGTGGACTGTAACCTCAAAACAATATGCGCTGCGCCACATCATGGTCTAACTATATACCAAGTTTCAGCTTGATTGGCTGTAAACTGTAGGAGGAGTTAGCCGGAAACGAAAAAGTTTATGGACGGACGGACGGACGCCATACCCCGTTTTTTCAAACGGGCGTATAAAAATATGTTTGAGTTACTACAGTCTTGCACTCAAACCTCGAAATGGTGTTTATCATTACCAGCCATCTCATCTGGATCTACACTGTTTATAAAGGTATATATTAAGAGTGGGACAATTAATCAGATAATCGATTAATTGATCGATAAATTCCACAAAAATGATTATCGTTACAGATTTACTAATAATCGATCATTTGATTTTTGTGTCTGTTACTTTACCATATTTACCCTTAGTATTCAGACACCTCAACTCCTTACCATATTTTATCTAAAATTTGAACAAGTACATTTACTACCAAATGTTGTCTCTAAAAATAGCTGGAGGAGTGGCAAACAGTGTAGACCCTGATGAGATGCTGCGTTTGGCTCAGGCCTGTTTGACCAAATACATACAGTGAAGTATAACATATTGTAAGCATCATGCTCAGACAGACAGGTAAAATTATGACCAAATCTTCAGTGATTACTAATCGATTATCAATCACAATGGCAGGACTAATAATCAATTTTCTTTTCAACTTTGATTAGCCAGCCTTAGTATATATTTTGGTCTACTGAGTTGAAAGAGTTTAATGATACACTACAACCTCTTTATAACACGGTTCATTATAACATGGTTTTGGATATAGCACAGTTCAAAGATGGGTCCCAAAAATGTACAGATTATATTGAAAAATGACCATAAATGGTCATTTTTCAATAAAATCTATACATTTTTGTTTGGATATAACACGGTTGTTTAACTAGCACGGTTTATGCTTTGGACCCCAACAACAGTGTTATAAAGAAGTTGTGGTGTACCACTTTGGCAAATTTAGTAGAGGACAGATTGATAATATTTTTCTTATTTTTTCCCAGAAATAGGCTTTAACATTTCATGTGAATTGTATTTAAGAATATTTTCTGGGAAAAAAACAAGTAAAACATTTGAAAAAGTGTTGTCTGTTGATTCTGAATATTCTACCCAGCATACTAAGCATTAATTCTTTGCATGCTGGGTAATTTTGCATGCTTTTTTTGGTGCTTTTTTCATCCAAAAAAATGCTGATATCTTTCTTTTTTCTCAACAAAAACATATGTTGTGGGTACTCATTAGAAGCACCTCGGTGAGGCACTTCTAATGCGTACCCACAACATATGTTTTCATTGAGAAATAAGAAAAATATTAAGTGGATACCCCCTCTTATCTGTAGCTATGTGTGGATTTTTTTTTATAAATTAACTTTTTTTTTTTAAAAATCTTTCAGGAATAAAATCAGAGTGTCAAACTGTTTGGATCCAGATCAGGCCCGACATTTTGTTTATCAGCAGACAAAAGTCGCCACAAGCGGGGAAAGAGTTAAGAATCAAAGAATCTGAGACCTGTATAGATGATACTTTTAATGTATATATAAAATCCTCTGAACCTTTAGTGTGTTAGCTACAAATTTAAGCAGACAACATTTTGAAACAGCTTTCTTTTTTTTTTCCCCTCAGAAAACAGGCTGACATTTCATGCAAATTGTCCTCCATGTAGACAAAGGTAGATAATTTGTATTTAATGTCAAAGCATATTTGAGACAATTTAAATGAAAAGTCAAAGCCTATTTTCCGGGGGAAAATGAGAAAAATATCAATTTGTCGTCTGCTTAGTTTGCTCAGAAAGCAGGAAAGGTTAATGGCCAATAAAGCTTCAGAACATGAAGACAAAGGGGGGTGAAAAATGTGGAAGACAGAAAGGGATTAATGCTTAGCACTCTGGGTAAAATTTTCAACAGACGACATACTGAAATATTTTTCTTATTTTACCCACAAAACAGGTTTTGACATTTCATACAAATTGTCTCCAATTTGCATGAAATGTCAAATCCTGTTGTCTAGGTAAAATAAAAAAAATATATAATCAATATCAATTTGTCGTCTGCTGAATTAGCCCAGAGAGTGGTGAAGGTTACATGACTTGGGTATTTTTTTCCTGACTTATCAGATGGATATGTTTCCTTATTTCCTTATTATCACTCTACATTATTTACATAACCATAGTTAAATCGTAGCTACATAAAAGCGGGGCTATCCTGATAAATATTTTTCTCATTTCTCCATGAAAAATATGTTGTGCACACTCATTATAAGCAACTCAGATTTCATACTGTTGTCTACTTTTTATAGTGAGCAGTTTAATGTTTCAACTTTGGTACCTCTCCAATGTGCATGCACAAAGTTAGGCTCTGCCCCTTTTGTATTGGTGTTATAGGTACATTTAAAACAAGAATTCCGCGGAAGGCGTCATCGCACCTGCTGGCGCAAAAGTCACAGGAGCCACAATTAAAATGTGGTTATTAAATAAGTTTATTTCATTCTTAGCAGTGCTTACTTGGAAAACTGGGTTGAAAAAAATGTAGACAAAGTGCCAAGTGGGGCACATATATTCCAGGCCAGTCCCATTCCCTCTAATGGCTATATCTTCAGCACTGACTTTTCGTATCATACAGCCCAATGATAATGGAACATTGACGTAAAATGTGTAAAAGTCACTGGAGCATGAAATTTAGGTCAAGGTCACGGGTCAAGGTACCTGCTAATTCAGTACATCAAAGAGAAGCACAATGCAAGGTATGGTGGTTGTAGGCCTTATAGTTGAGGAGTTATCAAACATCAACGTAAAATTTGTCAAATATAGGTCAAGGTCACTGGGTCAAGGTACCTGCCAAGCCAGTGCAATGAGATGAAGCACTATGCAAGGTTTAGTGGTTGTAGGTCTTATATTTGAGGAGATACCGAACATCAATATAAAATGTGTCAAAGTCACTGGAGTGCACAATATAGGTCAAGGTCACCAGGTCAAGGTACCTGTCGAGTCAGTACATCGAGAAGAAGTGCTATATAAGGTTTGGTGGTTGAAGGCCTTACAGTTGAGGACATATGGAAGGGTGACGTACACGGTGTAAAAGTCAACGGAGCGTGAAATATAGGTCAAGGTCACCCAGTCAAGGTACCTGCAGAGTCTGTACATTGAGGAGAAGCACTATGCAAGGTTTGATGGTTGTAGGCCTTATAGTTGAGGAGATATTGAACGTTGACGTAAAATGTGTAAAAGGCACTGGAGCGCAAAATATAGGTCAAGGTCACCGGGTCAAGATACTTGCCAAGTCAGTACATATTGGAGAAGCACTATGCAAGGTTTGGTAGCTAGAGGTCTTACACTTGAGGAGATCTGGAATGTTGACGTAAATTATGTTCTGCAGCCAGAATATAGGTCAAGGTCACCAGGTCAAGGTATCTGCTAAGTCAGTACATTGAGGAGAAGCACTTTGCAAGGTTTGATGGCTGTAGGCCTTATAGTTGAGGAGATATTGAATGTCGACGCAAAATATGTCAAAGTCACTGGAGCGCAAAATATAGGTCAAGGTCACCAGGTCAAGGTACCTGCCAAGTCTGTACCTCTAGGAGAAGCACTATGCAAGGTTTGGTAGTTGTACGCCTTATAGTTGAGAAGATCTGGAACGTCAACGTAAATTGTGTCAAAGTCAATGGAGCGCAAAATATAGGTCAAGGTCACTGGGTCAACATATCTGCCAAGTCAGGAGGTCAGGGAGATGTGTCATGCAAGGTATGATGGTTGTTGTAGAATTGTAGTTGATTAGAATACTAACTTTGACGTAAATGTCGAACTTCGACATAACAGAACTGTTAAGAGACAGACAGACGGACGAACGGACAGACGAATGGAAAAGCGGGCACCTATGTCGCAAAGTCAGGAGGTCAAGGAGATATTTCATACAAGGTTTGATGGTTGTTTAGTCTTGTAGTTGATTAGAATACTAACTTTGACATAAAAGTCGAACTTCGACATAACAGAACTGTTAAGAGACGGACGGACAGACAGACAGACGAACAGACAGACGAATGGAAAAGTGGGCACCTATGTCGCAAAGTCAGGAGGTCAGGGAGATGTTTCATGCAAGGTTTGATGGTTGTTTAGTCTTGTAGTTGATTAAAATACTAACTTTGACATAAATGTCGAACGTCGACATAAATGTTGACAGACGGACGGACGAATGGACAGACAAACGGAAAAGTGGACGCCTATGTTGCAAAGTCAGGAGGTCAGGGAGATGTTTCATGCAAGGTTTGATGGTTGTTTAGTCTTGTAGTTGATTAGAATACTAACTTTGACATAAATGTCGAACGTCGACATAAATGTTGACAGACGGACGGACGGAAAATCGGGCACCAATATCGCACCCTGCTACAAGCAGGTGCGATAAAAACAGGTCTATTCAAATATATAGAAAATTCCACCACCAAAACTGAAAGTTTTCTTATAAAAATTCTGATATTTTTTCATATTTCTGCTGAAAACATAGATTGTTGGTACTCGTCAGAGCCTCTCTCACCAAGGCAGTTCTAACGAGTACCTACAATCTATGCTTTTGAGCAGAAATAAGAAAAACAAGAATTCCGCGGAAGGCGTCATCGCACCTGCTGGGGCAAAAGTCACAGGAGCCACAATCAGAACGTGGTTATTAAATAAGTTTATTTCATTCTTAGCAGTGCTTACTTGGAAATCTGGGTTGAAAAAATGTAGACAAAGTGCCTAGTGGGGCACATATATTCCAGGCCAGTCCCATTCCCTCTAATGGCTATATCTTCAGCACTGACTTTTTGTATCATACAGCCCAATGATAATGGAACGTTGACGTAAAATGTGTAAAAGTCACTGGAGCATGAAATATAGGTCAAGGTCACGGGTCAAGGTACCTGCTAATTCAGTACATCAAGGAGAGGCACAATGCAAGGTATGGTGGTTGTAGGCCTTATAGTTGAGGAGTTATCAAACATCAACATAAAATGTGTCAAATATAGGTCAAGGTCACCGGGTCAAGGTACCTGCCAAGCCAGTGCAATGAGGTGAAGCACTATGCAAGGTTTAGTGGTTGTAGGCCTTATATTTGAGGAGATACCGAACATCAACATAAAATGTGTCGAAGTCACTGGAGTGCACAATATAGGTCAAGGTCACCAGGTCAAGGTACATGCTGAGTCAGTACATCGAGAAGAAGTGCTATATAAGGTTTGGTGGTTGAAGGCCTTACAGTTGATGACATATGAAAGGGTGACTTAAAAGATGTAAAAGTCAATGGAGCGCGAAATATAGGTCAAGGTCAACCAGTGAAGGTACCTGCTGAGTCCGTACATTGAGGAGAAGCACTATGCAAGGTTTGATGGTTGTAGGCCTTACAGTTGAGGAGATATTGAACGTTGACGTAAAATGTGTAAAAGGCACTGGACCGCAAAATATAGGTCAAGGTCACTGGGTCAAGATACCTGCCGAGTCAGTACATCTAGGAGAAGCACTATGCAAGGTTTGGTGGCTAGAGGTCTTACACTTGAGGAGATCTGGAACATTGACGTAAATTATGTCAAAGTCACTGCAGCCAAAATATAGGTCAAGGTCACCAGGTCAAGGTATCTGCCAAGTCAGTACATTGAGAAGAAGCACTTTGCAAGGTTTGATGGTTGTAGGCCTTATAGTTGAGGACATATCGAACGTCGACGCAAAATATGTCAAAGTCACTGGAGCGCAAAATATAGGTCAAGGTCACCGGGTCAAGGTACCTGCCAGGTCAGTACATCTAGGAGAAGCATTATGCAAGGTTTGGTAGTTGTACGCCTTATAGTTGAGAAGATCTGGAACGTCAACGTAAATTGTGTCAAAGTCAATGGAGCGCAAAATATAGGTCAAGGTCACTGGGTCAACATACCTGCCAAGTCAGGAGGTCAGGGAGATGTGTCATGCAAGGTATGATGGTTGTTGTAGAATTGTAGTTGATTAGAATACTAACTTCGACGTAAATGTCGAACTTCGACATAACAGAACTGTTAACAGACAGACGGACGGATGAACGGACAGACGAATGGAAAAGCGGGCACCTATGTCGCAAAGTCGGGAGGTCAGGGAGATGTTTCATACAAGGTTTGATGGTTGTTTAGTTTTGTAGTTGATTAGAATACTAACTTTGACATAAATGTCGAACTTCGACATAACAGAACTGTTAACAGACGGACAGACAGACGGATGAACAGACAGACGAATGGAAAAGTGGGCACCTATGTCGCAAAGTCAGGAGGTCAGGGAGATGTTTCATGCAAGGTTTGATGGTTGTTTAGTCTTGTAGTTGATTAAAATACTAACTTTGACATAAATGTCGAACTTCGACATAAATGTTGACAGACGGACGGACGAATGGACAGACATACGGAAAAGCGGACGCCTATGTCGCAAAGTCAGGAGGTCAGGGAGATGTTTCATGCAAAGTTTGATGGTTGTTTAGTCTTGAAGTTGATTAGAATACTAACTTTGACATAAATGTCGAACGTCGACATAAATGTTGACAGACGGACGGACGGACGGACGGACGGAAAATCGGACGCCTATATCGCACCCTGCTACAAGCAGGTGCGATAATAATGTATACCCCTGTAAACCCCAGTTTTACTATATGAAAGTGGGGCTTAAAGGGGTCAAAATTATATAGGTATTTTTTTAGTGAAGATAACAAAATATGTTTCTGAGATTCAAAACACATACCTAAAAAGACATGCTTCATTTATACAGAATTAACAGTTGTCCTGCTGAATAAATTAAGATGCCACACCCACTTCTAATTTTCAGCCAATCAGACCACTTGATCCTGATTTTGCTATAAATTCACAAACTTAATGGCAAACAATGCAGATCCAGATCAGTTGGCTTCTTCAGAAGCCAACTGATCTGGATCTACACTGTTTGCAAATGCAGGTATATCCGGGTTCAGCAGGACAAGGGTTAAGTCACATCCAGTCATATACATGTATACAGAAAAGGGTACAAATCCAGATAAGGTGATTTTTTCTTCAGCCAAAAAGTTCTGATATATTTCTTCACAAAAACTATGTTGTGGGTACCCATTAGAATTCTAACGAGTACCCACAACATATCTGTTCATGAACAAAGTCTGTTGTGGGTACTTTTTAGAATTCTAATGAGTACCCACAACATATATGTTCATGAACAAAGTATGTTGTGGGTACTTGTTAGAATTCTAATGAGTACCTACAACATATTTGTTCATGAACAAAGTCTGTTGTGGGTACTTTTTAGAATTCTAATGAGTACCCACAACATACCTGTTCGTGGACAAGGTCTGTTGTGGGTACTTGTTAGGATTCTAATGAGTATCCATAACATATTTGTTCATGAACAAAGTCTGTTGTGGGTACTTGTTAGAATTCTAATGAGTACCCACAACATATTTGTTCATGAACAAAGTCGAAAAAAATATTTACCCCATGTCCCCTCTTAGCTAGCGCTATGATACGAGTAGGGCTTCAAAATGAGCCAGCACACAAGTAAACCTGCATTACTGCATAAAAAGCAGTGTCGCATTTATAAACAGCCATGCATTAACCAGCAAAAAGCTGTGTATTAACAAGGCAATTCAAGCGCTGTTAATGCACGGCTATGCAATTTTCAATATGCTCGTACCGGGGCCACGAAATTGCTGCTGTCACGAGATGTGTACTGCCCTGCCCTAGAATGAGCATAATTCGTGGAAATAGCGTTCGCGCGACATCGGTGAAAAGGGGAAACAAAATAGTGCAATAAATAATGCGAAATGCAGCAAATGTTTTTCATTCTTATGCAATAATAGCGATCGAACATGGTTTTTCAATGCATTAACATTCGCCAGGTCCCTTGGGAGGTGTTGAAAACCGTGGCCTTCGGCCTCGGTTTTCAACACCTCCCACGGGACCTGGCGAATGTTAATGCATGAAAAACTATGTTTGATCACTATAATAAGACTTGTGCCACCAGTGAAGCTTCAGATCAGTCTGCACATCCGCACAGGTTATAAGAGCCTTTGCTGATAGCATGTGCCTTCTACAGCTTCTGGGCTATCTAAAGAAGAACAAATGAGAATTTTTGCTATACTAGGTGAATGTACAGGCTGATCTGAGTCTTTGCTGGTCACACAGGTCTTATTGTAGGTTTTGTCACGCGCAGGCTCAGATTATAAGGAAATTCATATGAGAAACTGATGATAAATAAATGAGTGGCATCTTTCTGATATTCCCTAGAAAGATGCCTTGACATTTCAAGTGAATCCCCTCCTTAGGAGATGAAGCTGTCATTCACTTGAAAGGTCAAGTTCTACTTTTTAGACAAAATCCGATAATTATTGTAAAATAAATTGTTAATATTTTAATTTGGTGCTTTTTTTTTTTTTTGCTTTTTTCTTGTGGGGTGGGGGGGGGGGGGGTGGGGGGGGGAAAGAGGGGGGGTGTTAATTTTCTGGTAAACACTGGGTAAATAATTTCAACAGACAACATACTGATTTTTTTCCCCCAGAAAACAGATTTTGACATTTCAAGCAAATTCAAATTGTCTCCAATTTGCATAAAATGTCAAAACCTGTGTCCTGGGAAAAATAAGAAAATACCATCATTTTTTCCAATTTTGTCATCTGCTGAATTTGTCCAGAGCATGGTAAAGGTTAAACTTCAAATACAAAAATCCATGAATCTTTAACTAATAACAGGTGTGGTGACAATTCATGTGAAATGTTCTGCCCTATTTTTTTTTTCTTTTAAATCTTGTTAACTTTTATTTAAATTCAATATTTATAAGGTTATGAGTAAAAACTGGAATCCCATGGCTACAGATTACATGTAGGTTACAGCAGCCTATGCCTCATATTCCATATTAACAATGACAGACATATTCCCTAAATACAACTTCATGAAATGGTGGCTTCAAATATCATGAATAATGCCATTGTAATCTCAAGGGAGATTTTGACTGTGACAAGTTTATCAGTGAAAATCAAACATTCATCAATAAAAGCCAATTAACAACTGTGAAATTAAATTTTCCCACAAGTATTAAAAACCCAAGTCCAAAACTAAGTGAATTTGCAATGCTGCTGTGTTCATCTTGACAATGTTTATCATTCACCAAAAATGAAAATCTAGACCCAGTTGTTAAAAGTACTGTTAGGTTAGCATGCTGAGGAAAAAATCAGCAGACAAAATTTTGAATTGCTTTTTTTTTTTTTTTTTTTTTCATTCATCATAGAAAACAGGGAATGGCATTTTATCCAAATTTTCTCCTATGGAAATAAGTTACATGAAATGTAAAACCCCATTTTCTAAAAAATAAATAAATAAAAAAATACACTATTATCAAATTATGGTGTGCTGATTTGCCTAGCCTAGTGAGTGACAATGGTTAATGACTAAGCTGGACTTTTAGGGCTGGCTAATTAGAGCTGAAAAGATAATCGATTATCAATCCTGCCACTGTGATCAATAATCGATTAGTAATCACTGAAAATTTGGTCAAAATTTTACCTGTCTACCTGAGCATGTCTCTTACCATATGTTATACTTTACCGTATGTATTTGGTCAGACAGGCCTAAGCAAACAGTATAGACCCAGATGAGATGCTACAAAGTGTGGCATATCTTCAGGGTCTACACTGTTCGTTACCCATTCAGCTATTTTCGACACTACATTGGGTAGTAAATTCTACTTGTTCAAATTTTAGAAAAAAGTATGATAAGGAGTTGAGGTGTTGGAATACAAAGGGCAAATATGGTAAAACAAGCAAATTCCATGGGGAATTTATGTCCCCCGCCTTATTTTTATTTGAGGTGTTAAAAATGGTAAAGTTAACCAGAGGACCATTGGTCCTGCATCAATTACCTAAGTATTGAAGCAGGAAACCAGTGATAAAAAATAATTTCAAGATTCTGAAAAAAACCACATGCATATCTTCAGACCATCCTTAAAGCACCTGTAAAGTTTCAAAGGATCGGCTTAAAACTGTGGTAGGAGTTACGGGGTCAAGGTACCTACTCCCTATACGCTTCTGTAGTATTAGAACTCAAAAAATGTCTAAGTTAAAAATGCAGAAAAAGTAGTAAAAAATTATTTCAGGATTCTGAAAAAAACACATGCATATGTTCAGGCCATCTTAAAAGCCCTTGTAAAGTTTCAAAAGGACCGGACAAAAACTGTGGGAGAAGTTAAGGGGACAAGGTACCTGCACCCTATACACTTCTGTAATATTAGAACTAAAAAAATGTCTAAGTTAAAAACGCAGAAAAAGTAATAAAAAAATATTTCAGGATTCTGAAAAATCCACCTGCATATTTTCAGGCCATCCTAAAAGCCCACGTAAAGTTTCAAAAGGATCGGTCAAAAACTGTGGGAGGAGTTAAGGGGACAAGGTACCTGCTCCCTATAGACTTCTGTAATATTAGAACTCAAAAAATGTCTAAGTTCAAAACGTGTAAAAAGTGATAAAAAATAATTTCAGGATTCTGAAAAAAAACACATGCATATCTTCAGACCATCCTTAAAGCACCTGTAAAGTTTCAAAAGGATCGGCCAAAAACTGTGGGAGGAGTTAAGGGGACAAGGTACCTACTCCCTTTACGCTTCTGTAATATTAGAACTCAAAAAATGTCTATGTTCAAAATGTCTAAAAAGTAATAAAAATTAATTTCAGGATTCTGAAAAATACACATGCACATCTTCAGACCATCCTTAAAACACCTGTAAAGTTTCAAAAGAATCGGCCAAAAACTGTGGGAGGAGTTACGGGGACAAGGTACCTGCTCCCTATAGACTTCTGTAGTATTAGAACTCAAAAAATGTCTAAGTTAAAAATGCGGAAAAAGTAATAAAAAATTATTTCAGGATTCTGAAAAAAAACCACATGCATATCTTCAGGCCATCCTAAAAGCCCATGTAAAGTTTCAAAAGGATCGGCCAAAAACTGTGGGAGGAGTTAAGGGGACAAGGTACCTACTCCCTATAGACTTCTGTAATATTAGAACTCAAAAAATGTCTAAGTTACCACATGCAAATCTTCAGACCATCCTTAAAACACCTGTAAAGTTTCAAAAGGATTGGACAAAAACTGTGGGAGGAGTTAAGGGGACAAGGTACCTGCTCCCTATAGACTTCTGTAATATTAGAACTCAAAAAATGATTAAGTTAAAAATGCGGAAAAAGGGAAAAAAAACTATTTCAGAATTCTGAAAAAACCACATGCAAATCTTCAGACCATCCTTAAAACACCTGTAAAATTTCAAAAGGATCAGACAAAAACTGTGGGAGGAGTTAAGAGGACATAGTAAGTACTAAAAACTCGGAACCACGCACCACGTGCCACGCCCCACGGAAAACCAAAAACAGTGTCCCTCCCTTTTTCTTCGAAAAGGCGGGGGACAATAACAGACTCAATGATAGATAATTAGCAAATCAGTAACAACCATTTCTGTGGAATTTATCGATCAATTAATCGATTATCCGATTAATTGTGCCAGCCTTATGGACTGTATAAGTGGGGATAGTTTCATCAGCTTTGGAAGAGAACCCCTATGCAGACCAAACATATATGTGATTTAGAGTTGCATCAGAATCAAGGGTGAGATTTTGTGAGAGAAAAACTGATTTAAATTCCAACCAGACCCACTCCCCTCAGTCCTTTTCCTACTGACTGTTCCAAGGCAGTTACTCTGTTGCAGATCTTCTTTACATGTGCATTGATAATTTCATATGTGGCTTTTGTTTTGTCATTATTTGTTCATCACACAATATGATGTAATGAACTTACATGCTCTCCCACCACAGCAAAGCATAACATCATTGACACAGTCTGTGTTCTACAGTAAATGTCCTTAAACTTTGAACACTTTATTCCATACCATTTTTGCCTAAATTTTGCTTTAAATGCAGTTGTTTCTTAAAATACTTAGTGGAATGCAAACAGTGTAGGCCTAATCAGACTGCTCCCAAGGGAGCAATCTGATCTGGGTCTGCATTGTTTGTATATGTCATTTTATTCGCAACTTTGGTGTACAAAATTTTAGGACATTTACCGTGCTACATTATGCAAGATACTTAACCCTTGTCCTGCTGAACCCGGATATACCCTACCTTAGCAAACAGTGTAGATCCAGATCAGTTGGCTTCTTCAGAAGCCAACTGATCTGGATCTGCACTGTTTGCCATAAAGTATGTGAATTTATAGCAACAATCTGGATCAAGTAATCTGATTGGCTGAAAATTAGAAGTGGGTGTGGCATCTTAATTTATTCAGCAGGACAAGGGTTAATTGTTCTACCACCACAGCAAAGCACATTATCACTGACCCAGTCTGTGAGGTGTTCCACTATATTATGTAAGGTACTTCCACATTCTCCCACCACAGCATAGTACAACATTACTGACCCAGTCTGTGTTATGTTCTATTTTATTATGTAAGGTACTTCCACTTTCTCCTACCACAGCATAGTACAACATTACTGACCCAGTCTGTGTTATGTTCTATTTTATTATGTAAGGTACTTCCACTTTCTCCTACCACAGAATAGTACAACATCACTGACCCAGTCTGTGTTATGTTCTATTTTATTATGTAAGGTACTTCCACTTTCTCCCACCACAGCATAGTACAACATCACTGACCCAGTCTGTGTTATGTTCTATTTTATTATGTAAGGTACTTTCATGTTCTCCCACCAAATCATAGCACAATATCACTGATCAAATTTGTGTGATGTTCAACTATATTATGTAAGGTACTTCAACATTCTCCTACCACAGAATAGTACAACATCACTGACCCAGTCTGTGTGATGTTCTAATATAATATGTAAGGTACTTTCACATTCTCCCACTCAACCACAGCACAGCACAACATCACTGACCCAGTCTGTGTGATGTTCTATTATACATGTATTATGTAAAGTACTAGTACTAACATGTTCTCCCACCACAACATAGTACAACATCACTGACCCAGTCTGTGTGATGTTCTAATATATTATGTAAAATACTTACATGTTCTCCCACCACAGCTAAGTACAACATCATTGACCCAGTCTGTGTGTTGTTGTACTATATTATGTAAAGTACTTACATGTTCTCCCACCACAGCATAATATAACAACCCTGACCCATTATGTAAGGTACTTACATGTTCTCCCACCACAGCAAAGCACAACATCATTGACCCAGTCTGTGTGATGTTCCATTGATAATATGTAAGGATCCTGAAACATACAAATGTACTACAAAATCAATTTTTTCTATGGTGAAAAGGCAAAATGGCATGCCAACATCAGTCACAATATCTCCAGACAAGGCTTTTTTCAACAACAAAACATGCATAGTTTTCTTAACCTGTTTATGCCAAGTGGATCCTTCTACTTTGGTTCTTTGGACTGATCCATTTCCAGGGTGTCTGCTAAGTTTTTATTATCACCATGGTTTACAGAAATTCCTGTAAATGCAAACAGTGGAGACCCTGATCACACGAGTGTTCTGTGGCATCTGATCTGGGTCTACACTGTTTGCCAATTTCCCTTTTATGGGATGCCAGGCTTAAATGGGTTAATTCTCCACAAAAACATCATCACGAAAACACTCCCATATAATTCTGACCCCCTTAAACCCCACTTTTATATAATAGGGTTTACAGGGGTATACATTATTTTTTTCTTATTTTGTTTAAAAATATAGATTGTGGGTACTCATTAGAACTGCCTCATTGAGGCAGTTCTAAGGAGTACCCACAATCTATGTTTTGAGAAGAAATATGAAATATATCAGAACTTTATTATCTGAAAATTTTCCTTTTTCTTTTGGTTGTAAAATTTTCAATATATTTGAATAGGCGTGCTTTCCTAATGTGTTGTGAGTATTCATAAGATGCAGCCCATCAAGGGGCTCAGCTTCTAGTGAGTATCCAGTGAGTATCCAGAAAATACATTTTGTGAAGAAGTTAGAAAAATGATCATCTGATTATTCCTCTTATTTCAGGCATACAGGCCAATTTTCCAAATACAGGTTTTTATATTTGTATTCCTTTCATCAACCCTTCTCTTGCTGAACATGACATGCCCTGTCTTAGCAAACAGTGTAGATCCAGATCAGTTGGCTGATGAAGCCAACTGATCTGGATCTGCACTGTCTGTCATTTAACATGTGAATTTCTATCAAAAACCCAGCTCAAGTAATCTTAGATTAGAAGTGGGCATGGCATCTCAATTTAATCAGCATGACAAGGGTTAAAAATAAAGGTTTTTTACTGGCGTTTCAGCAAAAATTACCATTAAATATTGGTCTCTTCTAACAAACTTTAAACTTATGGTTAAGGGCCCTGAGTGATGCATATTTACATATTTAAATCTTATCAATTTATGGCTTTGTATTTTGATCTTTTTGTGATCTAATGGACAAGCATTATCATTATTTGGACAATAGTTAACCCATGAAGCACTAAGACAATTTGCAGCAGTCAATGATTAAGTTATTTTTTCAGAGAAAATAAGACTTAACATAATTATGTGAATTGCCAAGCCCATTTTCTCTGAAAAATGAAGAACAATTGTCTCCTGTTATCTGCTGCAGATGTGATAAGCCCTTTAAGGGTTATAAGCCTCTTCAGTACAAGAAACCCTTATTCCAACACAAAACCATCCGCAGGACCCTTATTGACAGGGTGGCCACACATTTTTAGCAATCAAAGTCCCTGATTTTTCCCTGATTTGATTTTCCCTGATTAAAAACCTTAATATTATCGCAATGGCTCCTACTTTTAGAAGTCATATACTGATTCAAATGCTGTCAAGTGACATATTTATACACAATGCTGTCACAATATTCTTAATTAAATGAAAATTTATCTAAAATATGATGTACATGTGCTAATTTACTTTCATGGTAGTCAAAATCAAAACTGGTAAAATATATGGCCTCCAACCTCCCCTTGTAGCCACACCTTCACCTCCAATTTATTAAAACAGTAGGGTTTTTTGTTCTTTTTTTTTTTTTGGTTACATGGTAGACTGTCTAAGGCTATTCTTAAAAATTGCTTGTTTGCAATTACCTATTCAGGTGTTCAAGGAATGGATAGACAGGTTGGGATTTTCTTTTTTCATGTGTTCAAGGGGTGGGTATGAAGACTAGAATTTTCAAATTGGGAACAAGTCTTGATATCAATTGATTATGCAACAGTAATTAGCAATACACATACTCATATGTCAGTTTAAAGCAAATTTTGCTTTATACGTGTGTTAGCTTTTTAATGATACAGCCATGAAGAAAGAAAACTTGTTCTGGAAAAGCAAAATAATAATTTGAGTAGGAGCAAAATGTATTTTAAGCAGAAAGAAACCACCATTCTAATGCACTCGCGTATGTAACGCGACGTCTGATTGGATAACGTCAAAAATTTGCGACGGTATATTCTGCGATATACTGTCGCAAATCCGACGTCATCACGTAACGTCGCTTCTCATTGGCTGGCATTTGGTTTTACGCAGCTCACAGCACTTGTCGTTTTGTGCAAACAGTACATGTTTTCAATACAAAAAATGAATAAATGCATTAGAATGGGGATAACTGCATCAAATTTGTCATTTGGGGAGGTAAATCGGCGGTTTTACGGTCGCAAATTACGTTTTACGGCTCCGCTGACGCGTCGCCGTAAAACGAAATTTCCGACCGTAAAACCGCCGATTTACCTCCCCAAATGACAAATTTGAAAGCAGTTATCCCCTAAGTAGCCACATGAACAGCTATAAAATTTGAATATTTTGACCTTACAAAGATAAGATTTTTTGAAATTCCCTGATTTTTCCCTGATTTTCAGCAAAACCAAATTCCCTGATTTTTCCCTGCAGGGAATTTTTTTTCACCATTTTCCCTGTTTTCCAGAGTGCGTGGCCACCCTGTTAATATCCTGAGGAAAAACTGCTCTTTGATCCACCTCAAATCAGTGATTGAATTACAATAACTGTAGCCAGCAATGGTCATCTGAAAAACTCAAAAAAGGGCAAGCAAAAACTGGCAGCATTTCTCTTTACAACATTTACAATCAATTCTTGGCAGCATTTCTTTTTACAGCATTTAAAATCAATTCTTAGAATTTTGCTCATTATTTTTTTAGCTAAACCTGTCACAGTCAAAAGAAAGGTTTTGCGATGACTGCATGGTTTTGATTTTTTTTTTTAAACCCTTGTCATGCTGAATAAATTAAGATGCCACGTCCACTTCTAATTTTCTGCCAATCAGATTACTTGATTCAGACTGTTGATACACATTCTCATACTTAGCAGCAAACAGTGCAGAATCAGATCAGTTGGCTTCAGAAGCCAACTGATCTGGAGCTACACTGTTTGCAAAGACAGGGTATATCCTGGTTCCCGGGATCAGCAGGGCTAGTAAATTACAGGTATTAAAGGTTTGGCACACAGTGGAACCAAATATCATAGCTCCAGATAAGTGGGCTATCCACATAAATGTTGCTCTTATTTCTCCTAAAAACTTTTAGACTCTTGTGATCTCGAAGTCTAAGGGACTGTCAGAAATAGTCCTAGATAGCCCTACCTTGACATATCTGATCAGCAGAACTGAGGAAAAAATTAACAGAACAACCACATTTCACAAATAAATGCATTTTAATTTGACTCCTGAAGTTAGAGATTTACTGAAAGTAGTGTGGAAAAATATTGTGGAAAGAGGAGAAATTGCTCCTAAGGAGCAATTTCTCTTTTTTTCCACAATATTTTTGTTACCAGTTGTTAGATTTCTGTGTTAAAACAGGAACCAGATGTGCACTTCAGGATAAGTGGTTATTCGAGATAAGCAGAGTCAAGATAACGAGAGTCAACTCATTAGAAACGCCTTACATGCTTTTTGTGAGAACTAAAAAAAATATTTTATTTGATATCCTTCTTATCCACAGGAATGCTGCTTTTTGCAGTACCTTGTTTGTAGCTCTGGTATTCCATATTCTGATGATTGAGTCTCTGCCTGCTGAGTAGAGTCTGTTGAGAACAGGGTCATACTGCAAGGCATTGACCCCTGATCTGTGGTGTCTCTCGATTTCATCACGGATCACAAAAGATACCTGAAAAAAATACAATTGTTTATGAATCATCATGGATAAAAACTCAAATTTGCCTTATGCATTATAAGAATGACGAGACATTATATCTCACATCATTATGGATCTTCTATAATTAACCAGTATCCAGATAAATATATCTCAAAAAAACAACACGTTACAGACAGGATTACTACTGGCTGATCAGCTGTGATTATGTGCTATCATATGAGAGTAAATCACATGACAAACATACATATTAATGAAAAAGGGAAACTTCACATACGGCAATTGCAGGGAGGACTTGAGAACTTGTGTTGATACATCTATCATTTGTGTACATTTACCACTGGGAGTCATTAAGGTAGAGTCTGCATGGTTGGCAAAGGAGCCTATTTGATCTGATAAGGGTCAGATTAAGGTAGGCTAATCAGAGCTGAAAAGATAATCGATTATCGGTCCTGCCATTGTGATCGATAATCGATTAGTAATCTTTGGTCATAATTTTACCTGTCTGTCTGAGCATGACTCTTACCATGTGTTGTACTTTACTATATGTATTTGATCTGACAGGCCTGAGCAAATAGTGTAGACCCAGATGAGAGGCCACAAATGCGGTGTCTCATCAGGGTCTATACTGTTTGCCATTCATCCAGCTATTTAAGACACAACATTAATGACTTGAGGGAGGCAAACGGCCCCTCTAGGCACAATGATAATCATTTTAAAGTTGACAGAGCACCTGATTTGCAAGCAGGGGGTTGCAGGTTTGGGTCCTGCATCAGGCATTTTTTCCTCCTTGGTTTACTTTAGTATAGTTAAAAGATAAAACAGATACTGGTGTTTAAGGTGTTGAGTGGACTACCTGGCAGACAGCTGTACTATATGGTGTCAGGGTCTGACGAACAGTAAAGTAAACCCGCTAAGGTTACCTTTTTAAGTCCTGTATTGTGCTGCTCCGGGATCCCTCAGAGCTCCCAAACACGTCCTTACAGCTCGGCGCTCTAAGTAGAAGTAGGCCGAAATATTGGTTCACACCGATGACGTCAGTGGCTATTAAACTACCGGCAACGCCTGTCAATGGACCCACGCGGATCTGCTGTCGTTGCTATCCAGCCGATATCGGCGCACCACTACACTCCTCCCCACTTTATAAAAAGGGAGGGAACCTCATCCGGCAAAAAAGGACGTTGAAACACTGGTAAATATACTTGACCAAGGCATAATATTTTTACATTACATAGCCATGCCTTGTCTGTACTGAAGAGACATCTGATGCAAAAACGTCAACACTTACTTTACTCCATTCAACTTGTGCATCAGACGCCGGGTTTGCAGCTATTTTACAAACTGACATGTAATTTAAATATTGGACCATTTTTAGCTTTGTTAGATGGTATACATACATCATGCACCTTGTAAGTACCGTCTCACATCATCTCACAGTTTTCTATCCTGGCACTTTGACTGTTCACAATCTGTTGAACCATACCCCATTGCCAATCTGACCACAGTACCATTTTCACATCACAGCCCACTGCACAGTACCACAGTGTCATTACCACACCACAGCCATATCTAAATCAGTACTGTATTGCTTCCATGAGACGTCAAGTATCAAGGTGTCTTAGATGTATGGATTTGACTCAAGACTAATACAGAGTGGTAGTTCAAATTGCTTTGTAGAATGTTTTAGGCTTGATTTAAACAGGCTGTAATTGTGAGAGGCCAACAGAGGAATTAGAGGGAACACTTTGTACAGACAATGATACGAAGTACCATATGATCTTGCAGACCAAGTGGCCATCTACATTGCTGTCAGCTGTTCTGTTTATTTTGGGCAATTCTATGAAGCACCATATGATCTAACTGACCAAGTGGCCATCAACATTGCTAGCAGCTGTTCTCCCTCAGATTCTTGATCAGTAGAATATTTCCTTCACCCTATAACAATGTGTTTATCACCTCTTTCATCTTGGAGCAATGAGAAGAACCATATGATCGCCATATGACCAAGTGGCCATCTACACTGCTATTGTATTACTTTCATCATAGAGCAATGAGAAGAACCATATGATCGCCAAATGACCAAGTGGCCATCTACATTGCGTGCATATCCTTCGTGAGCTTCAGACCAGTAAAAGTATCTTACTTTTTGTAGCAATAAGAAGAACCGTATGATCGCCAAGAGACCAAGAGGCCATCTGTATTGCTTATTGCAGTTTTCTGCTACTGTTAAGTTACTGATCAAAAGAATACTACTGATCTATGTTCTACTATCCTATGACCTCATGAGCCGTTCTACAAAGTCTCTGCACAGCAGTAATCTATTTTCTTTCAGCCTCCACTACCTCCTTCCAGGACATCCCTCATTGTTGAAATCTTATCTTTTCAACTTTACTCTTCAGAGGGATACAGAGATCCTTCTCGTTATAATGGCCGGTCCCTTCCAAAGTGGGGATAGTTTTATACATTTGCCTTTTAACACCTGCCGCACAAAGCAGACACACTAGACCACTCTCGTCGTAGGTTTTTCTAGTATCTCTCTTCATGCGGCGAAGGGAGGTTTTGAGTGTATTCCTGGCAAAGTCATGAGCCTTCTGGATGCTACCCGTGAATCTTGTAACATAGTCCTCTACGTCATTTGGTTTGGTCACAGGATGAGGGAACATGAGGTGAGCTAGGAAATTTACGTCCCTACCTAATATCAGCCTGTTAGTCGTATACCGGTAATACGGCCAACAGTCGATCTTAGGGCTCCCGCAAACTGCTGCAAATGAAGGTTCCACTAATTCCGCGACATGCCAATAAAATACACAATAGCACCCATAAGCAATTTGTTAAATGTATAATTTTCGGTTTGGTCGCTACAACCTAGAAGGTCTGTTTGGTAAAGTCCTCGATTTATGGATCTGGAGCGCTTTCCACAAGGCGGCATACAGTTTTGAAACTTTCCACCTTGGTCTGAGAATACTTGGAACGGACATCTGAATGTCGAAGTTATCCACAGCTTCTTTTGCTGTGACTTCCGCTGTCTGTGATGGAAGTGTCACACATTCTACCCGCTTTGTGTACTGGTCCACCACCATGAGGAAACGTTCAAACCGATATGGAACCCCACACGGGAGCTCCCGCCCGATACCCCCCATGGGTGTCCAAAATTCATTAAGACACCCATGAAGCAACATATCCGGCAACAGTCCCCACGACGATCCCATACCCAGCATTCCCATTCACGTACTGCAGTACGTGATTCACGTAGAGAATCTGCCACGAGCGTACAGAATTGTTGGTATCTACGTACACAAACGTACAATAGACCACCCTGTCAGGCTTTTGTTTGGGCCACTTTGGTGACTTGGAGATGACAGATCAAGGCTCAACCGTATAGCTTCTGCTCTCAATCCTTTTGGGGGGTGGGGGTGACGAGATCCTTCTCATCACAATGGTCTCTATTCTGGTAGAGTACTTCATCAATGTGTGTGAATTGTTCCTTATTAAGCCAGTACGCGTTCGCCGCTGGCCCAGCAAGGAACAACACACCTACCCCCGGTTCGACAGCATCCACCAGCTGGTCAAGTATTATTGAAAGATCCGCATCTGCTACTTGTTTTTCTCCCACATTGGTGAGAGGGCGGCCCCAGCATGATGGTTCCTCAGCCACAACAGCATTAGTGACCTGTGTCGTTATCTCTTCATTACCATCTACAGACCTAATTCCTGTGCATAGTTTTGCTCCTAGTTTCACATTTTTTTTGCATCAAGGGACAATTCAATGACCTCCTCATGCGGGCTATTGCCTGTGACCTGCAACGGTTGTGACCCCAGGGGCAAGCCAAATTCACATACCCCAGGTCTTGCTGCTCCTTCGCTAACACTCTATGACCAGTTTCCTGGCCATTCTTTCCAAGTTTTTCGCTTCTGCAGCTCGAATTGAAAACTGTGCTGGACTCTGGTACCTGTGCCTCTATCCCCAGATTTGACAACTGTACTTCTTCAATGGCGCTTCATCATTCCCCGGTTTTTGAATCCGACATTTTCTGGGTACCAATTTTACACTCCCCAGTTGCATCACCTTTGTGCATCCATCATTGCTAGCCATGATCCTATGCAGCCCTTGTGATGCCATTGTTACTGTGCAGTTTACCACCCTGGCTAAACTGCCCCAAATCTTGTCAGCCCTTGTGCAGTAGTCACAGCCTCCGCAAGGTAGATTACTAGGTTTCTCCTCAAGCTTAAAGACCTTGTAATATTCTCTAGACACAGGAATGCTATCCAGACTCAAAGCATCCGCATTCCCGTGCCTAGCCCCATACCTGCACTCCAGTATCCTGTTATACTGACATAATTCTTATACAGAGATCCACCTAGCAAGCTGACCTTCTGGAATTTTCTAACCGCAATAGCCATGTGAGACCAGCTTGATCAGTTCTATCTGTAAACCGTCGGGCGCCCTAACATAATACTGGTACTGACGATCAAATCCTACAGCCATTCTTTCCCTGTAGCTCAGTACCGCCACTGATCTGAGTCAATGCAAAACTACCAATGACCCTTTCCTGGTCATTCTGCACTTTAATTTACTCCGCTCCAATCGCTGTGCATAACCTGAACCACTTCCTGTTGAAACAAGAGGCATTTCTTTGGCTTCAGTTTAGACCATACTCTCTCTTTTCTGTAAGATGAGTATGTCATCTTAGACTGCCAAACTGTTTTCCATGTGAGGGCCCTTAATGCAAGATTCATAACTTGCTAATGTTGCAGGTATCATTTACCGCATCGACCCGGCCACAAGACGGGGATTAAAATACTAGCATTTTCCTGCGAACATCTGTCTTATCAATCTGTGTTAGACAATGTTTACTGAGACTTTATTGAGATTCTTATACAAGGGGGAAGCTTGTTATAATCAATCCCAAGCCATATTCTTCCCCTTAGAAATCTTTAACACCACCGTCTTTCAATCAGATCGTCCCATAGCCAGATCAATATGTTATAATTAATTCATTACAGAGCCTAAACCAAATAAGCCGTACTTGGAAATGAAGGCTGTCTCACCATCTTCCTCCTTTATTCCTACCTGCCAGCATGTGGAATTCATATCCAGCTTTGAAAACCACAAACTGCCAGCCAGTGTATCTAAACAGTGTAAAGGAAGACTAAACATGTTTTAAACAGCGACTTCATTTAGCGCTCTGTAATCCACCTTACTGATCCATCCCCGGGGATTCATCTCTCTTCCGGATCAGTACAGGTGCCTGAGTCCGATCCGAAGGGCCTCCTCTCCCCCACTAAAATAAGCTGGGGTTCGCCTCGCGTTGTTTCACAGGTTTGGCACTGGCTGTATTGATTCCATGCTGTTTGTCATGGAATGTGCCCGAGTCAAATTCTGATTTGGCAAAGACATCTAGGAACATCATCAATAATTGTGCCACTCTACTACTATATTGATTAATTAGAGATGCGTCTTTTACTTCTCATGTATCAGCTATTGAAGATGCTCCTGCATTTCCGGTTCATGGCTGAAATCACCACTTTCATCACCTTGGTGGTCTGTACATCCTCTAATTTATGCATCTTCTGTCATGCTTTCTTTTTCAGCAGTCCATACTTTCTGGGACACACAACCGGATCTGACCCTGTTTCCCGCAATAATCTAGGTATGAGCATCTTCACATCCTCTAGTTTGGCATCTCTCCCTGCATGCGGCACTTCACACGCACCATTGATTGGGTGATCTTCTCTGCTCTTTCTGGTGCGCCTTGACTGTCCTCCATATTAAGTTGAAAGATCTGGCCATCAAACATCAGAGTACCTAGGGCCTTGTCCATAATTGACTTTCCTTGGTGAACAAGAATGTTAGACATTTACAATCTTGTTGAATAGTAGCCACTTGGAATTCCTCTGTGTACAACTGGTTGCCTATCTTGATCTTGACTGGCCCGATAATTGTCACTTGGGATCCTGAATCTACCATGACATCTTCTCTTCTACCTGGATTTCTAGGCTGAATTGGGACACAGACTAGCTGTAGTTGGCATACTATAATATGTTCTTGTTCCATATTGCCCTTTTCTGGCAAGACAGATAAACTTTGCTTGTTTTTGCAACCTCTGGCGCTTCTTGGGGAGAGTGACCGTTGATTTGTTGATTGGTGCCAGTAGTTGCAAGGGAACCTCTTTAGTGTTTTTCAACTTAAAAGTGGGAGTCATAGACACAGTATTCAGGTTTAAGCCTGCTTTTGCAGACACAGTGGGAATACCTTTAATCTTAGACTCGACATTTTTTATGTTCTCTTCCAGTGTGGGAGTCATAGACACAGTATTCAGGTTTGAGCCTGCTTTTGCAGACACAGATGGAATACCTTTAATCTTAGACTCGACACCTGGTTTCTGTGGAACAATTTCTTGTATTGGAGAGGTTCTTTTGATTATGTTGGTATCTGTCTTAAATTTTTGGTACTCTTCGTCTGGGGATTTGTATTTACTTTGCCAGATTATTGTGTGGATTTTAAACACGGACAGTCATTTCTAAAATGACCCTTAGCCCCTCAGTTTAAGCAAGACCCCTTTTTTGGATACGTTGCACAAAACTGAGGGCCTGAGGAAATTTTCATATTTAGTTTTTCTTTAGTTCCTCCTTTGCCAAATATTTAACTATTTCTGTCAAAGACTTTTCAACAGTACTTGCAGTCTCCCCTCTCAGATATTTTACATCAGAGTCTGGCGCCGCCCTTTCCTGTACTGCTTTGACAGAATACTGCTCTTCCTTTATTATGTCAGTCTTTTTATCACGCTTTGCGGGATTGCTATAGACGGAAGAGTGCACATGTTGGTACCATCACACTTTATAGCCATTGTTAATCGTATATCTACACAAACAGATAGCTCAGCTTTTATCTAAAAAACCCTCGCAAAACCTTGAAACAGCTTGTTTTCTTGAGTCAGGACTCCGTCAGACCATCCCCTCCTCCAAGGACTCTCCGTCATTTCAGGTTGCATGTTGGATTCAATGCGTTGCAGTTTTATCCAACGCTTTTATACGAAAACGTTAAAGTCCCCTTAGACGATGGGAATAGGTCCAGTGCTCACTTCAGGGCTCATACATTCAGGACTGACCAACTTCCCTGACAATTCCCTGACACAAATTTAAATTTCCCGGACAGTATTCGAGCCAAAAAATTTTATGATTTTAGCAAGAAAGCTACATCATGACCAAATATCCCAATTTCATCAGCATGAAATGTAAAATTTTGTGACATTTCCCGGATATTTTTGCAAAATAACATTCTTTTCTGACATAATTTCCTGACAATTCCCTGACCTTGAAAAAAAATTCCAAATTTTCCTGCCATTTCCCTGGCATGTATGAACCTTGCACTTGTTTCCATCAGTAGCGCATAAAAATCAGACGTTTTATAAGCCATGCACAAACAAAGATAGTCCCAGCATTCCCGCCCACTCTACTCGCATGTTTTTTTTTTCACACAGCAAGTGAATTATGCTTGAATGCCATTCAACTACCCTTGCCATCATACGTCAGATTTCGTGTCAGTTGTCTAATGATGGAAGATCTGGGTTTCTTAGCTTTGCGAGTTTTTGTGTTTTTTATGATCCTCACCATCAGATACACTGCTTGTATCAGAAGTCACAGGTTGATGATTTTTAGGCTTGTTGGCTTTTTCCTGTCTAGACCTTTTTTGTCTAGCACAAGCCCCCCTCATCAGTGGTTGATTTGGACTTTGTACTGGTACAACAGTGTGATTTGGTCTGATGTTTTTTTACATTTATGAGGGTCATAAAGATTCCTTCCTCAGAATCTGATGAGGCCTCCGTGCTAGTAGCTTCTGAAGAAGTTTGCTGGGCTAGAGAATGCTGTTTGGTAGATGTTTATTTTGGAATAGCCCCCTGAGTTTCATGCCTTTTTCTCTGCAAGAGCTTCTGCAACTGCTCATCAGCCTGTTTTCTTATTCATAAAAGCTCAACAATTTGTTGATTCTCTGTATTGGTTGGCTGAAATTCTTTTTGGCACAGATTTCTTCCAGTTTGTGGAAGAAACTTGCTTTATTGCAGAGCCAGTTGCCTGAGGGAAATACTTCAGTCTAAAAAATTCCCACCTTGTCTATCATCTATATCAGGATCATGGGGATCCGGTTTTACGTGTTTTAAATATACATGCAGTCTTTCACTCCTTTGCTGGCTAGCCAATTCTTTAATTATTTAATAAACATTTTTTAATTTCTATCTTTATCCCTAACACCACTCAACTCTGAGCTGCATCCGTCTGATCCGGGCCCTTCAGACAAGATTGGCTAGACTCCATCTGGCCACTATGCTGGAATTGACCAGATGCGTGCATGCTTCCTAGCCTCTCTCCCTCAGCTCTATATTCATGAGGTCCTCCTCACTGGTAAACAGGTGTAAGAGATAAAGTCCAAAACACGAAAAACCGCACTATCTAACTTTGTCCGGATCAAAGTTTCAAGTGTGTCCTGATCGAGGCTACCCTTAGTTTCCCAAGTGCTATGATGGTTTGTGCATTAGTGGGTCCAATATATGGAATTAGCTGCAATTCCCGTTCATATATATAGGTCAAGTATATTATATTAATGGACATGTTTGGCTTATATTGTCAAATTTGGGTACGATTTGTTGCAAAGAAAAGGTCAAGACAAAGAAATAACTTTTATTAATATTGTTATTATGCAGTTGTTGTTGTTGTTACTGCAGTTACACTTTTCCAAGCAACAAAAAGGCTACTTCTATGAAACAGCACAATTCAGTAATTTTCGATAAATACTAGACTTTTTCAGTATAACAGACGTCTTGCTTACTGAAAATGTAGACTAGTATCTGCTCCTTTTGATGTTTTGTTTTATTTTTTATAAAACAGTTTAAACTGCAGTCCATTGAAGGAGGTGGGATAAAATTCTAAGTTGTTTTGTACCCTCTGTTGGTACAAAACCTACCCGAATCCTTCCTCTTCTTTTTCTCTTCAGTGGGTTATGAATCTCCCCTTATGGAGATTTATTGCAGTAGACAGTGTAAACTGTTTTTACAAAGGAGCTTCTGAAATATTTTTCAGATATTTTTTCCAGGTTTTCAAAGTTTTTGCACCCTTTTTTGATACAAAAACCCCCTAGAAAAATTATTCTGAATATTTCAGTATTGCAACTGGAGCTAGAAAATACAGAAACACAATTTCTTTGTTGTTTAATTTGCACGTAAAGTTTTCGGCTGATTTGGCGCCAAAATGTCATGTGATGAAAATCTCGGTGCAAAATTTCTATCTTTTCCAGTCTCTTCCGACAACGCACAGTCAAAATAGATCGTTATATCCTTGTTTTTGTTGTTTTTGACTGCAAAAGACCTGGCTTCCGCAGATTTTATAGTCCGCGAAAAGATGCTGTTTGGCAGACGGGAAGACGAGAACCAGTTTTCTAGTTTCGTTTTCGCAACTTTTGTTGCTTTTCCGATCTGGTATTTTTATTTTATTTCAGCATAAATATGGTCTTTCAGGCGTTGGAACGATGTTAACAGCTGTCACCATTAAAGTAAACCCGCTAAGGTTACCTTTTTAAGTCCTGTATTGTGCTGCTCCGGGATCCCTCAGAGCTCCCAAACACGTCCTTACAGCTCGGGGCTCTAAGTAGAAGTAGGCCGAAATATTGGTTCGCACCAATGACGTCAGTGGCTATTAAACTACCGGCAACGCCTGTCAATGGACCCACGCGGATCTGCTGTCGTTGCTATCCAGCCGATATCGGTGCACCACTACACTAGGTATGTGTGGTGGTCGGGCAATTGTTCGCGAGAAAAATGTAAACTTGAAGTAGTCTTTCAGTGAATGAATGTCATTAGATGTATCACCACTTAAAATTCTGGTTCTGATTCAGAAGTGATCTATCGGTATGCAACAGGATATTATTCTTGATAGAAAGTATTCCGGAATTTCTGAGAAGGTAATCACCCCTTATGCAGATTTAAGATCCAAATACTGAGACAAAATTGTTTCTTAGTGGACCGTCATGCAAACCCGCTCCCTGCTGGTAATGCTCGAATATTTGACGGACTGCAGAAAGAAAAATATTTCCTACCCCACCCACCTTGTATGTGCTTTTCCATGACCAAACTGTGATGACTTAAAATATAAATACATATAAATAAACATGTCAGTACCCTAAAGAATGATCTTTCTGTTAAAAAATGATCATATAACTGTCATGGGCCCGTAAATTACCTGCACTTTCTTCTTCGCCATTCCCCAAGTACCCGCGGAACTCCGTTGTTGTAAGGCCATTTGTGTATTTTGGTTTGACGTCATAGAATTATGTGTAGTTCCTGAAAGGGTAAAACTGTACAACGAATTATTATTATTATTATACTTATTATTTTATCATTATTATTATTACTATTATTATTATTATTATTATTATTGCTACCTAATTATAACATATCTTTAATAAGCAAGAGTTGTCAAAAGAAAATGGAGCGTGCCTTCAGCTATTATCATTAAAGGCAGACATTTTAGGACTTTCTATGTTTTTTTTTTTAGTGCTGCTCACTAACTTTTAGTTCCAAAACCAACTTGTGTATTGACGATTGGCCTCTGTTGCCCTTCCCAAAATATAGGTGTGGTCCAAATATCTACCCAGTAAGCATTCTACATAAATCTATAGCGGGCCGTTAGCGGCCCGTCAGGGTAGCTGACGGGCCGCTAACGGCCCGCTGTAGATTTATGTAGAATGCTAGCTGGGTAGGAAAACTTATCAAAGCCATGGTCTAACCATAGACTATCAGTCAAGGTTAAGTATCCATGACCCTCCCCTTTACCACCCCAATCATTACCACCCTGGCAGGCCCGGATCCAGGGTGGGCAAAGGGGCACATGCTCCCACCCCCTCCCCATCCCGAAGCGACCGTTAGTCATACCTTGCCCCGGTATTTTTTCGATATTATTATCACTTACCAAGCTATGAACGGATTCAGCAGATGACAAATTGGTGATATTTTTCTTATTTTTCCTAGAAACAATTTGAATGAAGTGTTAGACCCTATTTTCTAGTAAAAAAGATATTATAAAATGCCGTCTGCTGAAATTAGCCAGCATAAAAAGTGGCAAGATACATTGGAGGCAACATTATACGTCGCGCGCGACGACATTGCAGCAGGGAAGAAGACGTCCCTTTTTTAGCTTATATGTCAATGTACACCGATTGTTTAAGATGAGGTTTTACGGCCCTGTCAACAATATTTCGGTCATGTCGACCATCTCCCAGTGAGTGTGAGAAACTAAAAGATTGGATGGAGTGTGAGATCTGGTTCTACACTGTTTACTGAGGCCAGTCTATCCCAATGGCTAAGGTAATAAACACGATACCATCACGAAAACATGCCTATATAAGTCTGACCCCCTTAAACCCCACTTTTATATAGTAAAACTGGGGTTTACAGGGGTATACATTATTTTTCTTATTTCTGCTCAAAAACATAGATTGTGGGTACTCGTTAGAACCGCCTCGCCGAAGCGGTTCTAACGAGTACCCACAATCTATGTGTTGAGCAGAAATATGAAAAATATCAGAGTTTTTTATCTGAATATTTTTCAGTTTTTGGAGGTGAAATTTTCTATATATTTGAATAGGCGTGTTTTCGTAATGATAGACAAAAGGCTACAAATATTTTATTCTAACCTTTCGCTTCTTTCGTGGGAGGTGGACATGAGGGTAATCCCTGCTTCCGAATTTGAAGGTTACTCATTATAGAGAAAATGATGTCCTTTTGTCACGCGTTCTCCACATTGTATTCATGGATTAGTGTTTAGCAGACGACATTTATCTTTTTCAAGCTTTGTCGGAAAGTATAGAGCTCAGCATTGCATGTGACTAAGAGACATTCCCCATGCAGTGTTCGGCCTTTTACAGTGACAAAAGTAAGAAAAATATTTCTTAACGCACTTTCAAAAAATACAATTAGGCCAAATAAAAAAATTATGTGTGTTTAGGGTAACATGTTAGAAAAAAAATAGGCAGGGTAGGCAGTGTGTTTTTTTTTTTTTTTTTTTTTTTTTTGTTTTGTTTTTACATTTTTTATGAAGACTAATACCATTATTACCAAGTATATTTGGACTTTGCACATAATGCTCATAAAATTTTACCAAGTCTGTGTGATTTTCCTTAAACGTTTCTAAAAGTACTGATAGACTGGCAAACAGTGTAGACCCTTTAGGAGCAGTTTGATCTGGGTCTACACTGTTTGCTCAGCCCTTCTTATCAGAATGTTTAGCACTTTTTTTCTTTTTTTTTTTTTTTTTTTTTTTTTTGAGAAAACATGAAAAAAATTGCTAGGTTTCATCAGGAAAATTAGGTAGGGTAGGGTTACCCTAAACACATATTTTTTTATTTGGCCTTAGAAAACACTAAGCATATGCTGAGAAAAAAAATCAGCAGATTACAGTTTGAACTTTTTTTTTCTGATATTTAGAAGAAAATATGTTCCGACATTCCACGCAAATCGTCTCCTTGTAAGACAATTTTAATGAAATGTTAAAGCCTATTTTCCGCAAAAAAAAAAAAAAAAAAAAAAAATCTTACGTTTGTTGTCTCCTGAATATGCCAAGAGAGTGGTAAATATTAAAGAATTAGTTACAGAGAAGATGTCGCATACATATCACCAAGCAAAGTGCGTTTAGACCGTTCCTCATTCTTGCATGCCCGTCTTTATAATTAATAGAAAATGTCAAATGGCTTTTAAGACGAAATCCATGCGGTTAGTCGAAACAGTTTTTACTAAAAGCATTTGCTGGCGTATAGGACGTCTTACATATGCGCCATATCAAGATAAAACCTCCTTTGCGCATCTACAAACTGCGCATGCTTAGATGAGACTGCGCGCGCACGTGCTGGCTCGTCTGAGCATGCGTAGTTTGCACGGTTCTCGAATAAAATGCGCAGTTTGCCCATATTTGGATCATGTAGGCTGTTGTGAAACAGCAAACTGCGCGTGCTCTGGTCAGACTGCGCAGTCTGATTGCCCAACTGCTCATTATGTCCAGTGATACTTTGTATTTGGTATCAGAGGCCCAGAGTGATTCGAAACTTAGCAGAAGTTTAGGACATTTGTTTTGGTTTTCTAGGAGTTTCTCTTGGAGAAGTAAGACAAATATTTCAATATTTTGTCCGGTGAATGTTGCCCAGTAAGCTAAGGGTTAATGAGCCAAGGATATGCGGGAAGCTGTTACTTCCGACATCGCGAAAGTAAAGTCCGATGAAATTCTTTCGACTTCATCGAAAGTAAAGGCCCGAGTAATCCTTCCGACATCAGAGAAAGCAAAGGCCCACGAAATCCTTCCGACATAAGCGACAGCAAAAGGCATGCGAAATCACTCCAACATCAGTGGAATTAAAGGCCCGCGAAATTATTTCGACAACAGCGAAAATAAAAGACCCTCGAAATCCTTCCGACATAAGCGAAAGTAAAGACCTGCGAAATCCCATCGACATCAGCGAAAATAAAAGGCCATCGAAATCCTTCTACCATTAACGACGTAATCATTCCGACAAAAGCGAAAATGAAGTCCCGCGAAATCCTGCATCTGTGCAGTCTAGTCAGGTGCTTTGCTGTGCGCCTACCTCAAAACCAGGGCCTAAAGAATGTACAGTCGACTCTCGTTATCTCGAAATCCAAGAGACTCTCTGAAACACCTCGTACCTCGACGTATCAGATTTGCGGAATTGAGCAAAACAATAACTCGAACAACGACATTTAACAAATGAATAAGTTTAAGATACCGTATATTGAAAATATTGTGGAAAAGAGGAGAAATTGCTCTTTAGGAGCAATTTCTCCTCTTATCCACAATCTTTCGTTACCTGTTGTTAGATTCCGTGTTAAAACAGGGACCAGGTTTTCACTACTAGATGAGCGGTTATTCGAGATAAGCGAGGTCGAGATAACGAGAGTCGACTGTACGTGTATATAGTGAACAGTAAATGTCTAGATTCAGGACTGTGTATGTCTAGGTCTTTCGTTTATCAAAACGTCGGGGCACAGCATTTCCTATAAGATTGTATGTGCGCCAAGCAGAGACTCAGATCAGCACGCGCATCTCAGATTAGACTAGGTCTAGGTCTTTCGCTTTTCAAACAGCAGGGGCATACCATTTTCTACAAGGTTACATATGCAACCAACGAAGACTCAGCTCAGCATGCGCATCCCAGGCTGGTCTTAGTCTTCCGCTTTTCAAATAGCTGGTCACTTCATTTCCTACCAAGCTGCATGCGTGCCTAACGAAGACTCAGATCAGACTGCGCATCCCAGACTGGTCCGAGTCTTTCGCTTTTCAAAGAGACGGTGCACAGCATTTCTTACAAAATTGCATGAGCGCCTAGCGAAGACTCAGATCAGCATGCGCATCCCAGACTTTTCTAGGTACTTTGCTTTTCAAATAGCCGGGACACAGCCTTTCATACAAAATTGCATGTGCGAAGACACAGATCAATATGCGCATTCCAGACTGGTCTGGTCTGAGTCTTTCGCTTTTCAAACAGACTGGGTACAGCATTTCCTACAAGATTGCATGAGTGTCTGGCGAAGACTCAGATCAGCATGCGCATCCCAGACTTGTCTAGGTATTTTGCTTTTCAAATAGCTGGGGCATAGCCTTTCCTACAAGATTGCATGAGCGCCTGGCGAAGACTCAGATCAGCATGCGCATCCCAGACTTGTCTAGGTATTTTGCTTTTCAAATAGCTGGGGCACAGCATTTCCTACAAGATTGCATGAGCGCCTGGCGAAGACTCAGATCAGCATGCGCTTCCCAGACTTGTCTAGGTATTTTGCTTTTCAAATAGCTGGGGCACAGCCTTTCCTACAAAACTGCATGTTCGCCTAGGGAAAGCTCAGATCAGCCTGCGCATGGAATACATGTGCGGCAGTGAAGACTCAGATCAGCGCCCGCAGGCTGATCGGTCTTCGCTGTCCGCCTGAAGATGCTTTGGTTTATTTGGCTACCAACAGAGTGCCGTGCGAATGCGCGGATGCGCAGGCTGATCCGAGTCTTCGCTGGGCGCACAAGCATTTTTGTAGGAAATGATGTGGTCTGGCTCTTTATTAAAATGTTGCATTCCCTAGACTATAATTATGTATCTGATCACTTAAACTATAGGAGTGATTTGCAAACACAGAGTATGCAAACACAAAACCAAGAGGAGCATGATGGTCCTGTATCGCTCACCTGAGCTAACGACTCAAGGGCAACCCTGGTAGAGGACCACAAGATGAAGCTACATACCAAATATCAAATGCCCTGGCTTTCTAGTTTCAGTCAAGAAGATCTTTAAAGTTTTGCCAATATGAGTGTATGTAAAACATCCAAACACCATCACAAGAACTCAAAGGCTTAACATCTTTTTCAACAATCTTTCATTAATATCACTAAAGGAACATTTCTGTCAAATTATACAGAGTACGCTATATACAAACTCACTACTTTAATTGGCATATATGTTAATAAATAAATAAATAATGTAGATGTCTACTTTTTCGGTCAGTGACTTTTTTTTTCCGGTGACTTTTTTCTGTGACTTTTTTCCCGAACAACCCAAAAGCACCCCGACTTACAAACAAATCGCCTTATAAGCGGATTTTTACGGTTTTTTTTTTTGTTTGTTTGTTTGTTTGTTGTTGTTGTTGTTTGTTTTTTTTTTTGTTTTTTTTTTTTTTGTTTTTTTTTTTTTTTTGTTTTTTTTTTTTCGAGAAAATAAGGCTTCATCTCTGGGAGGGCGCTTGCTGGTCAGGTCAGCTTGGTACCGATGCTTGAACTGGGCTCGAAATGTTAAGAAAATAATACCCTTTTCACTGTGTTCTCTTAAAAAGTAACCTGTTTACTGTGTAATAAGAAAAAGAACTCCTTTACACGGCAGACATTTAAAACACTCGTTCTGTTGAAACACTTGATTTGTAGAATGCCACACCATTTTTTTATATTTCATAAACACAGATGTAGTGATTAAAGATTATATTCCAGTATATACGCAGGCTTTTTTAATAGCAAGTTACCTAAAGCAGGTATTCAAAAGTCTAAACATGAGACAAAAATTAAATTGACGATAATGCCAAACCATATGCACATCTATAGACCATAACAAAAGGGTCTGCAAAGTTTCAAATTGGTCGGTATAAAACTGTACGAGGATTTGCGTACCTTGTGCACACAAGGTACCCTCCGTCTGTCGTCAAATGCTTAAATCGAAAAAAGGGGAATAACTCCGCAAGGAGAACACATCGGAAAAACAAAAATATACGGGTCCGATTATTTTTCATGCGGATGATATATATATATATATATATATATATATATATATATATATATATATATATACATACAGAGGACTTGTTAAGGACGAGTATTTGGTGATAATTCTGGGATAATTTTCTCTTATTTCTCCATAAAAAACATATGAAGAAGCCTTGGCGAGGGGCTTCTAATGAGTACCCACAACATATGTTTTTATAGAGAAATGGAGAAAATTATCCCAGAATTATCACCAAATACTCTTCCTTAACAAGTCCTCTGATGTTCAGGATCCTAGCTCTAACCATTCCTGACCATAGGCAAAGCGTAACGGATAGACGGACAGAAATGGCTAAGTTCAAAAGTCGACAAAAGAGCCTGCAAAGTTTCAAATTGATCGGTATAAAACTGTAGGGGAAGTTGCGCATACAAGGTACCCACTGTATTTAAATGCTATTTGATAGTATTTAAGCCCAGAAATGCCTGTTCAAAAGTAAAAAAAAAAAAAAAAGTGACAAAAATAAAATTGTCGATAATGCCCAAATTACATGTATATCTGATCTACAGACCATGACAAAAGAGCCTAGAAAGAAACGTCAAAAAGATTGTCTTTGGAAAGAAGGAACACTCTATGGATTCAAAAATGGGAGTCTCGGTTTTATTGAGACTCTTCATAAGCAGTAATGACGTTTGCAATAAAAGTCAAAACCGAATGCCTTTGGAAACAAAGAATACGCAACACTCCTTACGCCCTCTAGCGTATACACGAGCAGAACTCCAGTTTCAAATAATGGGCCCAATAATCCCAAAGCATATAAAATATAATCTGCACTATGGCGATGTACGCTGAGACGTTCTACCGCCACCACACGACACTAACACCAGCTGCAGTGTAGTAAAATAAACGTCAAAAAAGGGGATTGCTTATGGAAACAAGGAACACACTATGGATTAGAAAAGGGGAGTCTCGAATGGGAGTTTTAAATTGATCGGTATAAAACTGTATGATGAGTTGCGCACACAAGGTACCCACCGTCTATCGTCAAATGCCTTAGTCAAAAAAGGGGATTACTTCTGCAAAGAAAACTTCGACGGAAAAACGAAAAGATACGGGTCCGTTTATTTTTCATGCTGATGCTATATATACAATTCATTACGAAAAAACGCCTATACAAATATATAGAAAATTTCACGTCCAAAAACTGAAAATTTTCAGATAAAAACTCTGATATTTTTTCATATTCCTGCTCAAAACATAGATTGTTGGTACTCGTTAGAACCGCCTCGCCGAGGCCCGCCTTGCCGAGGCGGTTCTAACGAGTACCCACAATCTATGTTTTTTAGCAGAAATAAGTAAAATAATGTATACCCCTGTAAACCCCAGTTTTACTATATAAAAGTGGGGTTTAAGTTGGTCAAAATTATATAGGCGTGTTTTCGTGATGTTCAGGATTCTAACTTTAACCACTCTTCACCGTATGCAAGTGTAACGGTCGGACAGACCAATATGCCCCGCAACTTCGAAGTTGGAGGCATAAAAAGAATTAAGAATGTTATCTGCTATAATTTTGCTTGGCTAACTTATTTTAGTTTTCACACTTACACCATCCCAGACCCAACCCTTACATATTGGATAACCGAATTTGTTCCGACTTAACACCTAAATTTAATATTATGCAGCCCCTAACACCACTCCCCATCCGAACGCTCTACACTGCCTTCACCATAGTGCAGATAATATTTTTTATTTCCTTTGGGCTCGGTGGGGGCTGGGGTGGGCGGGGGGGGGAGCGGTAACTTGGAGGTATATGTGGCCAGTATTTCGAAATCTACCCCTTTCATATACCAGGCCTTTGAAAAAACGGACCCATTCATATACTGTCCTTTGATTTTTATACCCATTTATTGCTGGTAGTTAGACAAATATAGCAGTCAATTCGAACAAGCAGCCTGGACAAATCTTTGAGCGTAAGAAATATACCAGGATGTCAGAAAAGTGAGACCTTTAACATACGAATCAAGAAAAATCGGGTCAGTCATATACTTTTTGTTGAAAACAGAGGGCTAATCATATACCTGGCAGCGCTGAAAAAGGGGGCTATTCGGCACGCACATCCGTACTACATCATATATAGGAAGTAACTCCTCCACCTCCCCTCGAGCCTTTCGGATCATTGGTCCCGTACTGGTTACTTTGAAAATAGAATACCGCTTAAGTGAGTCCCAGCGGGCATATGACGTTTATACAACGTCGGCTCAACGTCGATGCAACGTCATGACGTTGCATCGACGTTGAGGCGATGTTGTATTAACGTCATGTGCCCGCTGGGGTGCTAGGGGGTGTATGCAGTCTCGCAAACTACATAGCTGCATATGAAGAGACTTAATAAACCTGAGTCCCCGATTTTCGTTCTTTGTTTATTCTAAGATACCGCTAACTGGCTAAATATAGATAAAGTGAAATCCCATATTCTTTTAATAGAATAAAGGTTTGCTCTATATTTAGACCAAATCCACTTTAAATATTAATCTTGTTTCGCTGTATAATTTATACACGGGGTATACATTTCCAAAAGAAGAAACAAAAACACTGAAACAATTTGGTATGGATAATTTTGCATGCTAATCAAATATACACTGATATTAGATAAACATTAAGTACAAACTTTTTGCACAGAATTTATGCAAATAAAAATCTTAAATAATATTTACTGGCTAATGGGAATAGTTTATATAGAAATATAAACACAATGATTAATATGATTGGACCGGAGGCAGTTGGTTATCCATTCGATTCTTACCCAACCACCAGTATTAGTCTAATCGTTTTTTGTTTTGTTTGTTTGTTGTTATTGTTTTTTTGCTTTTTTTGTTTGTTTTTTTTTTTTGTCTACATAGGGTAAAGCAAAGTCTTTACCCAGCTAGCATTCTGCTAATAATCTATATTGGAGAAATAAAAAACACTTTAATATGATTGGACCGGTGGCAGTTGGTTATCATTCGACTCTTACCCACTAATCGTTTGTTGTTGTTGTTGTTTGTTTGTTATTTTGTTGTTGTTTTTTTGTCTATTTAGGGTAAAGCCAAGTCTGTACAGCTAGCATTCTGCTTAAATCTATATTGGACCGTTATCGGGCCGACAGGATTCTGTCGGGCCGATAACGGTCCGATATAGATTTAAGCAGAATGTTAGCTGGGTACAATAGTCAACTGTTCTTCGGTGTTGTTTTTCTTACTTTTTACTTGATTTTATTTGATTTGGAGTTTTTACGGCCCAGTCAACATGTTCAATGAATACCCACAACGTATGGTTTTACGGAGAATTCGAGAAAACTATCCCAGAATTATTATCAAATACTCCTCTTTAGCAAGACCTTTTGATTTTCATACATGTAGCTGCCCAGCAAATACACAACGTCCAAACAACGTCGTTACAACGTCGCTGTAACGTCGTGATGTTGGAGCGACGTTGTAACGACGTTGCTGCGACGTTGTGGGTTTGCTGGGTGAACAAGTAGATTATGTAATGACTTAAGCCAGCACTCCTGTCGTCCCAACCTGTTGCTATCAAAGCTCCACGTTTCATTTGATTCTTTCAAGACCTACATAATATTCAATATTATTCCTTTTAGAAAGAAGGAAAAAGGAGAGATACCTATATTATCATTCATGTCAGTATTCTGGTTCTCAACATTTCAGAAAGAATGAAATTTTAGGGGAGATAATTATATAATCATTTATGTCAGTATTATGGTTCCTTTCATTATTCTATCAACATTACAGGTATTAGGTTACAGTAGGGGAGATAATTCAATAATTACTCCTAATAGTATTATGGTTCTTTTCATTATCCTATCAATATTACGGGATATCAGATACTTTTCAACACTTCTTGAGTGTGATCAAAGGGGGGAGTGACTGATGGAAGGACAGTGGTGACTATACACTCACCCTCATGGAGCACAAATTATACTTAACCCATTTTAGTCTGGAAACCCCCCCCCCCCCCCCCCCCCAAAAAGGTAACTGGCAAATAGAGCAGACCCAGATCAGATGCCGCAGACTGCAGTCCCTGCTCAGGGTCTACCATGTTTACATTAACTACAGAAATTTCTACAAAACATAGTAATAATAAAAGCCCCTTGCGGGCAAGCGACCCCTGACGTCATAGCTTTGTTAGTAAAGGGTTGTAAGTTTTAAACATTTCAATAGCCCCTTCAAGTAACGTCCTGGGACAATAAAACCAGTAAGAAAAAAAAAGTTGGAAAAAAATAAAGAGAGGATAACCCCAAAAGCAAATTCACATCTGCAGAGCATGTAGAAGAAAATAAACGTCAAAAAGATTGCCTTTGGAAACAAAGAACGCATTACGGAGTAGAAAATGATAAGCCTGCAAACTTTCATAGTAATATGTGGAAAACTATTAAAGTTGCACACATTAGTTGTGTATTCTGATAGTAATGAGGCCTGAAAACAAAGAGAAAAATAAAGTGGGGAAAGCAGAAAAACAAATGAAAGGAAAATAACATTAGGATTATATCCAAACAACATGTACATCTTGAGATCATGACAAAAACACCTGGAATGTTTTAAAAAGTTTGGTATAAAACTACAAGAGGAGTTGCACCCACAAGCTACTCACATCATCAGGTCACACAAAAAACTAAGTCGAAGAAAAAGAAAAAGTTAAAAAACAATAATGGGAGGATAACCAAAAAACCACATGCACATCTTCAGACCATGTAGAACAAGTATGCATAGTTTCAAAATGATCGGTGGGTAACTGTAGGAGGAGTTGCGCCCACAAGGTATCTATTCTAATACTATTCAGACCTGGAAATTAAGTTGAAAAGGTGGAAAAAGTGGTAAAAAGTTAATCAAGAATATAATAGGAGAGGAGAATAGCCCCAAAATTGCATGCATATCTTCAGACCATGTAGACCATGTAGTGTGTATAGTTTCAAAATGATCGGACCATGTAGACTATGTAGTGTGTATAGTTTCAAAATGATCGGACCATGTAGACTATGTAGTGTGTATAGTTTCAAAATGATCGGAACATGTAGACTATGTAGTGTGTATAGTTTCAAAATGATCGGTGAAAAACTCTAGGAGGAGTTGCTCCCTCAAAGTATCTACTCTAATACTAATCGGATCTGAAAAATTAATTAAGTCGAAAAAGTGGAAAAAGTTAATAAAAAAAACGGCAGGACAAACCCAAAACCAACCCCAAACCAGACAACTTGAATTTTGAAAATAGACCAGTCCATAGAGTTGTGGTAGAAGAGTCCACTTGATGTAAATGGGTTGAAGACTGCCCAAGGAACATTACCGCCAAGTATGTTGTTAGATATGCTTACAGCATGCTGTGTCAAGTTTCAAACAAATTTTACTGTTTTTCTTACCGTATTTTCCCCAGATAATAGTTTTGTCTTTAGACACAAATGCCAAACCCTATTTTCTGGAAAAATAAGATAACAACAATTTAACATCTTCTGGATCCATCCATAGAGTGCTAAGATTAACTAACCATCACTTCGGATTATAATTTCAGGACAAATTTTGGTCACCATCACAATTCATAATTAAGAGGGCCATGATGGCCCTGTAACCATTTGAGTATCCTTCCAGCGGGCACATGACGTTAATACAACGTCGCCTCAACGTCGATGCAACGTCATGACGTTGCATCGACGTTGAGCCGACGTTGTATAAACGTTATGTGCCCGCTGGGCTAGCACTTTGAGAACCTGACCTAGAAATCATCAAGACAAACATTTTGATCAAGATTAATGGTGATTACAATAACAACTGTAATATCATTATTTCCGAGACCACCCAACGTCTATGACGTTACGTTACATACGTTAGTATCTTAGTTACGCTATTGTTGTTGATTAGTTTTTACTCTATTAAACACGCTATACTATTGAGCTTTGTTCTCATATTGGATTGGACATTACATTGGCGACGAGGATAAAAAGGGGCCAGAAATAAGGTGAGGAAAAGACGACACCAAAGAGATTATATCAGCTAGAACACAGAAAACAACGAGAATCAGCAAAGAAAAGAGAAATAAAAGCAAATAAGATAGATGACGAGATACGGGTTAGACATGGCCGACAATAACACAGTGACGATTATCTCAGAATCAAGAAGCCTATGAGCTCTACCTTTCCGAGTCACAGAAGATCAATTATCCACCGGTAAAGAGTGGGAGGACTGGCTTGAAGCAATTGAAAGAGAGTTCAGGTACTTTAAGATTAGTAGTCCAGCTGACAAAAAGGACGCGCTAATTATATATGGTGGCAAAGAAATTGCCCGTCTGGAGAAAAGTTTGCCAGATCCAACAGGAAACTTAAATGAGTATGAAAAGCTGAGAGCTAAAGTAAATGATTATTTTATGCCAAAAAGAAATAAACATTATGCCAAATATATTTTCTAGAAAATGCGACCAATAGCAGGTGAATCTACTGTAACATACGCAACTAGGCTTCGAGAAAAAGCTCAGGAATGCGATTTTAAAGATTCTTGCGATGAACGGACACTTGAACATCTCATTCAGACAATTGAAAATGAAGCTTTAATCCAAAGGTGCATATCAAAAGGATGGAGCCTATGCCAATTTCTGACCGAAGCAGGCCAGATCGAGGACATATCTTTACAAATGCAAGATATGAAAGCATCGCCATGGGAAAAAATCGCAATGGTAAATAGCTATAAGAAATCAAGAAGAAATGTGACAAATAAATATCAGAATTTATCAGATATTATGACGCAGCCATGCGCCTATTGTGGGCTATCAGGAATGCATCCAAAAGGAATAGATTGTCCGATATGGCAGGAGATGCAACATTTGCTTTAAGCTAAATCACTTTCCTACTGTCTGTCGGACGAAAATGAGCCATAGTAGCACACGTGAAAAACCACATACTCATGAGAGCAATCCTAAATTGATGAAAACAGTTGTTCAAAATGATGATAGCGATGCTAGTTCAGATGATGATTTTCTAGTTCAGGCAACAGAACATATGAGAATAAAGAAGGTTGACAGCGTTACCAAAGACGATACCGATCTATCAGATAATATCAAATCGCTGGAAGCGAGAATTCGGATACTGGAGAAAGATTTTAATGAGGCAAAAAACAGTCAGTATTCAGACAGTCAGGAAACAAAAACTAAAATATCAGCATTCGATGGCTTTGATAGAGAACCAGAAAGGCACAAGGTGAATAAGCAGCGGAAATCTATTGAAAAAACTCTTTGCAATTTAGAATCAGTTGACGATATTGATATATACCCAACACCAGCAGAAATTCAAGAAATCTTTCAGTATCAGCAAAGGAATCTTAAAGATCTAGAGTCAAAGAAATCATTTACAAAGGTTCAAAGAGATAAAGTATTGACTGACCAAAAGAAGATTTACCCACAAAAAGAAACAAAAGAAAAGAATTCAGATGCAACTAGGAATAGAGTAGCAACCCAATATCAACTAAAAGCAAATTTAGAAGTTTCGAGGAAGCTGCATGCTCAACTAGATAAAGAGTTCAGACAGAATGAAAGACAAAAAGAATGAAGAAAGGAATAGGAGAAGATCATGAAGAATGGAAACAGTAACCGATCAGCCTAATATAGGGGATAATAAGACAAACTTTATTACATATTAAGACAGTGCTTAAACACTTATAAAATGCATTTTTGTTTCAGTTGATGTTTTAGCAGAGGAAATGCTGCTTAACATTTGATCATTATTACAGTTTAATTTTTAATTAGCTATTTTTCATATACAAAATATTCCATGCAAAACATACAAACTTTTATAAAAGGGGAGAAATGTAATATCATTATTTCCGAGACCAGCCAACGTCTATGACGTTACGTTACATACGTTAGTATCTTAATTACGCTATTGTTGTTGATTAGTTTTTACTCTATTAAACACGCTATACTATTGAGCTTTGTTCTCATATTGGATTGGACATTACAACAACTAAGACAATGTAGAGTGCCAAATGGACCATGAAATATATGTCAAGGTCAATATGGATGACTGCACTAAAGAGATTATGCCAAGATGTATGTATGTATGTGCCAAGTATCACTGCTGTAGGACCCATAATACTGAGAAACTGACCAAACGCAAAACACAACAATATAAATTTACCATTAATATATAGGTCAAGGTCAAATATGATTACTTCATTTAAGAGGTCATGCTAAGATGTATACATGTACCAAGCATTACTGCTGTAGGACCAATGGTTACTGAGAGACTGACCTTAATTGAAAATGTTTACAAAGTCAATGGACCGTAAAATAATTATCCCGGTTTTGGACTTGACCTAGAAATCATAAACAAACAAAAATGAATAAGAATCATGATGGTTACTAACATAATGTGACCTCTGGAGTATTAACAAGGTTTTCCTTTGATTTGGTCTGGTGATCTAATTTTGGAATCCAAGTGACCCAGTTACAAACCTGACCCTAGAAATGATCCATGAAAACATTTTGAGCAAGATTCATGGTGATAACCTTAAAAATGCGACCTCTGTGTCATTTTGTTCTTGTGTTTTTCAGTCTTTTTAGTATTGCGATTACCTTGCTTGGGGAAGAGAGAGCTAATCTTAGTGCTTTTCGTACGTTTGCTCGGTTTGTGCTTGTTTTGATTTGTCGGTTTCCTCTTCCTCTTGGGGTCTGGGAAGGGCTGCGGTTTGTGATTGTGGCACTCCCTGGACTTTTCTCTTACCTTTTTTTCTATATAGCTATACAGGGAAAATGCGCCCCGACCCTTGTTGCCGTGTTTTTGAACAATCAGTTATGGTGGTCCCGGTGTTAGTCTTACTCTTTGTTGCTTTGTGGTTTATTCTACTAGGAGATTTGTTTTGTATCTTACCTTGTGTTATATTGTTTTTGTGTTTTCAGTCCTTTAAGCATTGCGATTACCACGCTTGGGGGAAGAAAGAGCTAATCTTAGTGTTTTCGTACGTTTGTTCGATTTGCGCTTGTTTGGTAGTGTCTGTTTCCTCTTCCTCTTGGTGTCTGAGAAGGGCTGCGGTTTGTGATTGTGGCACTCCCTGGACTTTACTCGTATCTTTTTTGAACAATGATGTTAGTGGGTCGCCAAAGTAACATTTCTGCCAAATTGTATCGAAATCGATCCTGTGGTTTCTGACAAGAAGATTTTTAAAGTTTTCTATATAGACATATAGGGAAAAGAGCCCTGTTTCCTTGCGGTCGTGTTTCTTAACATCTGAACAATCTTGGTAGAGGGTCACCAAAGGAACGTTTCTAATGATTAATCCGCCCAGTGGTTTCTGATAAGAAGATTTTTTTTAACTTTTCTATATAAATATGTACGGAAAGTAAGCCCCGTCCCTTGGTGGCCAGGTTTTTAATGAATCATGATGACTTGAACAATCATATAGACGGTCACCAAAGAAATATTGCTGACGAATTGTATTGAAATCGGTTCCGCGGTTTCTTACAGGAAGATTTGTAAAGTTTTCTATATAAATATTTAAGCCCCGCCCCCCTGGTGGCCATGTGTTTTAACGATTCATCATGGCCAAAACAACCTTGGTAGAGGGTCATCAAAGCAACATTTTTGCCAAATTACGAGATGAAATCGGTCGAGTAGAGAAAATGAGAAAATAAGTCCCCCCCCCTCCCCCACTGGCGGCCATGTTTCTTTTATTTTTTTTTATTTATTTTATTTATTTATTATTTTTTGACGAAGCATGATGGCTGGAACAATCTAGGTAGAGGATCATCAAGAAAACGTTGCCGCCATATGATATTGAAATCGATTGAGTGGTTTCTGATGAGAAGATTTTTAAAGTTTTTATTTTCTCCTGATTGTCGTAGAAGCCAGAATCCAGCATGGATTCCAGATCTTTGAACAATTTTAAATCAGTATCACGCAGTGATAATTCCTGTGACATTTGGTGAAAACTAGTTCAGTGATTTTAAAGAAAGTGTGGACGGACGGAGGACGACGATGGACGGTGAGTGATCACAGTAGCTCCCATTGCGCCTTTAGCTCAGGTGAGCTAACACAATGGCAGCAAAGACAGATTAACAATGAAGCTAAAAAAAACGTATCACTAGGGAGGAAAGTATTTTGCAGGATTTGCAAACAGGAGAATAGAATAACGTTTATGCATGCATATAAGTAGTGTTGAGCATTTCTAATTGCTGATCTGTGAAAAATTCACTTACAAAACTGATTTATCATCGCCGGTGTCTTGATGTACTTTAGGAACTTCTGAGCGGCAAGGAATGTCTTCGAGGGCTGGGCGATTTTTTTAGCCCGTCATATTTAGGTTAAAGCACTATCCTGCCTGGGAATAGTCCAAAAACGAATGTAGGAAAAAAGTCACGGAAACAAAGTCAGAGTCTTGGGTAGGAAAAAAAGTCACGAAAAAAAGTGACAAATTATGTTAATTTAGTTTTTTCATAACTGCTATATGAGCTAATGATTTAATGGTGTATAATTTTGCAAAGAACAACAAAATTATGAGTTTTTACATTTTTATTTTGAAAACAAAACTTATTTGTTAATAAAAGAACATCATCAATGACAGTTTGATTTAAATATTACTGTATATACATGTGTAATTTGTGCTGTTTTTCATACCTCCAAGAATGGTATATGCATAAGGAAAAGTGACAAAAGACCATCTCTAGAGTATCGAATAAACTTGAAGCTAAGTGACAGAGCGCGCTATTACAAACTGCATTTGTGTAAATAAATAAATAAAATAATGTAGATGTCTTCCTTTTTGTGCCTGTGACTTTTTTCCTGTGACTTTTTTCTGTGACTTTTTTCTTTGATTTTTTTCCCCCGACTTACAAACAAATCGCCTTATAAGCGGATTTTTACGGTATCTCTTAAAAAGTAACCCTTTTCATTGTGTAATAAGAAAAAGCTCCTCTTTACACGGCAGACATTTAAAACACTCACTCTGTTGTAACGCTTGATTTGTACAATGCCACAGCATTCTTTTTTTTTATGTTTCATAAACACAGATGTAGTGATTAAAAATTATATGCCATTCTGTGCACGCAGGATTTTTAATAGCAATTACTTAAGACAGGTATTCCACAAAAATGTTTTCTTACATGCTTATGCTTCTAGGGTTCAAAAGCGGGAAACTATTCAAAGGTGTATCTAAATTCAGAAAACTTGGGAGACAGGTAAAATTGTTCACCGAGGCTGTTTCGAGTAAATGCTCCTCACTGTATGGAAATTGTCACCAGATTTTATTTTACCCCTAATCAAGCGTTTTAGCAGACTCGCGAAAACATACTATTTTCCTATTAAAATAACATTTTTCCTACCCTAAATGATGACAGCGCTGCGCACTGCCCAGCTGAAAAAAAAAAAAAAAAAAAAAAAAAAAAACATTTTCTCTAACTAACAAGTGAAATCCCTCCATCCACCCCTACCCACACACACACTTGGGGGCTTCACTGCAGCTGGTGTTTAGTGCCGCGTAGAAGCCGTAGAACGTCTCCTCGTACTTCACCATAGTGCAGATTATATTTTCATTTCCTTTTGGATCATTGTGGTATTTTTGAAAACGGAGTTCTGCTCATGTATACGCTAGAGGCCGTAAGCAGTCTTGCAAACCTCATTACTGCTTGTAAAGAGCCTCAATAAAATCGAGATTCATTTCCTATCTGTATTGTGTTCTTTGTTTCCAAAAGCAACCTTTTGGATTTTTATTAAAATTTCATGTCACGAAATCGATTCAAGAATTTTCAAGTCTTATTTTCTCTGAAAAGTAATAAAAACTAGAAATGTGTTTGTAAAACACTATGCCCCCAACTATATGCTTGTCGATGCAATTCAGAAGTTGAAAAGGGGCATAACTCTGACAAAGTAATCCAAAGTTCACCAAATCTGGTAATGTACACGTTAACTGCTTGCAAAATTTCATGAGCCTAACTCAAGCGGTTCCTTAATGAGTTTGCGTTTAAGATTTTTATTTGCTAAAATGCGCAAGTCTGAAAAAGGGCCTAATTCCACCATGAGGAATCAGACAGAAAAGAAAAAGCAATGCATATATGAAATTTCAAAGTCCTAGCATACATAGTTCCAAAGATATCAGAAGTCTCAAAGGCATAACATACGAACGGACGAATGCGTACAGACAGACAAGCCCAAAGCAATATGCCCTCCCAACTTCTTCGAAGTTGGGGGCATCAATATTGGACAGATCTATACATGTTCTATAACATTATGATAAACATTTAGACGTTGGTCAAATATTCAATAGGTTTATACATTTGTACAACATTATGAAACAATGTGAACATGTAGACATCGGTCAAATATTGGATAGATTTATACATGTTCTGCAACATTATGTATGATAAACATGTAGACATCAGTACAAATGTTGGACGGATCTATACATGTTTTACAATACAATGATCTGCATGTAGACACTGGTCTAATATTGGATGGAGTTATACACATTCGACATTATGTTATACATCAGGACATCGGCACAAATATTGGATGTGTTTTTCTTGCATACCATATAAAGAAATTTGAGAATTTTGCTGGGGATAGAAATTCTTATCCTATCCAGGGGTAAGATTTAAAAAAAAAAATGAAATTGACAATAATGCCAAAACCACATACACACCTACATACCATGACAAAAGGGCCTGCAAAGTTTCAAATTCATCAGTATAAAATCAGTATAAAAGTGGTGGAGGGGTTGCGAACACAAGGTATCCACGGTAATGCACTAGTATTTAAGCCCCAAATATGGTTAAGTTCAAACGTCTAAAAAAGTGACAAAAATCAAATTGACGGGGCGATAATGCTAAACCACATGCACACCTACAGACCATAACAAAAAAAACCTGCAGAGTTTCAAATTAGTCGGTATAAAACTGTATGAGGATCTGCGTGCCTTTTGCACACAAGGTACCTACCGTCTGGCGTCAAACGCCTAAGTCTTAAAAGGGGATATCTTCGCAAGCAGAACACAACGGAAAAAAATAACGAAAAATAATCGTGTCCGCTTATTTTTCATGCTGATTCTATATATGTAATTTCAGGATCCTAGCTCTAACCATTCCTGACAGTATGCAAAGAGTAACGGATAGACGGACAGAAATGGCTAAGTTCACAAGTCGAAAAAGTGACAAAAATTAATTGACGATCATCCCAGCTAGCATTCTACGTAAATCTACATCGGGCCGTCATCGGCCCGTCAGCTACCCTGACGGGCCGATGACGGCCCGATATAGATTTACGTAGAATGCCGACTGGGATGCCAAAACCACAAGCACATCTACAGACCGTGACAATAAAGCCTGCAAAGCTTCAAATTGATCGGTATAAAACTGTAGGAGGAGTTGCGCATACAAGGTTTCCACTGTGTTTAAATGCACTTAAATAGTATTCTAGTAAGTCCCAAAAATGGCGAAGTTCAAAAGTCAAAAAAGTAATAAAAATTAAATTGTCGATAATGCCCAAAATTGCATGCATATCTGATCTATAGATCATGACAAAAGAGCCTACAAAGCTTCAAATTGATCGGTATAAAACTGTATGAGAAATTGTGCACACAAGGGCCGCCGTCTGTCGTTAAATGCTTAAGTCGAAAAAGAGGAATAACTCTGTTAAGAAAACCCTGACGGAAAAACGAAAAAAATACGGGCCCGTTAATTTTTCATGCTGATGCTGTATACAAAGTTTCAGGATTCTAGCTCTAACCATTCTTCACCCTATGCAAATGTAACGGCCGGACAGACGGACGGACAGGCCCAAACCAATATGCCCCTCAACTTCGGAGGCATAAAAAGAATTAAGAATGTTATCTGCTACAATTTGGCTTGGTTAACTTATTTTAGTTTACACATTTACACCATCCCAGACCCAACCATTACATATTGGATAACCGAATTTATTCCGATTTAACACCTAAATTTTATTATTATGCAACCCCTAACACCACTCCCCATCCGAATCCGAACTCTCTACACTGCCTTCACCATAGTGCATTCCCAGCGGACACATGACGTCTATACAACGTCGCCTCAATGTCGATGCAACGTCATGACGTTGCATCGACGTTGAGACAACGTTGTATAAACGTCATGTGCCCCCTGGGTTATTTCCTTTGGGATCATTGGGCCCATTCTGGTTACTTTGAAAATCGGATACCGCTTAAATGAGTGCTGGGAGGGGGGCGGAGTGAGTATGTAGCCTCGCAAACTACATAGCTGCATATGAAGAGACTTAATAAAACTGAGTCCCCGATTTTCGTTCTTTTATCCCGATCTTTGTTTCTAAGATACTGCTAACTGGCTAAATATAGATAAAGTTAAATCCCATATTCTTTAAATAGAATAAAGGTTTGCTCTATATTTAGACCAAATCCACTTTAAACAATAATCTTGTTTCGCTGTTGAATTTATACACGGGGTGTAATTTTCCAAAAGAAGAAAACTAAGACTCCATTAAAACAATTTGGTATGGATTAATTTGTGTATATGCTGATCAAATATACACTGTTATTAGATAAAAAAAAAGTAAGTACTGCTGTACAGAATTTATGCAAATAGAAAACCTACATAATGTTTACTAGCCAATGGGATTAATTAATATAGAAATAAACACACTTTGCATAATATGATTGGACCGGAGGCAGTTGGTTATCCATTCGATTATTACCCAACAACCAGTATTAGTCTAATCTATTTTTTGGTCTATTTAGGGGTTTTTTGGTCTTTTTAGGGGTAAAGCCAAGTCTTTACCCAGCTACCATTCTGCTTAAATCTATATCGGAGATTTAAAAAACACTTTAATATGATTGGACCGGTGGCAGTTGGTTATCCATTCGAATCTTACCCATCCAATCGTTTGTTGTTTATTTATTTCATTTTTGTTTTTTGTCCATTTAGGGTAAAGCCAAGTGCTTACCCAGCTAACATTCTGCTTAAATCTATATTGGACCATTATCGGCCCGACAGGATTGTGTCGGGCCGATAACGGTCCGATATAGATTTAAGCAGATACATCAGTCTACTGTTTTTCGGTGTCGTTTTTCTTCTTTTTATTTGATTTTATTTGAGTTTTTACGGCCCAGTCAATACTTCCACTGAGTATCCACAACATATGTTTTTATGGAGAACTCGAGAAAATTATCCCAGAATTATCATCAAATACTCCTCTTTATCAAGACCTCTGGGTCTTCATACATATAGCTGCCCAGCAAACACACAAAGTCGTGACGTTGCAGCGACGTTGTAACGACGTTGTTGCGACGTTGTGTGTTTGCTGGGTGAACAAGTAGATTATGTAATGACTTAAGCCAGCACTCCTGTCGTCCCAGCCCGTTGCTATCAAAGTTCCACGTTTCATTTGGTTTCTTTCAAGACCTACCTTATATCCTATAGAATTCCTTTTAGAAAGAAGGAAATTTTAGGGGAGATAATTATAACATAATTCATGACAGTATTAGGGTTCCTTTCATTACCCTATCAACATTACAGGTATTAGATTTACAGCAGGGGATATAATTCAATAATTACTCATATTAGTATTATGTTCCTTTCATTATCCTATCAATATCACGGGTTATCCGATACTTTTCAACACTTCTTGAGTGTGATCAAAGGGGGGAGTGGCTGATGGAAGGACAGTGGTGACTATACACTCACCTTCATGGAGCACAAATTATACTTAAATCATTTAGTCTGGGAGCCCTCCAAAACGGTAACTGGCAATCAGGGCAGACCCAGATTAGATGCCACAGACTGCAGTGTCTGATCAGGGTCTAAATGTTTACATTAACTACAGGAATTTCAATAAAACATAGTAATAATAAATATACTAACTGGATAACCTGCTTTTTGGAAATAGGCCAGTACATAGAATTGTGGTAGAAGAGTCCACTTTATGTAAATGAGTTGAAGACTGCCCAAGGAGCATTACTGCCAAGTATGGTGCTAAATATGCTTACAGCATGCTGTGTAAAGTTTCAGACGACATTTAGATTTTTTCTTGTCGTATTTTCCCTAAATAATAGTTTTGTCTTTAAACTTTCAACAAATCGTCCACAGGAGACAATTTGCAGAAATGTCAAACACTATTTTCTGAAAAAATAAGAATACTTAACACCAATCTTCTAACACCAACATCTTCTGATTCTACCAATAGAGTGCTAAGATAAACTAACCATCACTTCCTATTGTAAATCCAGGGCAATTTGTTGTCACCATAACAATTCATAAACAAGAGGCCTGTAACAATTTGAGTATCCTAGCACTTAGAGAACATGACCTAGAAATCATCAAACATTCTGACTAAGATTCATGGTGATTACAATAACAACTAAGATAATGTAGCGTGCCAAATGGACCATGAAGTCAAGGTCAAATATGGATGACTGCACTCAAGAGGTCATGCAAAGATGCATCCCAGCTAGCATTCTACCTAAATCTACATCGGGCCGTCATCGGCCCGTCAGCTACCCTGACGGGCCGAAGACGGCCCGATATAGATTTACGTAGAATGCTGACTGGGATGTATGTGCCAAGTATCACTGCTGTAGGATGAATAGTTACTGAGAAACTGACATAAAAGCATGAACATAACAAAATAAGTTGACCATGAATATAAAGGTCAAGGTCAAATAGAGATGACTGCATTCAAGAGGTCATGCTAAAATGTATGCATTTACCAAGTATGACTGCTGTAGGACCAGTGGCTACTGAGAGACTGACCTCAACAGAAAAAAATTAGTAAGATTCATGATGATTTCTTAAAAAATGTGGCCTCTAGATTGTTAACAAGGTTTCCCTTTGATTTGGCCTGGTGACCTAGTTTTTTACCAAAGTGACCCGGTTTCAAACTTGATCTTGACTTTATAGAGGCAAACATTCTGAGAAAGTTCCATTAAGATTGGATCAAAACTGTGACCTCTAGAGTGTTAACAAACTAATTTTTGACGACGCATGCCGCACGACGACGGACGACGAACAGAAGGGGATCACAATAGCTCACCCTGAGCATTTGCCCGGTAGTTTATTCTACTGACCGTTCTAAGGCTGTGGTCCTGTTGTTCTTACTCTTTGTAGCTCTTCGTAGCTTTGTAGTCTCCGCATTGCTTTCTGTTTTTCTATAAGTGTTGTGATGCTAGCATTGAGGTCACCGTCTTCAATAGCTGCCTACTTTGCTTTCTTTTTTAGTAGTTGTCACCTTCAACAGCTGCCTATTTTTATTTCTGTTTTACTAGTTGTGATTAAGAGTGGCAGAGGCACCCATGGTGAAGTTGACTGGCTGTAAAAGTGCTTTAAACCCCCGCTCCCCCCCCCCCCCCCACCCACGCACCCACCCACCACCGTCACCACCCACCCACCCCCGCCCCATCCCCGGTGGTTTGCTCTACCGACCGTTCTAAGGTGGTGGTCCCTGTGTTAGTCTTACTCTTTGTTGCTTTCTGGTTTATTCTACGAGGCGATTTATTTTGTCTTGACTTGTGTTATTTTGTTCTTGTGGTTTTCTGTCCTTTTAGCATTGCAATTACCTCGCGTGGGGAAGAGAGAACTAATCTTAGTGCTTTTCGTATGTTTGCTCGATTTGCGCTTGTTTGGTTTTGTCTGTTTCCTCTTCCCCTTGTTGTCTTGGAAGGGCTGCGGTTTGTGATTGTGGCACTCCCTGGACTTTTCTCTTACCTTTTTTTTTTTACTAACAAAAAAATCGTAAATAAAGTAAATAGGTCGAATGCCTAGAAAAGTGGTGAAAAGTTTCCAATGAAAATATCAACATCACATGCGATCCTTTAGGCCAAGTCCAAAAATATCTGCGAAATTTCAAATCCAACGGCCATAAACTCAAGGGATTGTCCATATGGTATGCACATTAAAGCGTGACTTGCGGACTGACGGACAGACGAAAGTACACATTTAGTGCAATAAAAACTCTCGTTCAGGACAGCAATTTTGAAATTTTGAAACATCGGTAATTTTCTGTTGTTTTTTTTTTTATTTATTTATTTTTTATTTTTATTTTTTATTTTTTTTTTTTATTTTATTTTTTTTTATTTTTTTTTTTTTTTATTTATTTATTTTTTTTTTTTATTTATTTTTTTTTTTTTTTTTTATTTTTTTTTTTATTTATTTATTTTTTATTTTTATTTATTTTTTATTTTTTATTTTTTTTTTGTTTTTTTGTTTTTTCGTCCGATTTCGATCATATATGCAACAGCATGAACGACAAATCACTAGTGTGTGGTTTATAAGTTTTCTGGGCCCAGTTGTTCAAAGCGTCGTTAGCTTAACGAGCTCTTTAAGGGTCATTTCTTTAACAGTTTTAGCGGATTCAATATACAATATTCTGAAATTTTTTGCTGAAAAAATGTGAGTAGCTTTTGCATTGCAAAAGCTACTCACATTTTTTCAGCAAAAAATTTCAGCATATTTGCATATCACTCGATGTAAATTTTAACGATACGTTAACTAATGACATCGTTAGTTTCCAACAACTGGGCCCAGGTTTTTGTGATCACTTAGCCCATTCCGAAATTGTTAAATAACTTACATGACGGTCACTGATGAGATCAAATTTGCCGAAACCAGTAAGTAGGACCTAGAAAACACGACACTTCAGCTGTTTTATTCCTTTCCATGCTGAATAAATTAAGATGCCCCGCCCACTTCTAATTGTCAGCCAATCAGAGAACTTGATCCAGAGTACTTGGTATAAATTTACATACTTAATGGCAAACAGTGCAGATCCAGATCAGTTGATTTTTTTTCAGACGCCAACTTATCTGCATCTGCACTGTTTGCAAAGGCAGGATATACCCGAGTTCAGCAGGAAAAGGGTTAAGTGTGGTCGTTACTCTCAAAGACCATTCCTTATAGAATCTATTGTAATTGCATATTTACAGCTAACATTATACATGTCGTTGTAGCTTTTGCCCTTAACTCGTTTTCCCCAGATTATGACTTTCTTGTTCGTAATCTGAAATTGTCCAAAGCTAGACAAACATCACGTTAATACACCTATATGAATTGTATACGTCTCCGCCATTGTTCTACATAAGCCATTTTAAAGGCTCCATATTGCTCAAAAACAGACATTTTATTATCCAAGAAAGGTGTAATAAACTGATATATGATATTAATACAATCATAAAATGTGGCACCTGACAGCCTCTAACATTTCCGTTAGTCTCTCATTCTTGAAATGAAATGATTTTTTATCAATCTCTGAATTAATGTTGCCAACATTAATTCAAAGATACGATAAAAAATCATTTCATTTTTGATCCAGTTCAAAAACGAGAGACAAACTGAAATATTACAGGCTGTCAGATGCCACATTTTATGATTCTATTTATAGTTTTTATAAACATTTCTTGGATAAAAAAAAATGTCTATTTTAGGAATATGGGACCTTGATGTCAGATAAATTCTATAACCGTTGCCCTTTGAATCAAAGTACACAAAAAGCACGACAATATTTCTGAATGACACTTCTATGTAGTTTGCAGGGCTGCATACGTGATACGATAAAAAATCATTTCTTTTCAAGAACGAGAGACGAATTGAAATTTTACAGGCTGTCAGGTGCCACATTTCTTGGTTGTATTAATATCATATATCAATTTGGGTATTAATACCATATATCAATTTGGGTAGCGAAATGTCTATTTTTGAGAAATATGGAGCATTTAACTGCAGCTAGTGCCAAGTGGCGTGTGACATTTGGAAAATCGAGTTCCTCTTAAGGCGGTGATAGTGGACGTATTCTGCCCTGCAAACTACGTTTCCGTCATAAGAAGACAGCCAATGAAACCTGGACTCCGATTTTCATTCTGTGTCGTTTGTTTGCTTCATAGATTTCTTTTCGCTCTTTTGTGTATTCTTCGTTTCCACGATTCCATTTGGCCTTTCTGAATCCTTTCATAAGGCGAACAAAACATTATAAATCCTGTAATAGGCTGTTACAACTCCCAGAAGACATGTTATGTAATGCCTTAAAACATTTTACATATAAACCGACCCTTTAGAAAACGGCGACTTCAGCGCATATGCGAATAGCAAAGATCTAGAATAGTCTGCGCATGCGCTCAGTTTTATCAGGATTTTTGGTATAGATCGATGTATTTGACAGTACCTTGTGATTCTGTATGCGGACAGCGAAGGCCCTGATCAGACTGCGCGCATGCGCAGTCTGATCAGGGCCTTCGCTATCCGCATATGCCTGCATACCTTTTTCGCATGGTAAGGCATCGTCATTTATATAAAGTAACAGTTTTAAAAGAGCTATCAAATATCTATGTCTGGTGTTTTTGTTGTTTATCTGTTTTTCGTCTTTTTGGTCTCAGCAGTGTTTTCATGTTACTTTACACTATAATAGCCCAAGATGTGCGTAATTTTATTAAGAATTAAGCATATCCGGAAAAATAATGTGGGATAAAATGTTGGAATAATACTACATTAATTAAAACCGAGCACCACTGTCACTACCTGGGATCGAACCCGGACCTCCTGCGTGACAGGCCAACACTTTATCGCGTTGCTATAAAAAGCCGGCTTGTTCCACAAGGCAGTACAAGAATATCATCCCGGGGGAGGTCGGGCTGGGGGCACTAACTATATAAGCATAGGTAGGGATGTGCTGACAAAAGGGGTCTTTTTTTCGGAATCTGTCGGGAAGGGGGAGGTAGGGGGTGTTTCAATGTAAAAAATCTGGGAAGGGATTCAGATATACCTGTCTGGAAAGGGTTTGCGTCTGTCTGGAAATGGGGTGGTAAACTACATTAGCCAAATGAAAACATTGTATATACCTTATTTGAAATTGGTATTGTTTGATTCTTGTTATACTTAATATTGATAATATGCAAATAACTCCTTGTTAAGTTAACTGACTGAGCAAATGATCATATATTGGTTGTCTACAATGGGGTATATGTTCTTACTTTTGTCTGGAAGGGGTCTGAATCATGTCTGGAAAGGGTTAGGAGTCCCGGGCTCCTGGCAGCACACACCTACCCTTTTTGATAGTAATTGCCCACTCGGCCCCCAACCCCCTCCTCCCCCCCGCCCCCCAATACACACACATAAACACCGGTGTCGCTAAAACATGCAGTTGTAAACTGGTAAAGCCGCCCTCGGTGGGTCAGTCGGATGCGCGTCCGACTTATGATGAGGGGTCGCTGGTTCGATCCCCGCCATTCTTTCGTGGAGATTGTCATGAAATATTTTCTACGATCATACTCTCCTTTACTGATTCAAGAAGGGCATTTTGTCAGTTTCTGGCGAAAGAATGCACAAGTACAGGTTAGCCGCTTAGAGTATGCTCAGGAAAAAAATTTGAATAGGTAGATTGACAGCTCAACATGACCTAAATGGGTTGACTGGGCATATATATATATATATATATATATATATATATATATATATATATATATATATATATATATATATATATATATATATATATATATATATATATATATATATATAATAATAATTCATTTTATTAGCTTATATTCTATTATATAATAAAACTTTAATGTTTCGAACCGTCTTTGGAACCATGGAAATTTCTTTGAGATATGTTCGATATGTGGGTAGTTCGAGCTACTGAAGATTAATCATTGTGCCAGATCATTAAGCAAATACAGATGAATTAGGGAACTCTTTAACTCTTTTCGATTTTCTACACAATAATTGTATGTTGAGTGTACACATTAGAATCGCCTCGATGAGGCGATTCTAATGAATACACACAACATACCATTTCATGATGAAACAAGGCATTTCCCTGAATACTTGTTTTCTTGAGCTATCGAAAGGTTTTCGTAGGGATTCAAAAACGAGTACGAATTAGCGATGGTAAATGAGCCATCGTGCTCAAGTTACTGAGGTTCGACTGTAGATAGTTTCCGGACAAAAGTGTGACGGACAGAAAGACAAAACTTAAGACAAAGCGTTGCTTCCTCTTATTACTCTCAATCAGTATTACAATAAAAATATAATAGGTTGACTTTGGAAACAAAGAACACGCAGAAGACCGAGCCTCGATCATTACGAAAACAAGCCTATTCAAATATACTGAAAACTTTACCCCCGAAAAATGAAAATTTTCAGATAAATTTCTGCTATTTTTCATATTTCTGCTCAAAACATACATTATGGGTACTCGTTAGAACCGCCTCGCCGAGGCGGTTCTAACGAGTACCTACAATCTATGTTTTTGAGCAGAAATAAGAAAAATAATGTATACCCCTGTAATCCCCGGTTTTACTATATAAAAGTGGGGTTTAAAGGGGTCAACATTATAAAGGCATGTTTTCGTGATGACTTGGTTTCATTAAGTCTCCTCCTATGGAGAAATGCGAGTCTGCAGGCCCCCTGTAGCATAAGTTTTACTCAAATTGATAAACTTTTGTAGTTTTAGATATACTCGTAATGATTCATGGATTAATTAGAAGGCCTCCACGCGGACCGAGTAAATATATGTTTTTATTACTATGGAAGCTGAGGGCCACGGTTGTAATCGTATAACGTTAGCTTAAGCCCCAAAGTAATTCATTACTGACCGTTCCAAGGTGGTACTTTCATTGTGGTACTTTCTGTTTAATGTTCTGTAGTGTTTCACCCACAAATGTTTCTTTTAACAATTATAAAAGTTAAAAATATATTCAGTTAAGTTTAGGTAGCATAATTGCCACCCTTTTTGGCAAAGGGTTGCCAACCCTGCTTGCCATCTGTTATTTTTGTTGTTTTTTAATTGTATTTGACTGTCTTTCCCTTTGATGTTGAGAAATAGATGTAGATCTGATTGTACGTGTTCCTGAGTTCACTAAGGGCACCTATTAACATCACGAAAACATACCTATATAATTTTGACTCTCTTAAACCCCATTTTTATACAGTAAAACTGGGGTTTATAGGGTTATACATTATTTTTCATATTTCTGTTCAAAAACATAGATTGTGGGTACTCGTTAGAACCGCCTCGCTGAGGCGGTTCTAACGCGTACCCATAATCTCTGTTTTGAGCAGAAATATGAAAAATATCAGAATTTTTTATCTGAAAATTTTCATTTTTTTTTTGGTGGTGAAATTTTTAATATATTTGAATAGGCGTATTTTCGTAATGATATTTATTGAAAAAAAAAATGTAAAACATGGGGCGATAATTTTGTAATTATTACGCATGATATGGTTGTACTTTTGGAATTAAACACTTTCTGCGCAAGACCATCGCTGTCCACATGCCCCGACGGCACTTTTTCAGATGGCGCCACCAGTAAAACACAACATCGTATATTGAGCCAGCACGTAAGAAAAGGGTACCTTTCACTAAGGCAACCAACAAAGGCTCAGGCGAGCCTGCGCAGAAGAGTTGCAGACATACAGCAGAGACATTGAGAAAGCTTCAGCCAAATAAATGCATGTCTGTAGCCCAAATATAGGAGTGCGCATGCGCATTTGAAGAACCATAAAATGTTCCTTTTTCGTGTACCGACTCATATAGATGTTAATGCACCCAGAGTTTAAAGACATGGGTATTCTCTAAGGAATTTGAAAATTGATACACAAATGAGTGCATTGTTTATATGATTTGCAAGTCTTGAGGGAAATGTTTCCTGTATTTTTAACTCAAAATGTATTAACTAATATATTACACATCATAACAAGAAAAATGCCTAATTACATTTTGGACCGGGTTTTCCACTGAGTAATCACTTTGAAAAAAGGTTAACCGAAAGGTAAACCTCGAACGACGCCCGACAACCCAGACATCGCTATCTTGAAGAACAGATATTTTCCGTGAAAAAAAAAAAAAAGTCCAAAAATACAATTTCTTCCAACAAAATGCTGGTAACTGATGTAGTCACTGGTAAGTATATAGAAGACGCTCAGCAACTGAAGCTTTAACCTGCATAATATCAAAATATTTCAAACCAATAAGAAGTTATGTAGGCACAAGAGTTTGACTAAGAACTTCGTTCAGGGGAGATAAATAGAAAAAAGAACAAAGCAAGAGTTGTCCTTCTTGCACGCGACACTCCTACTTGCCTTGATATATGTCCCTACCAAATATTATCAAATAGCTCAAACAGAATAGAAGTTATGACCTGGACAAGATTTCGATTTCAGGGGAGATAAGTACATAATAAAGAAAGTAAGAGTTGACTCTCGTTTACATGCAACACCTTTTCTATTCCTTATCTATGTCTCTACCAAATATTATCAACATATCTCAAACCATTAAGAAGTTATGGAATGCACAAGAATTTGGCTTAGAAATTTGTTCTAGAAAAAGTAGAGAGCAAGAGTTGTTCTTCTTGCTTGCACCACTCCTACTTGACCTGATATATGTCCCTGCCAAACATTATCCAATTATCTTAAGCAGTATGGATGTTACGGCCTGCACAAGATTTTGGCTTCAGGGGAGATAAGTACATAACGAAGACAGTGGGAGTTGTCTGTCTTGCATGCACCATTCCTACTGATCCTCTTATTCATCCCTACCAAATATGAAAGCAATCTACTGAAGATAAAAGGTAACATATCACAAAGTTAACCAAAAGGTAAACCTTGGACGCCTTCCCCAGTAAGCATTCTACATAAATCTATAGCGGGCCGTTATCGGCCCGTCAGGGTAGCTGACGGGCCGATAACGGCCCGCTATAGATTTATGTAGAATGCTAGCTGGGTTCAGATGAGATTAAGTACAGGAGAAAGTATGAAATGACTCTCTTGCATGCTACACTCCTACTGGTCCTTATCTATGCCTCTACCAAATATTATCAACATGTTTCAAACCATTAAGAAGTTATTCAGTGCACAAAAAATGGCTTAGAAATTTGTTCCGGGAAGATACCTAAAAAGGAAGAGAGCAACACGCGCACACTTACTGGTCCTCCTCTTCAGCCCTACCAAATATGAAAGTAATCCACCGAAGAATAACATATCACTTTGAAAAAAAGGTTAACCAAAAGGTAAACCTGGGACGACTTCGGGTGAAATACGTGCATAACGAAGAAAGTGAGAGTTGTCTTTCTAGCGCGCGACACGCCTACTGGTCCTCCTCTTCATCTCTACTAAATATGAAAGCAATCCACTGAAGCATAAAGGTTACATATCACTTCGAATAAAGATTAACCAAAAGGTAAACCTTGGACGACGCCCGACGCCCGCCCGCCCGTACATCGCTATTTTAAAGAACGGATTTAAAAAATAAAAATAAAAAATCAAAAAAAAATAAAAAAAAAATTATTATTTTTCTTCGGATTCCGTTCTATACGCTTTTGACGTTTTCAAATGACCTCATGTTGCGTCATCTACAATAATCACGTTAGTGACGCAAATAATAGTTACGCAATCATGTCATAACGTCCTTGCGACACTCTGTTTTGGTGTGTTTATTATACATAGCAATCGCAAAGCCATCGGGGAAATAATGTGTTATATGGATTTCATTCAATTATTTGATATGTGACGATGTATTTTCTTCTTCAGTTAAGAAATAACCTTAAATTTAACTATTTATATAGGAGAAATTCTTGAATTTTCGAAACCAGTATCAGACTGTCATAAAACGAATCTACACGTAACGTTATGACCCTAAATATTGGGACAGACAGGACTGAGCAAACAATGTAGACCCAGATCAGACGCCGCAGTAGGCGGCGTCTGATCAGGATCTACACTGTTTGCCACTCATCCAGCACTATTTTAGATACATCAACAAGCAGTAAAATAGACTATTTTACATTTTAGGACAAGTATGGAAGGAGTTCATATGTCCCAATACTTAGGATAAACTAAGTATTTATATGATATTGGTCCGGATAAGAACAACTTTCTAATGACAGCTATAAATGATGATTTGGTATTTTACTCGCTTTCAACATTATTCAAGTCATATCGAGACGATGGGAGAGTGACAAAGGCTCTGTTCAGTGAAGCGCCTTACTGTTACGTGCTGATTTCCTCCTTCAGCAGGATTCGAACCCGGAGTTCCGTTTCCAGCCGGGATCGAACCCGGAACCCTATAATCCGAAGTTGAGAGCTCTAAACTCTTAGCCACCCGAAAACGTCACTGACAGATAGAACATAGCTACTTTTCGGCCATAGCAGGCTAAAGTTTAAGCTTTCGACAAGGTAAGCGCTCTTATGTATTTGCACAATATAGGCCCTGCCCCTTTTCAATGGACGGTTTGATAAGCAAAATGGTTTCATAAATTATTTCTGAGGTTTTTACATACAGCCACAAAAAGAAATGCTTCATTTATTCAGCATTCAAGTAAACCCCTACCTCCATCCTACAGCTTTACCACTTCATAAAGTAAAACAATGTGTATTTTGTAAAGTAACGATTGCAAATATAATTTCATAAGTTTTTAAATACAGTCACAAAAAGAAATTCCTCATTTATTCCGAATTCAAGTAACCCCCATCCCTACCTTCACTTTCACTGCTTGTTGAATTTTGTAATGCAAAAAAAATCGCATAAATTAGTTCCGAAGTTTTTAAACACAGTCACAAAAACAATTGCTCGACTTATTCAGCACTCAAGTAACCCCCACCCCATCCGACGCGTTCACAACTTTATGTGGTACTGACGAGAATTTTGTAAAGCAAAGGTTGATTAAATCATTCCTGATGTTTTTAAACACAGTCACAAAAAATAATTGCTCTATTTATTCAGCGCTCAAGTAACCACACACCAGCCTACACCTTTACCACTTTATTTAATAAAAATGGGAATTTAGTAATGTAAAAAATGTATGCCGTGACGCTGGTTAACCCTATCAGGTCGGTAGATCAAGCAGATACTTATATAAACAGTGTAGGTCCAGATGACATTACGAAAACACGCCTATTCAAATATCTAGAAAAGTTCACCGCCAAAAACTGAAAATTTTCAGATGTAAAACCTCTGATATTTTTCATATTTCTGCTCAAAACATAGATTATGGGTACTCGTTAGAACCGCCTCGGCGAGGCGGTTCTAACGAGTACCCACAATCTATGTTTTTGAGCAGAAGTAAGTAAAATAATGTATACCCCTGTAAACCCCAGTTTTACTATATAAAAGTGGGGTTTAAGGGGGTCGAAACTATATAGGCGTGTTCTCGTGATGGAGACGGCTGACATACCCTTTTGTGATAGTTGGGATGTGCCCAAGTTCAAAGATGCAAGGGTCCATTTCAGAAACTCAAGGGTTAAAGTGTAAGACGCTAAAAGCATGCTGTTCTGGGACATACTAAAAATAAGACAATAGTTCGATAATTATTCCACCAGAGACCCTAGAGAATCAAGCGATCTTTCAAAACATCAGACAATTAGTGTATACAAATATTCTTGTAAGACTAAATTTCACAGTTAAAGCGTTAATTTACCATTTAAGGAGAATAGAGACATTTAGTAGGTTTAGCGGTATTATTTACAAACCCAGCAAACACACAACCTAGCAACAACGTCGTTACAACTTCGCTGCAACGTCGTGACGTTGCAGCGACGTTGTAACGACGTTTTTGTGACGTTGTGTGTTTGCTGAGGACAATTTTTGTGACCTCCTGTTGGTTTTCCTGAATATAAAACGCCTTCTGATAAAAGGTCTACTCTAAAAATGTTGGTATATTCGGTCCTTCATAAAATTGATAATTATTGATATAATTTATTTGATCGAAAATCAAATTTTGTCAACGAGAATAACGGCTACTCACTTTTTTGAGGTCATATACGGTTTCATAATAACGGTTCAAAAGATGCAAAATAGTTTGAGAAAAAATCTGTTCGCACATGATTGTCCTATACAGGAGCACCAGATTTCCCTCTCCGCCTCCAACACCCCTGCCCACCACCACCGCACAAACATAACGCCGCCCTCCTCCCCCTATACACATGAATGCAGCCTCTCGCAACAAAAGTCTGAAACGGGGATTCTTTTGGAAATACGGATGAAATCAAGATCATTCAGTCAAATCTACCTTAAGCAAGCACTGTGAGTGTGCATATGTCACACATACGAATACGTTACAGATCTGTTACATATGCGCACAGTTGTACGCGTACGTAACAATTTGTTACGTATGCGTACAACTGTACGCATGTGTACATTGTAACACATGACAATTTTAATGTGTTACGTACGTTTGCGTACAACTGTACGCATATGTAGCATGTGTACAATTTAGTGTGAAGCTTTCGTATGCTATGTACGAACCATACACATATGTAACATCTGTTAATTACATGAAGTTGAGGTCATATATCGGTGACGGTTACTGTGACCGATTTGTTTCTTAGTATGCATGTTTTTATTTGACACACAGTTCTATATACAAAAGTAACGTTTTGGTACCTATATATGTAGAACAAACCTTTATGTTTAATGTTACATGTAACGTATATTATCATTGATTTTATATGTATAATAAACAATGTAAGATATATATTTACCGTGTATGCAAAGATATTACAATCACTTGATATGCATGGTTTCCCGTCTACGTTGCTAATAGCCTATAACTGGAAGGTCAAGTTGCATTTTTGAAATGCGGTAATGTTGTTTTTACCTCATGTCAGGATATAATAGGATCTTCATGCGACATGCTTCTTACGCATCTAAGGGATCAGTGGCCGTGTTTGGTGTTAACCATCACGGAAACACTCCTATATAATTTTGACCCCCTTAAATCCCACTTTTATAAAGTAAAATTGGGGAATACAGGGGTATACATTATTTTCTTATTTCTGCTCAAAAACATAGATTGTGGGTACTCGTTAGAACCGCCTCGTCGAGGCGGTTCGAATGAGTACCCACAATCTATATTTTGAGCAGAGATATAAAACACATCAGAGTTTTTTATCTGAAAATATTTAGTTTTTTGAAGGTGAAATTTTCTATATATTTGAATAGGCGTGTTTTCGTAATGCAACATTATCACGGCTGCTTATCTCCACACGCGCAACACCGTATTGTGGAAAGAAATCCTAAGGAGGTCTTCCGGACGTGGTTGCGACGAGTCAGTTAAGGTGGCGTTGGAGGTGGGTGTCAGGTGAAATAAGACAGACATTTTAGCACGATCGCCGATAGCCAAAATCGGGCGATATTATTCAACCTCTTATTTTAGTTTCCCATTCAGTCAGACCGGAATTGTAGTCTTTTAAGCCAATGTGGAACAAAAATCTTTCTCCAGGCAAATTCATCAGACAACAAACTGGTAATAGTTTTTCTTTCTTACTTTTACCTCAAAATTAGGCAATGACACTTCATACAAATTCTCTCTAAAAAGGAAAGAAAATAAAAAAATAACAACATCCGACACGTATACAATTTAAAATATACATATATCTTCGAAATATCTCGTTCACAATTAACCCTTAAAGTGCTAATCACAAACTGCAGCAGACTCTTTTTTTTTTTTTTTGTTCAGAGAAAATAAGGCTTCTAATTTCATGTGATTAGTCTGTTTTAAATGAAATATCAAGTTTTATTTTCTCTCTCTTAAAAACAATTAAATAGATAAACAATAAAATTAAAAAAAAAAAAAAAAAAAAAAAGAATGTCGTCTACCACTACAGTATAGGTCAGTACTTTAAGATTATCATTTTATTTCTTGAACTGTTTTCCATTTATGGTTCTTAGGATCGATCTTCTACGAAAAACAACTGTTTCAGATTTTTGAGTCGATTGTTTGCAATCGATCCATTGTATATAAACGCCAAAATTTCCTTAAGCTAGTTGTCCATGTGATTATCATTGACAATCATTGACCAATGTAATCAAACCGCGCGTTAGACGAAGTATGTGTCTAGATTTTTAATTCTTCCAGGCAACTGAGTCACACAGAGGCAGCGTTAGACGAAATCCAGGTACCTGTAACGGTTATTTATAGCCGCGCTATTCTTGTCGCTGTGACGTCAGAGTGCAGTGCAAAGAGGGTTATCTGTAAAACCTGGACTGGGACATTGGCAAACAGTGCAAACCCAAATCAGACGCTATAGAACGCGGCGTCTGATCAGGGTCTGCACTGTTTGCTTAAATTACAGGCAGTTGAGGGTTAAATGAAACAGGCCTTGTCCCCTTCCAGGACCATCTTCCCAGTCTACACTCAGAGACAATTGACCCACCAGTGCTCTCAGTGCTTTGATTATTCTTCCTCTTGGTGTCATTGGTAGGCTATGATCTGTGATTGTGGCTCTTCCAGGACATCTCCTGTACTAATTTCAAGAAAAGCAAGCTAAAAGCAAATGCTGTTTTCGAATTGTCCAGCATAATCTATTATGGGACTTTTTTATCATAAGGTGCCTTTTGTTTTGGCCTAGCTAAAAAGAAATATTGTCTTAAGGCCTATCCACAATGCAACAAACCCGCCCACTGTACCAACACATCCATTAACCTTTGTCATTCTCTGAGCATATTCAGCAGACGACAAATTGATAATTTTCTTATTTGAAAAAAAAAATGGATTTGGCGTTTCATGCAAATTTTCTCCATTGGAGATAATTTGCATGAAATGTCAAATCCTGTTTTCTAAAAAAAAAATAAATAAATAAAGAAAAAATTAGAAAATATTTCAAAACGTAGTCTGCTGAAATTTTTTTTACCCAGAATGCTAAAAAAAAAACAAAAAACAAGCGCTTACATGACGTGGATTAATCACATAATTTCTTTTGTACGGGAATGAAAATTAATCAGTTTGGTTCCGTTTCCTGTTTCTGTCTTAACCTTTAACACTCCCTGGGCTAATTCAGCAGACGACAAATTGATGATATTGTTTTACAGAAAACAGGTTCTGACATTTCATGCAAATAGTCTCCAATTTGCATGAAATGCTAAAATCTGTTTCTCTCTCTCTCTCTGGCAAAAGTAAGAAAAAAATATTTCAATATGTAGTCTGCAGAAAATTTTACCTAGAGCGCTAAGCAGTGAGAACATATACAGAATATTCACAGAAGAGTCGTTTGTTTTCGATCCAATCTGATTCTACCTCCACGTTAACCGTTATAACTATCTGGGCAAATTCAGCAGACGACAAATTTTGACCCCCTTAAACCCCACTTTTATATAGTAAAATTGGGTTTACAAGGGTAAACATTATTTTTCTTATTTCTATTAAAAAACATATAGATTGTGGGTACGCGTTAGAACCGCCTCGGCGAGGCGGTTCTAACGAGTACCCACAATCTATGTTTTAAGCAGAAAAAATCAGAATTTTTATCTGAAAACTTTCAGTTCTTTGTTGTGAAATTTTTGATAGATTTGAATAGGCGTGTTTTCGTAATGACTAACATACAAAAAAAAAAAAAACAAAAAAAAAACAAAAAAAAAAAAAACATATTTTTTCTTACTTTTACCATAAATAGAACTTGACATTTCGTGCGAGACGATTCGCACGAAATGTCAAATTCTACTAAATGGAAAAATAAGACCATATTAAACTGGCGCCTGTTTGTATTTGATTTCAGCAGGTTAGAAGTTAACAGCGATTATAAAAGATTGGAAACCAAGACCATTTCAAAATGGCGTCTGTTGATATTTAAATTCAGCAGGTTGTGGGTTAACAGCGAGTATAAAAGACACTTATATATCAGTTCCCTCGGCAAATTAGGAAGAGATTTAACTTTCTGGAAAGGTATGTATGAAGTCTATGTTTCAGTATTTAATCGATAATACGAATTCATTCAGTTAATTTACGACTAAATAGTGTTTTTTTATACTTATTGTTTCAGATTTTTAGACAATTTGTATTGTATTTTAAAGTTTTGTCATTGCCCCATGGTTTGTATATTTATTAAATATTTCATACTTACGATAATAATAATAATAATAATAATAATAATAATAATAATAGAAATAATAATAATAATAATAACTAATAGTGTAAGTAGTAGTAGTAGAAGTATTGCAAGAGCAAAATAATAATAATAATAATAATAATAATAATAATAATAATAATAATAATAATAATAATAATAATTGTCATTTGTTATTAGTAAATTGGGAGTATGTCATGAGTAAATGATGTTTTTTTTTTTTAATATTTGATATTTCACTTTTTTATATATATTGTGGTAAACAATAGTCTTTTACAGCTTTGCCATTGTCAGTGGTTTGCATACATTTTTTAAACATCTTTTATGCTTACTATTAATACAACATGTTTCAATAATAATAATAATAATAGTAATAATAATAATAATATTAATAATAATAATAATAATAATAATAACAACAACGTTATTTATTCTTATTATTAATAGTATTTTAATTCTTCTATTATGAGCGCACCAAATATAGGGCAACTCAGATATTTTTTCTTAATTCTCCTTGACATTACGAAAACACGCCTATTCAAATATATAGAAAATTTCTCCTCCAAAAACTGTAAATTTTTCAGACTAAAAACTGTGATATTTTTTTCATATTTCTGCTCAAAACATAGATTGTGGGTACTCTTTAGAACCGCCTCGACGAGGCGGTTCTAACGAGTACCCCAATCCATGTTTTAAGCACAAATAAGAAAAATAACTTATACCCCTGCAAACCCCAGTTTTACTACATAAAAGTGGGGTTTAAGGGGGTCAAAATTGTATAGGCATGTTTTTGTGATGACATAGCATGTTGTGTCTCAGTGCACCAAGAAAACATGCCTATATAATTTTGACCCACCTTAAACCCCTCTTTTATATAGTAAAACTGGGGTTTACAGGAGTATATATTATTTTTCTTATTTTTGCTCGAAAAGATAGATTGTGGGTACTCGTTAGAACCGCCTCGCCGAGGCGGTTCTAATGAGTACCCACAATCTATGTTTTGAGCAGAAATAGGAAAAATATCAGAGTTTTTTTATCTGAAGATTTTCAGTTTTTGGAGGTGAAATTTTCTATATATTTGAATAGGCATGTTTTCGAAATGGATATGATTATGGTATGTCCATCCGTGGTGACATATATGTTTAAGATACATTACTCTATAAAATCACATGCTGAAATTGCTTCTTTAAAGGTTTAAAATGGCCACAGCCGTCTTTTCTGTATTTTCTTCTTCTTCGTCTTCTTCTTCTTCTTCTTATTATTATTATTATTATTATTATTATTATTATTATTATTGCTATTTACATGAGAAGTAATTATAGTTCAGTTAAAGTATGAAAAATGTTTCTTCTTTAAAGATCTGTGCTGTTTCTATTATTACGCCGGCATTACGACTACTATTATTATTATTATTTACACGAGAAAAAAATACTATAGTTTAGTTAACGTTTGAAAATGTTTCTTATTTGCAGATCTGTGTTGTGTCTATTATTACCCCGTTATTACGACTGCTATTTAGGGTTTGAAATAGGGAAAATGGCATTATTTGGTCAAAAAAGCAACCTGTTTGAAGAGACGAGCAAATTCCATCCTTTTGGAATTGACCCCATTTCGGAAGGGATTTGAACAGAAAGTCACACATTATATACGAAAACACGCCTATTCAAATATATAGAAAATTTCACCTCCAAAAACTGAAAATTTTCAGATAAAAAAACTCCGATATTTTTTCCTATTTCTGCTCAATACATAGGTTGTGGGTACTCGTTAGAACCGCCTCGGCGAGGCGGTTCTAACGGGTACCCACAATCTATGTTTTTTTATAAGAAATAAGAAAAATTATGTATACCCCTGTAAACCTCAGTTTTACTATATAAAAGTGGGGTTTAAGGGGATCAAAATTATGTAGGCATGATTTTGTGATGAAAATTTATTTCTCTTGTTAAATGTGGTTGATGCGTATAAGAAACCGAACGGAAAGTCTCAAAATTCATTTCTCTTGTTAAAAGTGGCTGAAAATCTACCACATGTAACCAGTCCCCTTAGGCCGAGCGCATAAACGCCCTCAAACTACAGTAAAACCTCGATGACTCGAACACCGATGGCTCGTTTACCTTGGATGATTCGAAGTCTTGAGTCCCCACGAAATTCTTCCGATAGCTCGAAAACAAACATTTAGGGAAATTTCCTTATTTTATCATGAAATTGTATGTTGTGTGTACTCATTAGAATCGCCTCATTGAGGCGATTCTAATGAGTACACTCAACATGCCATTTTGGTATAGAAGATCGAAAAGATTTCCCTTTAATTATCACCATTTCCTTCCTGACCTGGCGACAGGATTAACACTCGGTGGTTCGGATTACCGATGTCTCGAATTAATTTTCATGGTCCCAAAGATGTTCGAGCCATTGAGATTTTACTGTATTATAGGCACAGAGCTTAGCCCGGTTTGGGAACTATGAATGAAATGGGCTGTGAAGTGCGAAACTGTTGCAAGTATGAAGGGAAGAAATGGCCATGTTCCGTGTTATTCAAATTTTGAGTTACATCACGAAAACATGCCTACATGTATATAATGTTGACCCCCTTAAACCCCATTTTTATATAGTAAAACTAGGGTTTACAGGAGTATACACTTTTGTTCTTATTTCTGCTCAAAAATATAGATTGTGGGTACTCGCTAGAACAGAAATATGAAAATTATCCGAATTTTTATCTAAATATTTTCACTTTTTGGTGGTAAAATTTTCCATATATTTTTTAATAGTCTTGTTGTCGTAATGATGACAGCGAAGCCATGACCTCGATGCGGTGATACGACACTTAGTCGGGGTCCGGACTTCCCTGTCATGCATTAAGCCATTAAAAAAAAAAAAAAAAAAAAAAAAAAAAAAAAAACATTTATATTTTTAGGGGAAGCGTAGGTCATTTGTATCGATACTGAATTTCGCTTTTTTTTATTTTATTTTCCTCCCATTGTTACCCTCTCTTCTCTTTCATTATGTAATGAAATTTGTTGGTATATCCGCCGTGGCTCTTCTCATATGTCTTCTCATATGTTTGATAAATGCTCTACATGATGTTAGCTCAGCCAAACTGTATGTAATAAAGAATAAGAAAAAAAAATATTCGGAAGAAAAAACACATACCAGAACCAAAAATTGCGATCTCTTAAAGGCACCATATTCCTCAAAAGTAGACATTTTTATCCAAGAAAGGTTTCAAAAATTGATATATGGTATTAATACATAAAATTTGACACCTGACACCCTGTAAAATTTCAGTCAGTCTTACGTTTTTGAACTGGATCAAAAATGAAATGTTTTTTTGTTTTTTTTTAATCGTATCTCTAAATTAATGTTGGCAACGTTAATTTAGAGATAAAAATCATTTCATTTCAAGAACGAGAGACTAAATGAAATTTTACAGGCTGTCAGATGCCACATTTTATTACTGTATTCATACTTTATATCAATTTACTAAACCTTTCTTTGGGAATAAAATGTATATTTTTGGGGAATATGGAGCCTTTAACAAACGGCTGTTCTTTATAGATTTTGGAAATAATATTCATAATAGCAGATTTAAAATTCATTACAGACACCAACAGATTTCACTAAGAAATTCTCCAATCGTGCGAGCTAGTATTCCAACCATCTTGTTTTTGTTACGCTCGTATTCTTTATGTTAACTCAACTACTCCGAATGAACTCTTCTACCTCAACTCTTAAGACAGGTCCATTTCTGATAGAAGGGACGTGGGCTACTTTTTATTATTAAAATCTTTTATAGAATTTTCCTGTATTTAATGTAAACAGTGAAGACCCAGATCAGACGCCGCGTATTGCGGCGTCTGGTCTGGGTCTACACTGTCTTACCATATGAAAGCCGCAACAAAGGAATGAAGCATAGCTGAAAAAAAACTTTCCACCTGTCGTGAGATCCGAACCCGGTCTGTCCGGATGAAAATCCAATGCTCTAACCACTGAGCCAAAGAGTCGACTCTCTGACGCAGGTGTCAAAGATTGAATATATACCTACACGCTATGCGTAATCTGCCAACACTCCTTCTCTTCAAAGAAGTCATCATTTATGATGACGCAAAGCCATTTTCGGCGAAATAAAGTCCAATTCCGGACGAGCCCCCACCTTACAACATGAAAGTCGCAACAAAGGAATGAAGCATAGCTGAAAAAAATTCCCGTCTGTCGTGGGATTCGAACCTGGTCTGTCCGGATAAAAATCCAATGCTCTAACCACTGAGCCAAAGAGTCGACTCTCTGATGCAGGTGTCAGAGATTGAATATACATCTACAAGCTATGCGTAAACCTGCCAGACAGATAATCGAAGGTAGGAATGATAGGCCGTAACAACAGTTTACCAATGTCCTATTTCTGAAACGCTAAAAGGATTAATATCAGTATAAGGGTTTACATTGTTAGCGACCACCATTTCTTTTCTAAATATTTTTTCTTGTATAAAATAGTTGTTTGAAACTTTCCAACATTGTATCTTTAAATGAATACATTTCATGCTGCAGGGGGAGGACTCTAGTGTTGTTAACCCTTCTCTTGCTAAACACGATATGCCCTGTCTTAGAAAACAGTGTAGATCCAGATCAGATGGCTTCTATTGAAGCCAACTGATCTGGATCTGCACTGTTTGTCATTCAGTATGTGAATTTATATCAATAATCTGGATCAGGGAATCTGACTGGCTGACAATTAAAACTGGGCGTGGCATCTTAATTTATTCAACATGACAAGGGTTAAAACTCGTGTCCGATTCCTCGCAATAAAATATGATTAATCTAATCTAATCTTGCGAAGGAAATGCAACGCAACTTGTCTACTACAGCTACGTCAGAGAACGCTTGAGACTGAGTGTTTTAGTACATCAATATGGCTTTTGTGGGGAAGTTGAATTGAGATATCACACAAGTTTTTTTGTTGTTTTTTTTTCAAGCATTAACATTGTGGGGTCCCGAAGAAGTTGTTTTAACGCAAGACCGCAGGCCAATGTAAAATTTCTCATTGAAAAGCCTGAAAAAAATCATTTATCAATAGTCGTATCTATACGATTTGAGGATTTATAAACAAAACATTAAAAAAAAAAAAAAAAAAAAAAAAAAAAACAGGTTCAAGCAGCAAATCTGTCTATTCGACCACGGCTTCAAACCGGTATATTCCGTTATCTATGCAAGAATTTATATTCTTGTATAAAATAAAAGTAAAAAAAGGCCCTCGTATACATACTCCTGCTTGTAGCCGTGGTCAAATGGGCGGGATCATGTGGTCTTTGAATGTGGCCTTTAATTAAAAATTCTCAAAACGGGCCATAGATTGTTTACATAACGTTAAATAAAATAACGTTGCTGCCCTGAAATAAGCATTTTGTCCAAATATTTGTTGACGTCAGCTTCATTCTAGTTTTTGCGGAATAACGTCTTAGTATGCAACGTACAAAATACGACTATTTAAGAAACATTTTTTTCTCCCACCGTTGCCTGTATGAGATAGGCTTTTTGCCGATGTGAGAAACTTCTGTCTCATACGACCTTGCTGGTCCTAGGAACAATCCACTTAAAGGTGGGAGAAAAAGAATCCATCATGAGCCAGTTCATGCAGGATAGGGCAACCTCGCCCTAGGGGTAGTAATTTCAACCAGGGACTCGGAAAGCCTCGTCCATCGTTGAAAATCGTATCCATCAGGTGAGATTTCCCTATCCTGCATGGACACTCATGGTGGATTCTTATATTCTTTACTGTGAATTATCGCGAATAACGTATGGTGTTGGAGGGCAGATTGCAAAGTAGGCCTTTCAATTCCCAACGGCGTCGCGGAGTGAATTAGTATTCTCCCGACAACACCATGCGTTAGTTGCGATAATTCACGGTAGAGAAAACATATTTCGATTCAAACATGATTCAAAAAGGCAAATCGACGTTGTTGCAATGTTTTCCAAAGAACTCTTTAGCAGCGGACGTCGCGAGAAGTAAATGGTTACCTGCGACGTCATCAAACGCGCCCCTTTTGTAGGCACTACTTTGACGATGTGAATTATTGTTGTTTGATCATGGTGACGTTTCCATTAGGCTCAATGGAAAAACGTCATGTTAAAATTCTTTTTACTTTCTTATTGTGTGGTTTTTGGGCTTTTCGATTTTTTTAATTGAACCATTAAATTGAATTATACAAATCACAAGCAGAGCATTCGCGCATGTTTGTGTCATCGCATTTAAAGCCCATCGCTCAGAAGATGTCTGAGTACTCGTGACTCGGCCTGGAGTTTTGTGTTCAACTTCCGGGGGCACGACAACAGTTAATTCATGTAAAAGAACAAAAAAAAAAAACAAAAAAAAAAACATGTACGTGTTTTTTTTTTGTGTTTTTTTTTTTTTTTTTTTTTTTTTTTTTTGTTTTTTGTCGCGATATAACATTACACGACAGTACGAAATGGTTCTCTATTTGACTCCTATAATTAAATTCTAAACTGCAGACAACTAATTACTGTTTATTTTGTCAGAGAATAATCACAGTACGGTTACAAAACCTATGTAAACCGTAAACATTTAAACCATAGATCTAGATAACTAATTTTTTAACAAAAATATTGACATTTTTCTTATTTCTCCACATAACCATATGTTGTGGGTACTCATTAGAAGCGCCTCTCTGAGGCGGTACTCATTAGAAGCGCCTCTCTGAGGCGCTTCTAATGAGTACCTACAACATATATTTTTGTGAATAAGACAAATAAATATCATGATAACCTCTAATCTATAGCTAGATAAGCAATGGCATTTTCACATTTTCACCATATAGTATGGGAAATGGGGAAGATTTTGATTATTAAGCACATTAAGGGTGATTTATGCAGTAGAAATATTGCTAGAAGAAATTAAGAAATTAAAAAGCATGTTTAAAAAATTGTAAGAGTCTGAAAATCGGCCTATAAATTAAACTCCGTGTGATTGTGCATTTGTCACACATATGAATACGTAACAAAAGTGTTACATATGCGCACAGTTGTACGCATGCGTAACAAATTGTTACGTATGCGTACAACTGTACACATATGCAACACATGGAAACGTTAATGTGTTGCGTTTGCGTACAACTGTATACGCATATCTAACCTGTGGACACGTTAGTGTGAAGCTTTCTGATGATATGTACGAATCATACTCATATATAACACATGTTCATTACGTGAAGTAGAGGTCGCTATTTCGGGAAAGATTACTGTGACCGATTTGTTTCTTAGTATGCATGTTTGTATTTGACACATGGTCCTACTTACAAACTAAGGTTTTGGCATCTATATATGTAGAAAAATCTTCTATGTTCAATGAAACATGTAACATGTATTATCATAAAGACTTCTCATCTCGAAAACACACCTATATAATTTTGACCCCCTTAAACCCCACCTTTATATAGTAAAACTGAGGTTTACAGGGGTATACATTATTTTTCTTATTTCTGCTCAAAAACATAGATTGTGGGTACTCGTTAGAACCGCCTCGTTGAGGCGGTTCTAACGTGTACCCACAATCTATGTTTTGAGCAGAAATATGAAAAAATATCAGAGGTTTTATCTGAAAATTTTCAGTTTTTGGAGGTGAAATTTTCTATATATTTGCATAGGCGTGTTTTCGTAACGAATTGTTCGTGTTTGTTATCTGTAAATTAAGCAGTGTTAGATATATATTAAGAATGTATGCAAAGATATTGCAACCGCTTGATATGCATGGTTTCCCAGGTGGAAGACGTTTGTTTATGTTGCTAATAGCCTGTAACTGAAACTTCTAGTTGCAAAAATCATTTTTGAAGTGTGGTAATCTAATATATACCATAAGGGGCCATGGGGTACATATTACACAGACTTGTTAAAAGGGAACGCAACCTTAATATGTATTGTGCTTTAAAGTAAAGAACTTTACAAAGAATGAATTTTGACACAAATGTGATCAAAATCGGTGGAAAATTAAATAAGTTATAGACAATTGAACATTGGTGGAATGGGCGCCGCCATTTTGAATATTTAATGAGATTTCATAGACAGTAAAATTCGTTTTATAAAGGTACTTATTCTCATAAAGTTTGGTTTATTTAGGGGGAATTGGTTGCTTGTCACTAGAATTAAAAGATTATAAAAAAAAGCTGTAGCAATATTAATTTTAAAATCTCTTTATTATTGGTTTTGCATATTTAACTTGGGCTGTGTGACGTTACAAAGCCAACAATATGGCGGCATCCATGACAGCCATTTTTAATATATTCAAAGCACCATAACTTTCTTATTTCTAGGCCGATTTTGAAAATACTTGCATCAAAATAAATGACTTGTTGAGCACTTTACTCCAAGATATACTTACAACTTATATTGCGTTCCTCTTTAAGGTAATGAGACGTAACAGCGTATGTGACACGGAAAAAAAAACTGTTTCATTTTTACAGGTGTGTCATGACAATAGGTCTGTTGTATGTTTGTGTCTTCAGTACAGAATAAAACCACATTCTTGTAAAAACGCTGACTTCAGTCACCACCTTTGTTCATTGCCCACAGATACGGAGACGTTCGTACCCCGTCACTTTGGTTCTTTTGCTTCAGCATCTAGATTTCATTAGCCACTACTTCAGGCAAATCTGTTGTTTTAAAACTTTGCACCTAAACATTATTCAAGAACTTGTTCCAGTGTTACAATAAATAAATAAATAAATAAATAAATAAATAAATAAATAAATAAATAAATAAAACTGTAGCTGAAGTTTTCACATTTGTTCGCGGATTTCCAATGTAGAAACGTAATGTAGTGGACAAAGCCCCTACTTTTATACAGCGATATAATAATCATTGAAACAACTATCAATCAAAATAAAATGCTCATCAACCGATCTCTCACAGACATCACGAAAACATGCCTATATAGTTTTGACCCCCTTAAACCCCTTAAACCCCACTTTCATATAGTAAAACTGAGGTTTACAGGGGTATATGTTATTTTTCTTATATCTGCTCAAAAACATAAAATGTGGGTACCAGTTAGGCGGTTCTAACGGCGAGGCGGTCCTAACGAGTACCCACAATCTATGCTTTTGGGCAGAAATAAGAAAAATAATGTATACCCTTGTAAATCCCAGTTTTATTATATAAAAGTGGGGTTTAAGGGGGTCAAAATAACAAAGGCATGTTTTTTTGTGATGGGATACTTCCACTAAAAGATAGGGATAAAAGGAAATGAGTATTTTCCGAGTAAAATACCATCGAAATTCAATCTTTCGAACAACTTTGTGACGTCGAAATTCGTTCTAGGCAGGGTAATTCGAGCCACTGAGGGTAAATCATAGCGCCAGGTTAGGAGGCCAACGGGTATATTTTACGGATACCTTTTCAGTCGTCTATGAAATAATGGTATGTTGAATGTACCCATTTAAATAGCTTCGATAAAACAAGAAAAATTGCCTAAAATATCCCTAAATACAGTCGAACCTGGTTATCTCGAACTCCAAGGGACTCACTGAAACACTTCGAGATATCCGTACTTCGACATATCAGACTTGAGAGAGTGAGGAAAACAATAAATTGAACAACCACATTTAACAAATGAATATGTAATTTGACTCCTGAAGTTAGAAATATATATATATATAAAAACATGTGGAAAAGAGGCGGAGCAATTTCTCCTCTTTTCCACATTATTTTGTTACCTGTTGTCATAGTTTCATGTCAAAACAGGGACAAGACCTTCACTTCGAGATAAGCGGTTATTCGAAAAAAGTGAGTTCGAGATAACGAGGTTCGACTGTACTTGTTCTCTTGAGCTATAGGAAGAATTTCCTAGGGATCTCAAAAACGAGTTCGAATCAGCCATCGGGGTTCGAGTCAGCGAAGTTTTACTGCATTAGTATCTTACTTAGCTCTTGCTAGAGAGCTTATCAGTCATTCCGGCACCACGTGGCTTTTATGGGAGCTTTTAGCTTTTAATTCTGAGAACGAAAGAGGAATTCAACAGGCGACAAAAGAGAGATCATGTGACTTATAACAGGATGTCCCATATTATCCGAATCGTACTCTGAATTTTGAAAAAAAAGTGATCTTTTGAAAGAAAAATTGTTTCCTAACTTTCATCAGAAAATGGGACTTGAGATTTCATGAGACGAGTCACGTGAACTGTTAAGCCCTGTTTCTAGACAAATGAGACAAATGTTTGTTTTTGTGTTGTTGAGTATACAGTCGACTCTCGTTATCTCGAACTCGCTTATCTCGAATAACCGCTTATCTCGAAGTGAAAATCTGGTCCCTGTTTTAACACAGAGATCTACCAATAGGCAACAAAATATTGTGGAAAAGAGGAGAAATTGCTCCTTAGGAGCAATTTCTCCTCTTTTCCACAATATTTTCAATATATATCTAACTTAGGAGTCAAATAACATATTCATTCTGTTAAAGGTGGTTGTTCGATTAATTGTTTTCCTCAGTTGCGCAAATCTGATATGTCGAAGTACAGATATCTCGAAGTGTTTCATAGAGTCCCTTGGAGTTCGAGACAACGAGAGTCGACTGTATTTAGTTAGCGCGAAAAATATTAAGCTTGTTTCCCTCACTGAACATCAGTCATGCCAATTTCTGACAACTACACTGAAGTACAATGGCGCCAACATTTGTCATCGTCTCACCAATGACTATATCACGATTCGTAGTATTTTTCCTAAGAGCCTGTGTGACTAAGATTGGAGAGTTTCCGCCTTTAGGAATTAGGTTAGGATTAGGCCTATTTTGCAGTTATGGACAGTCCATACAATTTGGCAGACAATCACACAAGGGAAAATAGCTGACTAACTAACTAAATAAACGAGTAAATAAATAAATGAAAATTGTTGAACATTGTAGTTTGTGATGCTGTATATATAAGCCCCTTATCAGATCCACTGGCTGATGTGAATCTTTACTGGTTACATATCATCCTTGGCCCCATAAACATTTTTTTCTCACGGCGCAGCTCAATGAATGAATAAGTAAATTCAAAATATTAAATTCAAAATATTAATTAACATACAACATTTCGACAATCCCGTTTTCCTGATAGTACCAACCTAATAACTACCTTACAAATAGTTCCTAGCTAAAGTTGATAACCAAAAGTTCTACATCAAAACATATTAAGTATCCTTAAATACACTCCGATGCTTCTAAATATCGAATAAATACTTTCAACTTTTGAAGAAATGTTCGATCATATTGGGTACAATATCGGCGGACGAATATGAATGCTCTAGTAACACGCGCCAAATCTATATTGTTGTGTAAAAAGTGTAACCCGAGCCGCAGTCCTTCTTAACACCTAAAAGGACCTTTTCCACCGAAAAGGCACTATCGCGTACCGAAGAGAACTTTGTATGATATTACAATTTTTATATGACTTTTGACACTAAAAAGAAATTTTTTACAGGCAACCGCCCCCATTAGCACTCTCAGTCCTTTGATTTTCTTCTGTTTGCAAGAAGCTGAAGTGCATGTCCACAATTAAAGCACTGACAGCACTGGGGCTTCGATTGTCTCTGAGTGTAGGTTGAGAAAATGGTCCTAAACAGGAATTAAAACTGTTTCGTTTAACCCTTGACTGCCTGAAATTTCAGCAAACAATGCAGATCCTGATCAGACGCCGCGATCTGCGGAGTCTGATCTGGGTCTGCACTGTTTGCCTGTATTCCAGTCCGACCTCGTCACACGGCGTTCTGACGTCACAGCAACAAGAATAGCGCGGCGATAAATAACCGTGAACTGGATTTCGTACAAATGCGCGGGCTAATTTCATTGGTCGATAATAATCACGTTGACAACAACCTTCAGGAAATTTGAGGTATATATACTATGGCTCGATTGTAAATATTCGACCCAAATACAGTCGACTCTCGTTATCTCGAATTCCAAGGGACTCTCTGAAACACTTCGAGATATCCGTACCTCGACATATTAGAGTTGAGAGAGTGAGGAAAACAATAAATTGAACAACCACATTTAACAAATGAGTATATAATTTGACTACTGAAGTTAGAAATATATATATAAAATAATGTGGAAAAGAGGAGAAATAGGAGCAATTTCTCGCAATTTCTCCTCTTTTCCACATTATTTTGTTACCTGTTGTCATATTAAAACATGGACCAGATTTTCACTTCGAGATAAGCGGTAATTCGAAATAAGCGAGTTCTAGATAACGAGGTTCGACTGTATTGGGAATTAGACTATATAGTGTGGAACGCATTTATGTACCAAAGATAAAATTCTTATCTATAAACCTACAATTTTCGTTTAAATCCTTCAAGAATAATCATAGGCAATCCGATACGCTAATAACATTTTATTTTATTACTATTACCGTATTCGCTCTAAGCATTCGGAGAGATAGGCTTGAGCAAAAAGTGTACATTCCAGAAGACGCGGCGTCTGATCAGGGTCTACACTGTTTGCCACTCATCCGGCAATTTTAAACACATTAACATACAGAAAAAAGAGACTGCTCAAATTTTAGAACAAGTATGGTAAGGAGTTAAGATGTCCAAATACTTAGGGTAAAGACGGTAAATTTACGAGTACAATATAATGGTCATACATATTTAAATAAAATTGAGTCGGTGCGCATGTTCTGTTCTATTCACAAAGTCCTTCCGTTGAATTGTGGGAATGTCACATTGCAGGTGTAACCATCTGGGTTTACAGAGGTAGTCTGAAGATTGCAATGATTAATTTAGATTGTACCTTGTGGTCGGGTGGTGCGAAGGTGCTGTGTATCTTACATCACTGGGGCGTCCAACTGATATTGGCTTACAGTTGGGCAAGGCCTGCTATCCTTGTAGTGGGTAAGGGTAGAGGGGGAATGTTTTTATTTCTTCTGTTTCTTCACTTTCATTCCTGTTCCTCTTTCTTCCCTGTCCCTCTCATTCATCTCCTCTACTCTCTCTTCTATCTCTTTTCTCCCTTTCTCTGGGAGACGACACAAAATGACCCTCAAGGGTTGACGTGTCGTTAAACCCCAACACAATCAAATCAATCAAAAACCTTCCTGAAAATAAGGGTAATTACAGTCGAATCTCGTTATCTCGAAATCCAAGGAACTCTATGAAACACTTCGAGATATCCGTACTTCGACATATCAGATTTGCGGAACTGAGGAAAACAATTAATCAAACAACCATCTTTAACAGATTAAATCTTTAATTTTACTCCCAAGTTAGAGATACGAGTATTGAAAATATTGTGGAAAAGAGGAGAAATTGCTCCTCAGGAGCAATTTCTCCTCTTCCACAATATCTTGTTGCCTGTTGGTAGATCTCTGTGTTAAAACAGGGACCGGATTTTCACCTCGAGATAAGCGATTATTCGAGATAAGCGAGTTCGAGATAACGAAAGTCAACTGTATATTATATTTTTAAGACAACAGCATGTACTATTTAAATGCAGAGCGTGAGTTGTAAATGTATACATTGTAATCATGTGGCTAACTCTTTGTTACTGAAGAACCTCAGAACACACACATACAAACCATGTCATACAGAGAGAGAGAGAGAGAGAGAGAGAGAGAGAGAGAGAGAGAGAGAGAGAGAGAGAGAGAGAGAGAGAGAGAGTTCAGTCGGTATTCGCTTCGACTCAAATTTTTCATTTGTAGGGGCGAAATTTTGGATACAACTGCACTTTTTGGAAACCATATTGTCCCAAAATATTCACCCACAACATTTTTACCTTATTCCGCTAAATTTTCAACAAGTCCATTTTACTTCCTATAAATGAGTCCAAAATAGCTGTACGGGTGGCTAATAATGTAGACCCTAATCAGACGCAGCGTTCTACGTCACCTGATCTGGGTGTACACTGGTTTCTCTGGCATATCTGTCCGGAATACGTATAGTAAATATGGTGATTTGTTCAAGTAGACCCTAAAGAAATTTGAACCCCCTATTAAATACTCCTGGAACCATCCCTGGTTTCGGTCAAACATCGTTGAAAGGGCTTTTTTTGAATGGTGTATCCAGTAAAACCTCGATGCCTCGAACACCGACGTCTCGTTTACATTGGCTGATTCGAACTCGTTTTTGAGTCCCTAGGAAATTCTTCCGATAGCTCAAGAAAACAAATATTTATAGATATTTTAGGGATTTTTTTTATTATTTTACCATGAAATGCATGTTGTATGTACTCATTATAGTCACGTCATCGAGTCGATTCTAATGAATACATCCAACATACCATTATTGTATAGAAGATCTAAAAAAAAAAAAAAAAAAAAAATCCTAAATTATCAACATTTGCCTTCTGAGTTTGCGCTATGATTAACCCTCAGTTGCTCGAACTACCCATCTCTAGAACAAATTTCCATGGTCCCACATATGTTTGACAACATTTGCCTCTTGACCTGCCGCTATGATTAACCCTCAGTTGCTCGAACTACCCATCTCTAGAACAAATTTCCATGGTCCCACATATGTTTGAGCCACCGAGGTTCGACTGTATTAACATTACAGTCGAACTTCAATGGCTCAAACATTTTCTAGACCATGGAAATTTGCTCTACATATGGGTAATTCGAGCCACTGAGGGTTAATCATAGCGCCATGTTAGGAGACAAATGATGATAATCTAGGGATGTCTTTTCTATATGCTATCAAATAAAGGTATATTGAGTGTACTCATTAGAATCGCCTCGATGAGGCGATTCTAATGAGTACACTCAATATACATTTCATGGTAAAATACGATCCTTGCCCTAAGATACACATTAATACTTATTCATTTTATTTTATCTTTTTTAATTTTTTTTTTTTTTTTTTTTTTTTTTTTTTTTATTTATTTAAATTTTTTTTGTTAGCTAAGCTGTTGAAAAAATTCTTAGGCGCTGAAAAATGAGTTCGAACAGGCCATGGTAAACGAGCCATCGGTTTTCGAGTCACTAAAGTTTTTTCTGTATTTTGTAATACATGTCAACCCTCTTTATACCGACACTCGATACAACGACAATTTCGTTATAATGACATGTTTATGTCACAAAACTTTAGCTCAGGAGGTGACAGTTAATACGACTTTATGCAAGAATGTCGCATTAAAAACTTCAAGCAACACATGTTTTGGATATTTGTTAGAATCGCCTCTATGTTCTATGAGGAAATAAGAATAAAATAAGGCATTTCTTACATATCATTCTGTCCATTTAGGATTCTTTACAAAAGCAAATTGATTTTAATGGCAACATCTTTTGGGAACAAATGCTGTCGTTATAACGAGGTTCTCTGTTCAAAAAAACGCATTTTTTTAATTTATTGCACAATAAAGAATAACTTATGATTAATATAGTTTGGGATAAATATTTAATAATAGTATAGAAAATGTCCAGGAAGAGCCACAATCACAGAACATAGCTAGCAATGACACCAAGAGCATTACGAGAACACGCCTATTCAAATATGTGTAAAATTTCACCTCCAAAACTAAACATTTTCAGATAAAAACTCTGATATTTTTCATATTTCTGCTCAAGCTCAAAGCATAGATTATGGGTACTCGTTAGAACCGCCTCTCCACAAAACATAGAGAGGCGGTTCTAACAAGTACCCACAATCTATGTTTTTGAGCAGAAATAAGAAAAAATATCAGTTTTTGATCCGAAAATTTTCAGTTTTTGGAGGTGAAATTTTCTATATATTTGAATAGGCATGTTTTCGTAATGGAAAAAAGTCTTATCAGAAACAATGAGAATATATGTGTGTATGATCTTATTTATCCTTGATTCTTGTCTTCTGTTTCGTTTCGGCAAGACAGGGTCGTGGAGACCTATCCATGTGTACAATAAACCCTCATTCGTTATAATGGCAATTTGAATGTCATGAAACTTTCGCTCGAGAGGTGAAAGATAATAAGAAATTATGCAAGAATATTGCATTAAAATTTCAAGCAACAAATAATGTATACCGCTGTAAACCCCAGTTTCACTGTATAAAAGTTGGGTTTAAGGGTGTCAAAATTATATAGACATGTTTTCGTGATGAAGAGCAAACAAACCATGACAGACAGTTTACATGTCACAAGCCACAATAAAAGCAAAGCACTCGCAAAAGTTTTTCTGAACGGTTATTGTAAATACGAGTATGTCTTTTGTGACCTCAAAATAGAGAGTAGTCGTTATTCTCGTTGACGAGACTTGATGTTAGATCGAACAAATCATAACAATGATTATTAATTTTCATCACAAAAACATGCCTATATAATTTTGACCCCCTTAAACCCCACTTTTATATAGTAAAACTGGGGTTTACAGGGGTATACATTATTTTTCTTATTTTTGCTCAAAAACCTATACTGTGGGTACTCGTTAGAACCGCCTCGCCGAGGCGGTTCTAGCGAGTACCGACAATCTATGTTTTAAGCAGAAATGCGAAAAATATCAGAGATTTTTATCTGAAATTTTTCTGTTTTTGGGGATGGAATTTTGTATACATTTGAATAGGCGTGTTTTCGTAATGTAAGGATCAAACGTATAATATCAACTCTGTAAATATTTTCATACTTGTGTTACGAACGTGCATACTAAAAACGTATTCGCATAAGCCGCCACTTTGGTTGTGCCAAAAGACAAGCTTGAAAATAGTTTGCGAATATTCGCTATCGTTCATCGAAATCTGTCAGAACTGAACGGAATGCGAGTAACCACGAGTGCTCGCTCAAAAGAACGCAGCCCTTAATAGGGGCATCCTTTGGAAGAAAAAGCAATAGGGACTAAATCCCAGTCAGCATTCTACGTAAATCTATATCGGGCCGTCATCGGCCCGTCAGGGTAGCTGACGGGCCGATGACGGCCCGATGTAGATTTACGTAGAATGCTAGCTGGGATAAACGAAAAGAATCGGTTTTATTTGACCACGTTTCATAATGTAGGGACACATGATGTATGATTATACAAACGAAATGTTTAGTCACAGCATACTTGTCATGATCTAAATTGAACTATCGAGTTTCTTGAATGAGTTTAGACAAGCGAAAGTATCCCTATTCAGGAATCTCAAAAACAAGTTCAGTTTTGTCTGTGATTTCTACCGCCCATGAGTTTCTCTTTATATACATTGTACTTTCGTACTTATACAGACTGTGTACCAATCCAAAAGCAAAATTAATTTGAACCGCAACGAGCGAAAACGGACCCTACGATGTGTGTACCCAGCGAAGACTTATACGAGCCTGCGCATCCGAGCTATCAAATCAGTCTTCAATGTCACCTGAACGAGCTACGAAGAATCTGAGCAGACAGCACGGCAGCGCGAGCTGACTAGAGTTTTCACTAAGTGCAAATGTTAAAACGTACATTTTCGCTCGTTTCGGCTCATTTTATCTTTCTATTTGGCGTTTAACTATTCAAGTATATGTGACCATTCCGTTCAAGCGATTTCTTATAAAAGAGCGTCGAAAATTTTAATTTTGGTGAAAATTTATTTTAGTAAATTTGCAGCCATTCGTTATTATATTGTCTGTCAGCAAATTACGAGACCAATTTCTCAGAAAAGCATAAGCATAAATATTTGAGCCGAAACGTCAGGCAACGTACCTTCGGACATGTGCGCCCAGCGAAGATTCAGATCAGCCTGCGCAGTCTTCACTGCGCGCCTTTTGGATAGCCAAGGGTGCAAAGTTTATTTTTTATTTATTTATTTATTTATTTATTTATTTATTTATTTATACAATATTTCAAGAAGCGTACACATTTGGCTGAAATGCCAGTGTACTATGCGGCCCTCATAAAACACAACATATCACAACATATATACATATATACATTTAACATTGATTTTTATCACATGGGCAGAAAAAAATGTATGCTAAAATTTTGATAAAATGCAATTATCAAGGGCGCATAAAACTTAAAACTATGAAAACAACATAAGTTTAAAATATCTTTTATTTTTTATTTATTTATTTATTTTTTATTTATTTATTTATTTGTTTATTTGCTTATATATTTATTTATTTATTTAAGAATTGAGATAGTCTTGTTTGCAGTTCTTTTAAAAACATCTAAGGATGGTGCCTTTCTGCTGAGTCGGGTAGGGATCCGAGTTCAGAGTTTTGGAGCCGAACACAAAATGTCCCGTCACACAAAAAAAGTCCAGAATCGAGGAACAGTCGTTGCGGGTTTCAGATGACCTTAGTGTACTGTTACATGTTTCCGCGGTTGGCTTAAGTAGATTAGATATATATGCATGGCTTTGGTCATTTAGCGCATTACAAGTGAACACGGCCTTATTGTACTTTAGTCTACTATTTACTGGCATCCAGCCTAGGTTTTGAAACATGCGAACAACGAAGACTCAAATCAGACTGCGCGGATGCGCAGGCTGATTTGAGTCCTCGCTGGACGCACACGAAAGCAGTACGAAATATAGGTCAAGGTCACCAGGTCAAGGTATCTGCCGAGTCAGTACATCGAGAAGAAGCTCTGTGCAAGGTTTGATGGTTGTAGGTCTTATAGTTGAGGAGATGTCGAACGTCGACGCAAAATGTGTCAAAGTCACTGGAGCGCAAAATATAGGTCAAGGTCATCGGGTTAAGGTACCTGCTGAGTCAGTACATCTAGGAGAAGCACTATGCAAGGTTTGGTGGTTGTAGGCCTTATAGTTGAGAAGACCTGGAACGTCGACGTAAATTGTGTCAGTCACTGGAGCGCGAAATATAGGTCAAGATCACCGAGTGAAGGTACCTGCCGAGTCAGGAGGTCAGGGAGATGTGTCATTCAAGGTTGGATGGTTGTTTAGTCATGTAGTTGATTAGATTACTAACTTTGACGTAAATGTCGAGCTTCGACATAAATGTTGACTGACAGACAGACGGACGAACGGACAGACCACGGAAAACCGGATGCCTAAGTCGCAAAGTCAGGAGGTCAGGGAGATGTTTCATGCAAGGTTTGATGGTTGTTTAGTCTTGTAGTTGATTAGAATACCAACTTTGACGTAAATGTCGAACTTCGACATAAATGTTGACAGACGGACGGACGAAAGGACGGACAAACGGAAGAAACGGGTGCCTATGTCGCAAAGTCAGGAGGTCAGGGAGATGTTTCATGCAAGGTTTGATGTTTGTTTAGTCTTGTAGTTGATTAGAATACTAACTTTGACGTAAATGTCGAACTTCGACATAAATGTTGACAGACGGACTGACGGAAAAGCGGACGTCTATGTCGCAGCTTGCTACAAGCAGGTGCGACAATAAATGAATAAATAAATAAATCAAAAGGACGTCCGCTGTGGTTGTGACTTTTCCCCTTTGTCCTGATTTTCCTAATCAATCAATCAATCAATCAGTCAGTCACAGTCTTCTTAACAATGATCACTTCCAAAAGTTGTTTTCATATTGGATCACCCCTTTCTAGAGATCTGCGTTGTCTTCTGACAACTCTTGTTATCTTAATGTGCCAAACACAATCACAGCGTTGAATCACCGGCGTTTATACATCGATAAAATTCATTTCTTAAAACTCTAACTGGATCATGCTTTTGCGTAGAAAGCATGAGCAAAATAGTTTATTTTAAAAAATCTACGCAAAGAAAATAGTTCCACGATTGCTCCTCGAATTTCTTGAAGTGTAAATGCAGTTTTTTTTTTTTTAAATTGCTTTCTACTAATCAAATGGCGGTAAATTTTAGTTGGAATTATTGTTACACTGTCTACTAAGGTAGCTGGAATTTATTTGGAAGATGCGTTTATGCGACATGATCATAACTCTATTTATGGTCTGTCCTCATCCACCACATAAGATCTACAAAATAGTTATTTAATTGTCATTTAAACTGTCCCACTTGGGATCAGCGCATGCTCTTATCGCCTACTTAACATCTCTCATTTCATGGTTTAATACCAGGGGCAGATCAAGTATGATTTCTGAGGGATTTCGATTCGATCAAATAATCATACTTACTCTACGTTTTCGGACAGACAGACTGAGCAAACAGTGTAGACCCAGATCAGGCGCCGCATAACGCGGCGCCTGATCTGGGTCTATACTGTTTGCCACTCACCTAGCAATATAGCACTCATTCACAGAAAGTGAAATGAACTTGTTGAAGAGAAGTTTAAGCTAAAGAGTAAGGAGTGTGAATTTTTAAGGTAAATATGGCATCCAAAATTTATCAAATGTATCCAAAATTTCCCATGAAAATACAATTTTGAGTCAAAGGGGTTTTGGACTGAATCCTTCGAACCCCCTTTGAATCCGCCCCTGTTTTCCCATACCTGTAGGAAATTGGCCTTCTAATGTTTTTATACTGTAAATACCTGATTAAGAAGGGACACTTAAAACCCTTAAAGCTCCATTCGGAATTATAGCAGACGACATTCTGATTTATTTATTTATTTATTTACTTTTTTTTCCGAGAACTATTCAAAATTGTAGCAGGCGACATTCTGCAATATCCCGTTGTAGACATTTCATGTGAATCGTCTGCTAATGCCAAGCCTTATTTTCTCATAAAACTAAAAGACGTTTTAGAATGTCTTCTGCTACCGTTGTGACTGTAACTAAAAGGACAAATTCTTGCCGCATTTATCCTAAAATTTGAAAAAAAAAAAAGCCGACTCTGATGTTTGCAGAAATGTTGGCAGAATGGTAATTAATACAGACTCTGGTCAGACTGCGCATTTAGAGTAGTTTAATTAGGATTTATCTGTTTGTTCGAAGATTTGCGACCGAATGCTTGGGACCCGTAAAATTTTATGGTAGCAATGACACATTTACCGTGGCTGATTGGAACTCGTTTTTTCAGTCCCGAGGAAATTCTTCCAAAAGCTCAAGAAAACAAATATTAAGGGATATTTCAGAGAAAATTTCTTATTTTATCATGAAAATACATTTTGCGTGTACTCATTAGAATCGCCCCACCGAGGCTTTTCTTATGAGTACACCCACCATACCATAATTTTATAGCAGATCGAAAAAAACATCCATAGAATTATCCTCATTTGACCCCTGACCTGGCTCGAATTATCCATATCTAGAGCCAATCACGAAAACATGCCTATATAATTTTGACCCCTTAAACCCCACTTTTATATGGTAAAAGTGGGTTTTACAGGGGTATACATTATTTTTCTTATTTCTGCGCAAAAACATAGGTTGTGGGTACTCGTTAGAACCGCCTCGACGAGGCGGTTCTAACGGGTACCCACAATCTATGTTTTGAGCAGAAATAAGAAAAATATCAGAGTTTTTTTATACTCTCAGAGATGTTCGAGTCATTGAGCCGGCCTCGGTGGCTCAGTTTAATGCGCGTCCGACTGGAGACCAGGAGGTCGCGGATTCAATCCCCATCGAGGTCGGCAAATTCTTTCGTGGAGATTGATCATGAAATATTTTCTACGGTCATTCTCTCCCTTCCGCTGGTTCAAGAAGGGCAGTTGTCATTTTCTGGCCAAAGAATGTGCACAATACTGGTTAACCGCTTAGAGGACTAAGCCTGCCCAGTAAACGTGTGGTTAGGTAAACTGACCGCGCTCGACATGACCCCATTGGGTTAATTGGGCCGTAAAACCTCAACACAAACACAAAGTTCGAGTCAGTGTAGCTCGACTGTACAATCTATTTTAGAATTGATTTTTTTTTTTTTCAAGTTTCATTTCATCGAACCATGAATGAGGAAAAAAAAAAAAAAAAAAAAAAACGAAGAGCACATCCAGCCATGGATGAGAAAAAAAACGAAGAGCGCATTGTTGTTGTTTTATTATTACTTATATTATTATTCATGGCTCAATGAAACGAAAACAAAACTCAGAAAGCAATTCTTATAATTATTTTTCTGTTTCAAATTTTCATAAATTTGCTTTCGCGTCCTATTTTGGTCTTTAAAGCGGAAGGTCGGTGTCGCAAAACTATTTAATTTGGTCCGGGTTTTTACCTGCCGGAAGAAGCCATGGCCGTGAATGACGATAAAACGCGTCATTGATAGTTTGCATAGATTGACAGATTAAAGTAACACATCACGAAAACACGCCTATATAATTTAGACCCCCTTAAACCCCACTTTTATATAGTAAAAGTGGGATTTACAGGGGTATACATTATTTTTTCTTATTTCTGACGAGGCGGTTCTAACGAGTACCCACAATCTATGTTTTGAGCAGAATTAAGAAGTATATCAGAGTTTTTTTTATATGAAAATTTTTAGTTTTTGGAGGTGAAATTTTCTATATATTTGAATAGGCGTGTTTTCGTAATGAGTTGGGAAAATTAAGAACAAAAGACGTTCAAGATATATGTTTATTTTAGATACAAAAGAAAAAAAACCAGTAAAGCCAAATAAATAACTATTTTCTTAGTTTTATTATTTCAAATGTGAACGAGATTATCGGTGAATGGTCGCGTCTGTGGTTTTGGGGTTCTGCCGTAAGTTGTGCCCTATCAGATGAATGAAATTTTTCCACCAATCAGAAACCAGGAAAACGCATAGCTGTAAATAAAAAGTCTTTTGCTCCCCTGTTAATGTACTTTTAACGCTAAGCAAGCTCGGTAACCATTTCAGCAGACGACATTTAGAAACTTTTTTCTTATTTTTCCCAGAAACTAGACATTGGCAGTTTATGCTTAAAGCTACTTTTGAGACATAACTCTCTTATATAGTATCGATTATACAAGACAAGACAAGACAAATTTATTTCAAATGCAATAGGCCAGTTGGCCCTTCAGCACATACATTTATACAATAAACGTAATGATGGCGGATATCGTGCCAACCTTGCTTTGCATGATATGAAATACCCGTACAACCATATAATAAGCATATGTATACTGCAAATATATATCAGTAAATGCGGTAAGATATGCTCTTAAAGGGGAACACAACCTTAAATGATGTTGTACTTTAAAGTAAAGAACTTTACAAACAATGAATTTTGACATAAATTTGATCAAAATCGGTGGAAAATTAAGTAAGTTATAAATAATAGAATATTTTAACATTGGTGGAATGGCGCCGCCATTTTGACTATTTAATGAGGTTTCATAAAAATTAAAATTCGTTTCATAAAGGTAATTATTCTCATAAAGTTGGTTTATTTTGGGGCATATGCAGTACTAATCCGCACCAATCGGTCCACTTTGTGACGTCACAGCCTGTCGCTAGTTCTCAGACAGGTAATAGTGTGGAAATGTATAGAATTATATAGGAGCCCATCGTTTAACTAATAAAATCATTAATTTTCAATAACACAAGATATTATTATAACCTCGCAATAGATGGAAAAATGTATCTGCTTCAATTTGATACCAAATTTGTTGGAATAAAATAAATTTTAAAATGGCCCAGGTTGTAATGAATGCTACAAGGGTTTTTCCTTATTAAGTCTTTGTATTTTACAACAAAAATGAAAAATAGCCTTGATTCAATCGCCCAAAAGTCATATTTTTTAAAATTTCTCCGTTTGTTATAACCTCTCATTCGATAGATCTATTTAATATCTATAGTTAGGTAGTAAAATATTGAATAAATTATTTTATTAAAAATGGCCCACAGGTTGCAGAATATAGCTATATTTGAAAAATGCGGAGCGAAAATGTGTAATGATTACACAGACGCAGGTCTTGTGTACACATGATACTATAGAATGAATTGTAAAAGAGGTTGTAAGAATTGGAAAATAAAAAAGAAATTGGTATCCATTGATAGTATTATAAAGATTATTTAGCTTCAAAAAGGAAAACAAAGATATATATTTATAATAATATAAACTTATTTATTTATTTTTTGTTTATGTCGAATTATGTTTTTATTCGGCAACTTATTGAAGCTTTAATGAAAATTTGATATAATAATTTTTGATCATAAGAAAACTACAAACTGCTTAATTACTTGTTTTTTTGTTTGCTTAATAACGAAAACAAAAATGCTTTGTCGGGATACAAGAAAAATACCTAAATGCGCGGCCACTCTTGCGATGTTTTCTTAATAACAATTACTGCTAATGAGTGCCAATTATGTCCTTATCTTGACGAAAGAAAACAACGAAATCACTTTTTACATAATTGACATACATGCTTATGCGCAATTTTAATTGCACAGACAGAATCAAATCCAACATTTGATCTTTTTGCATATACTAGCACTTTAATTGACACGATTTGCTCATTTTAGATTCCTGTACATAAACTTAGTGTTTATATTTTCTATGCTTTCAAGTTACGTGCAGAATTGCTATATGGTGATAAATAAAAATTCATATTTACGTACTTTAAACTCCACTGCCTGTCTGATGAATTTTGTTAATTGTAGATGTGATGAGAGTTTTTAGGCTATCAATTTTTCTTGTTAGATTTCATGAAAACTTTAATGTGATTTATCATAGTTACTTTTGGAGTATACATGTAACATCGTGTTATATATATTGGAGAAAACTTATAATATTTCCATGCCTCTGTCGTTACGGCTTTGTGCTGGTCACTTGTCTTTCAAGATATTATTTATTCCATGTTTAAGCACTGAATACCTTCTCCATAAAGTATAATGTATAAGATATTCATATGTATTGTCATGATATATGCTTGTCATGAATTATTCAATGGGATATTATCTGTTCAAGAATATGGTGTAAAATACCTTATTCATAAGATATTTCATTACGTTAACATACCTATACAGTATAGTGCTATGTGTCATGATGTCGGACACTGCATTTTTTCGAAAGAAAAAGATAATATTTTTCGTGTTTTTGATACGGGCATGGATCACTGGGACTCGTTGGGCCGCCTCAGTGAGGCGTCTCCAATGAGTACCGAGGGTTTATGTGTGGACAATTTAAGAAAACAGTAACCCATACCTCTGCAAACCCCACTTTTTACTATATAAAGTGGGGTTTGCCGGGGTTTCAATCAGATGGACTTTTTATGTAATGGCATTAAGTTATTCTCACGGCGCGGCGTATTTTTTACATGTTTTCATGTGTGGATGTAAAATTCCTTTCATCCTTAGTATATTTTTACCTATATGACCTCTAGGCATCTTGCATGCCTTATATTTTTTATCTAAGATATATCATTTCTTGTAAGGGTACAAAACACCTTCTCCATATGGTAATATGTATGACATAACTTTGTTTGCTTTAAAAAGAAGAAAGGCTTTATTGTCACAAATAGTCCAGATATAAATCTGCATTGTTATGTATATAGGAATATTCACACTGCCATATGCCATCACGTATTGTAGATGTTTGTATCCGTGCGGGCTTTATAGCCTTATGGAATTTTGAATAAAATTTCTGTTCTGTTCTGTTCTGTTCTGTTCATAAATAAGGACTAAAGTACACTGTACATAATCATGTGCGTGCGTGTACAAAATAAATTTGACTATAAAAAACTGAATGAGGGTGAGGCTCTCTCTCTCAAACGTTTTTCTCTAAGTCTGTGACGAACACGAGTCTCTCCAAATAAAAGCAGCATTAAATATGACGTGCAACCATTGTAGTTCCAGATCAGCATGTGCATACATTTTTTCTCTGATAGAATATACAAGCTCTATTCAACATGCGGTGTTAAATATGTATATCTAATAAATAATTTATAATATTTAAAAAAATACATTAAAACAAAATGATAATTGATATTATTTTCAGAAATAATTATTGTAGTAATCTTTAGCTGTATATCATAATTCGGAAAATAAATAATCCTATGCTGGTCCTATTTTGTTTCTATCTAGGAAATTAAAACATAATGATACTAATGATATTATTATTATTATTATTATTATTATTATTATTATTATTATTTACTACTACTACTAATATTATTATTATGTTGTACATCACAATTCCGAAGAATAAATATTATTATGCTGGTCATATTCGAAATGTTTTATTTGTAAAATAGCCACATGGATAGTTTATACTATCGTACATGTGTATTTAGGGGTAAAATATTACTATCGTATAAACCCTATTAGACACATTAAATTACTATCATACTGAAATTTGATCAAGTCGGTTTGGCTACCTGTTGACACAGCTTATACCTGCTATTTGAGTGGCAAACAGTGTAGACCTTGATAAGGTACTCTGTGATGTAATGTCTGATCAGGGTCACTGCCTCTTGTTATGGTGTGTTTATCAGAATACTGAGGTTAAATACTACAAACCACTTTCTCAGTCAGATTCAATAAATTGTTCACACCTTTTCAAACATTAGCCTAAAGGCAATTGTTTCAAAAACAAACCTGGGATACCAGATGATTCGATTCTACTCTTTACAACACTTGCCCTATTTTTTTAACAAGGCCATTATAGAACCAACTGATTTGTCTAAACATTGCTGGGTAAGTGTAAAATAGTGTAGATCCTGAACACACAATGCGTAATGTGACATCTGATCTGGATCTACACTGTTGGCACAGACCTCTCTGTCTAAAAGGTAGGGTAGTAGTAACAGTCATAATCCATGGAAAACGACATTTTATCCATATTTGCTAACTACCCAACATAGAAATAACACGAGTCTCTCCAAATAAAAGCAGCAACCATTGTAGTTCCAGATCAGCATGTGCATACATTTTTCATTAATAGATTGTGCAAGCTGTATTCAACATGCAGTATAGACTCTGATCAATATATTTCAGCGGACACACAGACTAATCAGGGTCTACATTGATCGCATAATTCAAAAGGCCCATTTTTTTAAAAAGATTCAATCATAATTGTTTCTTATTTTACTTGAAGACACCTCAAAGTTCTTGAAACGATCAACAAAACATTTTACTTTCATTTATATTAGCATTAAAAAATTGTTCAAACATATATAAATACAAGTTAAATAACAGCACGGTGTTTATTTTCTGGTTCCATTTGTCTACTCTTATTATCATTATCCAGTGGGAACTAGAAGCCTCAGGCCACTGGACAAGTTAATAATGGCTAGATCTATAACTCATGCAATAAAAACAAGGTGGTCAAAACACCAAATGAACATCAACATTTGAAAAGGACCATTATGACTATGATCTAAGAATATGGGCAAACAAAGCACCATCTTTAACTGTGTAACTAAAGAAACACTGATTACTGTAGAATATATTGATTAACCGTGAAAATCCTGATCAGAGTGTGCAGATGCGCTGACTGATCTGGATCTTTAGTGTTTGCATAATACATAATTTCCCTTTTTTCATAATCTGACACAACTGCCCTTTATCTGAGACAGGTCACGGGGTCCTGCAATTCTTGAGATGATAAGATAAAACTTGAAATAGCATATGCTACATTAATTTTTATGTAAGTTTTTTGACAGTTTGTCTATTTTTTTTTTTTTCTTAAGTTTAAATGATTGTTAAACAACATTCATGCATCAAGGGAAAAGTGATGATGATATTCTTATTTTTCCCAGAAAGTAGGCTTTGACATGTCATGCGAATTGTCTCCAATAGGGACAGTTTGTATGGACTGTCAAACCTTTTTTTTTTCTTTTCTTTTTTGTGGGGGTGGGGGATGGGTAAAACTTTTAACCCTGAATCTTTTCCACTCTCTGGGCTAATTCAGCAGCAATAAACTGGTGATATTTGTTGAATTTTCCCCAGAAAATAGGATTTGATATTTTATGCAAATTGTATGAAATGTCAAACCATTTCCTTTTTAGGGGTGGGGGTGATATTTGATCCCTTAACATTTATCACTTTCTGGGCTAATTCAGCATGCGATAAAGTGGTTATTGTTTATCCAGAAAATAGGATTTGACACTTCATGCAAATAGTCTTCATTGGAGACAATATTCATGAAATGTCAAATCCTGTTTTGAAAATAAAACATACAGAGGAATTGTTCAGGATATGTATTTGATGATTGTATTTTTTCTCTCCATAAAAACATAAGTTGTGGGTACTCATTAGATGAGCCTCACCAAGGGTCTTCAAATGAGTACTCATTACATGTTTTTGCTTCACCGAGGTGCATCAAATTAAAACCTACAACATATGTTTTAATAGAGAACTGGAGAAAATTATCCCAATTATTTTTATTCATTCATTCATTTGTTTTTAAATTATTTATACTTAATTAAATTTTCCCATTTGTTTTCTCCGGGTGAAATGTTCGTTTTTCTTTCAAATATTGTACCGAACCATCATCAGTAATACAACCTTAATTAATTAACTCATTTGTTTTCTTAGATTAACTATTGTTCTTCATTTTAAAATCTTACTGAATTACCATTCATTAAATATAACACATTTTTTAATTTATTAATTACTCTTGTTTTCTTAGGTTAAACTATTGAAATGCGTTTAAAAATCATATTGAATTATCTATAACTAAATACAACACTTTTTATTTAATTTGAAATAATAATAATAATAATAATAACAATAATAATAATAATAATAATTGATTTTCATCAATTAATCAATATTTTGTTATTATCATTATTAATTAATTCTTAGGTTAAACTATTGATATTCTTTTGAAAATCATACTGAATAATCTGCTGAAATTCATTCATTCATTCATTCATTCATTCATTCATTCATTCATTCATTCATTCATTCATTCATTCATTCATTCATTCATTCATTCATTCATTCATTCTAACTCGGACCTAGTCCAGTGTATATTGGGTCCAAGATTCTAAAGAGCATCCATACATGATTTAATCTGAATTGTAGTAGTACTGTAGGTGTGTGACACTGGGTTGATTACACACCAGCTACACAGGTAAGACGACGCTTACGGACCTCCGATCAAAGGGAATTAATCGAAGCCTATCTAAAATGGAATATCGATAACCTGAGTGACAGTTCCTGTAGTACGAGAATTCCTGGTAGTGGAAATGATTGCTTGTCACTAGAATTAAAATATTATAAAAAAAAGTCTGTAGCAAAATTATTTTTAAAAACCCTTTATAATTTGGTTTTGCATATTCAATTTGGGCTATGTGACGTCACAAAGTCCTACAATATGGCGGCATCCATGAGAGCCATTTTAAAAATATACAAACCATCACAACTCCCTTATGTCTAGGCCGATTTTTAAAAACTCTTGCATCAAAATAAATGGCTTGTTAAGCACCATTTACCCCAAGATATACTTACAACTTATATTGCGTTCCGCTTTAACATGTGCAGCAGATAAATTCTGTGGAGAGGGTGTACACTCAACACACTCAGTATATCGAGGGTTGAGCGCAAGACTGGCATAAGTCAGATGGTTGTTTTTCCCCAAACCTAATCTCCTCACCATGAAGGCGTTATGAAGATTACAACATTTCTTTCTGTAAACAATGAAAATTTAGGTGCCATTGCTCGTATGAGCAATGGCACCTAAATTTGCATTGTTTACAAAGGGGTCCAAGTTGCCCCTAAACAAGGGTTTCAAAAATATGTTTGAGTTACCATAGTCTTGCGCTCAACCCTCGATATGAAGTATGTGCTATGTATACCGATATCGCTAATACGACAAAATACATAACACAGATCTACTATCTAATGACCGGTACTCATTATTACATTGCAAAATTCAATGGTCCTTTAAATACGTGGCTATTAAACCCTCTAGGAGCAAATTCTTTCCTTTCAGTATATACAGTGAACCCTCGTTACAACGACAGCATTTGTTCCCAAAGATGTTGCCATTAAAATGAATTTGCTGTTGTAAAGAATCCTTATGGACAGAATGATATGTAAGAAAGACCTTGTTTTATTCTTATTTCCTCATAGAACATATATTTTGGATATTTGTTAGAATCGCCTCACTGAGGCGATTCTAACAAATATTCAAAACAGATGTTGCTTGAAATTTTAATGCAATATTCTTGCATAATTTTTTATTATCTGTTACCTCTTGAGCGAAAGTTTCATGGCATTCAATTTGGCATTATAACGAATTTTGTCGTTGTATCGAGTGTCGGTATAAAGAGGGTTGATTGTACACTTGGATAGGTCCCCACGACCCTGTCTTGCAGAAACAAAACAGAAGACAAGGATCAAGGATAAAACAGCTTATACACTCATATTTTTTCATTGTTTCTGATAAGACGTTTTCCATTACGAAAATACGCCTATTCAAATACAGTTGACTCTCGTTATCTCGACCTCGCTTATCTCGAATAACCGCTTATCTCGAAGTGAAAATCTGGTCCCCGCCTTAACATGAAAATCTAACAACATGTAAAAAATATTGTCCTAAGGAGCAATTTCTCCTCTTTTCCACAATATTTTTAATATATCTCTAACTTCAAGAGTCCAATTACACATATATTTGTTAAATGTTGTTAATCGAATTAGTTTTTCCTCAATTCTGCAAATCTGATATGTCGAAGTACGGATATCACGAACTATTTCAGAAAGTCCCGTGGAATTCGAGATAGCGAGAGTCGACTGTATATAGAAAATTTCACCTCCAAAAACTGAAAATTTTCGGATATAAAACTGATATTTTTCATATTTCTGTTCAAAACATAGATTGTGGGTACTCGTTAGAACCGCCTCGGCAGTTCTATACTCCCTAACATTTACAATATCTAAATAAGTCTGAAAGCTTAAGTACGAAAACATCTTGTAAAAAATGGAATCAAGCTTAAGCCGATGTTTGGAGGCGTGTACAACCTGGCAAACTAGATAGCTTTACATGAAGAGACTTAATAAAACCGAGTCTCCGATTTTCGTTCTTTTGTGTGTTCTTTGTTTCTTAAGGCAACCCTTTAGATTTTTATTTAATATTACTGAAACAAAAAGTTTCTGAAAAACAAATACATGTGACATAAATATTTCCATATAAAGCCTCTATATCAACTTCAAAAGTAAGTTTTAACACGAAAAATGAAACTAATCTTTGTTTCATTTCCGGGTTCGATAATGGATGGATCCACTGAGGTTGCAATCTACCGACTTTTTTTTTTTCTGAAATAATGTAGATATTTGTACAACATTTTAAATTTTTAAAGGTGTCATTTTTTCCTTCTCTCTTGAAAACCTTATAATTGCTCGAAAAATCGCAGAGAGAAGAAAAAACAAGTTTAATGTGCCTTTTAAGAAAATTATACTTGGCATATCATGTTCTATTGACGTTTTGTTGGCAACAGGAGGGAATTCTCTTGGGTCTAATTACTCAACATAGAAAGACGTCTTTTAGCAAGTGACATTATACTGTATAAACTGCATCAAAATCTATCCTCAGTAATACAGGAACAGCGCATGCGCGCAGTCTCGTCTGAGCATGCGCAGTTCCTTCAAACTATATTTGGACGGTGTAAATGATCAAAACAAACTACGCCTACTCCGATAGGACCTCTAAAAACCTCTCCACAGGCATACGCAAAAAGCGCATGTTCAACGACTGTGCGCATGCACACGTCTATCTATCTATCTATCTATCTATCTATCTATCTATCTATCTATCTATCTATCTATCTATCTATCTATCTATCTATCTATCTATCTATCTATCTGTTTGTCTATCTATCTATCTATCTATCTATCTATCTATCTATCTATCTATCTATCTATCTATCTATCTATCTATCTATCTATCTATCTATCTTATCTATCTATCTATCTATCATCCTTCCATTCATCCATCCATCCGTCCGTCCGTCCGTCTATCTATCTATCTATCTATCTATCTATCTATCTATCTATCTATCTATCTATCTATCTATCTATCTATCTATCTATCTATCTATCTATCTTGTTTAACGGCCCAGTCAACCCAATGGGGTCATGTCGAGCGCGGTCAGTTTACCTAACCACACATTTACTGGGCAGGCTTAGTCCTCTAAGCGGTTAACCAGTATTGTGCACATTCTATCTATCTATCTATCTATCTATCCGTCCGTCCGTTCGTCAGTCCGTCTCTCTCTCTCTCTCTCTCTCTCTCTCTCTCTCTCTCTCTCTCTCACTCTCTCTCTCTCTCTCTCTGTCTGCCTGCCTGCCTGCCTACCCAGCCACCCACCCATCTGTCTAGCTATTTTGTTTGTTTGTTTGTGTTGCGGTTTTACAGCCCAGTCAACCCAATGGGGTCATGTCGAGCGCGGTCAGTTTACCTAACCACACGTTTACTGGGCAGGCTTAGTCCTCTAAGCGGTTAACCAGTATTGTGCACATTCTTTCGCCAGAAACTGACATCTGCCCTTCTTGAATCAGCGGAAGGGAGAGAATGACCGTAGAAAATATTTCATGATCAATCTCCACGAAAGAATGTTGCAGACCTCGGCGGGGGTTGAACCCGCGACCTCCTGGTCTCCAGTCGGACGGCGCATCCAACTGAGCCACCGAGGCCATCTATCTAGCTATCTATCTATCGATCTATCCATCCATCCATCCATTCACCCTCCCACCCACCCAACCACCCATCCTTCCGTCCGCCCGTCTTTCTTTCTGTCTTCCTAAAGTGAAACACTCCCTATCGATGAATAAATACGAGCAGTTATATGATCAATGTATTCTACATCTAGTAAATGACCTGACTGCACCGGTGTTCAATAAACTTTCCTGTAAAAAAATCAAAATACATGTAATACTCCGCGTTAGATCTTTATAACTCGGTTCGTTATAACACGGTTTTGGGTATAACACGGTTCAAAGATGACTCCCAAAAATGTATAGATTATATTGAAAATTTTTCAATATAATCTGTACATTTTTGTTTGGATATAACACGGTTGTTTAACTAACACGATTTTTGCTATAAACTCCAACAATAGCGTTATAAAGAGGTTATGGTGTAATACTCCGCGTTAGATCCTTATAAAACGAGTAATCGTTTTACTCAACTTAGACATCGCAAAGTCATGACCATATATCATTAAAGGCCTATATTAAATAAAAAAAAATGGAAAAATGTTGTTGTTTTTTTTTTTTTTTTTTTTTTTGCATTATTTTGTGTCAAATGTAACCCCAAAACGTCAAATTAGGGCTAAAATGCGGGATTCTAATTTTATTTCGCATTTCTGTTAACGCTTAGCACCATGAGTGAAACTTTCTGCAGATGCTATACTGGGATATTTTTTTCTTACTTTTCCCAGAAAAGGGGTTTTGTTAATTTCATGTAAATTATCTCAAGTGTTGCTGAATCGATGGCAAACAGTGTAGACAGTGTATTTTGCGGTGTCTGATCTGGGTTTACATTGTTTGCTCGGGTCTGTCTATTCAAATAAAGTAAACCTTTAATGATTCGAACACATGGATGGCTCGTTAACTATGGCTGAATCGGACTCGTTTTTGAGACCCTGGGAATTTTTTCCGGTAGCTCAAAAAATCAAATATTTGGCAATATTTTAAGGGTTTTTTTCTTATTCTTAACTATCATGCAAATGTATGTTGTTAGTACTCATTAGAATCGAGGCGATTCTAATGAGTACACTTAACATACCATTATTTTATAGAAGATCGAAAAGGCATCTCTAAATTATACCCATTTGCCTCCTGATTAACTCTCAGTGGCTCGAATTACCCATGTCTAGAACAAACTTACATGGTCCTAAAGATGTTTGAGCCACTGAGGTTCGACTGTACCTTGGGTAAATACGGAACATACATTTGTACCCAGTAAGCATTTTATAAATCTAAAGCGGGCCGTTATCGGTCCGTCAGGGTAGCTGATGGGCCGATAACGGCCCGCTATAGATTTATAAAGAATGCTGGCTGGGTGGGTTCCTTTTACTTTGATGGTATTTCTCTCTAGTGGCATCTGTCTTACTAAACTGTCTTGTATTAACACTTACCATGCTATGGGCAAATTCAGCAGACGACAACTGATGATATTTTTTTTCTTATTTTTCCTAGAAAATAGGATCTGACACTTCATGCAAATTGTCTCCTAAGGAGAAAATTTGCTAGAAATGTCAACCCCTATTTTACAAGAAAAATAAAAAAATATTTCAAAAATGTCATCTGCAGGTTTTTTTTCACAGCATGCTAAGTGTTAAACTATTTTGTAAAACTGCAAACATCAGGAGCATAAGTAGGATGTAAAAAATAAATATATCAGTAATAAGGTTCCCTCGAGCAACAGAGAGCTTTTGCTTCAATCTACACAGACAATAAATCAGAACACATTAAAGCCTTTGAAATTTCTCACTCGCTTAGAACGTCATTATCACAAGGAATTCATTGCGAATCGAATACATAAGTGTTCCGGTTTAGTCAATGAAATTCTTCAAACTTTCAGTTTAATCCTTGTACCCCTGAATATCTGAAATGGACTCTTCCGACCCTTAATTTCGACAAGCCCATTGATGAAAATAGCGGTTTTAGTCTAAACTCTAAAGCAGAATGGCAAACAGTGTAGATCCAGATGGGACGGCTCGTTTCGAGCCGTCTCATCTGGATCTACACTGTTTGCACATGTATCTGTTTTGGTCTGCCGGACTGACAGGGTTATGTCAATCGTACTGTATATACCCTAAGTATTCGGACTAGTGTTCTGCCGATTAATCGAAATAATCGAAAACTAATCGGATGGCCTATTATCGGCAGCTATCGATTGATTTTTTTTACTATCGATTATTTGAAATTCTATTTTTAGAAATGTGGACCAAAGGTCACACACACACATATATATATATATATATATATATATATATATATATATATATATATATATATATATATATATATATATATATATATATATATATATATATATATATATATATATATATATATATATATATATGTATATATATATACAAATTATGAATGACTCGTTGACTAGAAACAAGGCTGCAAGTATCTTTTTGTCTTGAAACAAACTGTACATTACGAAAACACGCCTATTCAAATATACTGAAAACTTTACAACCAAAAAAGGGAAATTTTCCGATAAAAAAAAATCTGATATTTTTCATATTTCTGCTCAAAACATAGATTGTGGGTACTCGTTAGAACCGCCTCGGCGAGGCGGTTCTAACGAGTACCCACAATCTATGTTTTTGAGCAGAAATAAGAAAAATAATGTATACCCCTGTAAACCCCAGTTTTACTATATAAAAGTGGGGTTTAAGGGGGTCAAAATTATATAGGCGTGTTTTCGTGATGTCTTAAATTAAGCTAGTTTGGCTGTTATATGTTGTTGCATTTTAAGTTACACTGAAATCTAAAACCCATATGCTAACATTACCTATTATTGGACGCCAGTTATGGGATATCCGATCGTACAAACCATAATCAATCGGTTCTCCTTTACCGATAATCGATTGTGATTTTCTCTCCGATTCCCAACACTTATTCGAGCACCTTAACTCCTTGCCATAATTGTCTTAAATTTGAATACGTCAATCTTACTATCCGTTGATATGTCTAAACGATAGCTAGATGAGTGGCAAACAGTGCAGATCCTGATCATACGCTGCTTTCTGTGGTGTCCGATCAGGGTCTACATTATTTACACAGGACTGTCTGTCCGTATACTAAGAGTATATACGGTGTTAGTGATGGCTATTTTTACTCGTGCGAAAAGTGTTGTAAACAATCGATCGCTGATAAGTTTAATTGAACCGTCAAGAAAACATGCCTATATAATGTTTACCCTCTTAAACCCCACTTTTATATTGCAAAACAGGGGTTTACAGGGATATATATTATTTTTCTTATTTCTGCTCAAAACATAGATTGTGGGTACTCGTTAGAACCACCTCGCCGAGGCGGTTCTAAAGAGTACCCACAATCTATGTTTTGAGCAGAAATATGAAAAACATCAGAATTTTTATCTGAAAATTTTCAGTTTTTGGTGGTGAAATTTTCAATATATTTGAATAGGCGTGTTTTCGTAATGTAAACATTGGAAATCCGCAACAATTATTTTGTCTACTCTCGTCATCCTCAGTGAACAAGATGTGCACGTTATCGTATTTACTCTTACAGGTTGTCTGCTTTTATTCATAATTAGAACGTTATGGTAAACGCTTGCAACTCCGGAACCCCTCTCTAATGTGCTTGCACGAAGCCAGGCTCCGCCCCTTTTCAGTAGGCGTTTAATTAAACAAAATTACTTCAGAACTTATTTCCGTGAGCTTTCTAACACAACCATAAAAACAATGGCTACATTTATTTAAGAATTCAGACATCTATCTCGATTCTCCTATTTATACAGTAAAAATGAAAACGTTTAATACTCCGCCATTATCGTGTCGCGGGCAGATAACTCTGTCAAACATTGACGAAATTTGCCCATCGGCAATCCCAAACCAGATCTCCTCCATATCAATGCATGTACCAAGTTTGGTTAAAATCCCTTGACATTTAATCAGTCTGTACTCTTTATCTTCCGGAAACGAAAATATGGGCATGTCTCGGGCAAAAACCTCCGTCCAAATTTGACGAAATTTGCCCAATTCCAAACCAGATCTCCACAATATTAATGCACATACCAAGTTTGGTAAAAATCCATTGATGTTTACTCAAGTTATCATCCGGAATCGAAATACGGACGGACGTACGTACGACTGACTGACGGGCGGACGGACACACGGACGTCCAACGCGAAACCACAATACCCCACCACTGTCGTGTGGCGGGGTATAAAAAAGAGAATCAATGGTGAGGGGGAGGGGGGAGTGTCACAAATAATAAGGAAGGTCATGCGCTGGTACCCTGTTAGTATGACGCGGCTCCGGTGATACACAAGGGTACCATATCGATGAACAACAATAAAGAATCACAATGAAAAATTCTATGAATGCAATTAACACCATATACAAGAAAATTACTTGACCATAAATTATTAATATGTTGGCCATGGGAGACTTTTACCTTTCTTAGAAGAGCAAGTTCAGTAACTTAGCATGTTGGGTAATAATTTCAGCACACGACACTTTGAAATATTTTTTCTTCTTTTTCTCAGAAAATAGGCTTTGGCACTTCATAAAAATTGTCTCCGTAGCAAATTATCTCCTAAATAGACAGCTTACATGAAATGCCAAAGCCTTTTTTTCTGAGAAAAATAAGAAATGAAAATATTTTAATATGTTATTTTTCGTTTTTTCTCAGAAAATAGTCTTTGACAATTCATGCAAATTATCTCCCAAGGATACACGTTGTATGAAATGTCAAAACCTATTTTCTTAGAAAAATAAGAAAAAATATCATCGATTTATCGTCTGCTCAATATGCCCAGAGAATGGTAAAAGTTAATCAGTTTCAAGATTGCTAGTAAAAAAAATTCTTTTGCAACTATCAGTCCAGACCTGCGTTCAGAAATATCATGATCCTCTTTAATCCAACTTCAAGTTACCTATGGCTAAACAAAAACGGGCAAAAACGACCGCGAGTGTTTCTGAACGCAGTCCAGGGCACAGTCTACAGGGAGTAAATACGAGATACGAATTGATAAAATAATTGTACTCTAACGAGCAAAATATTTCGATATCCTATTAACAAGCCTATGTGATGAGTACCCCCATTTTTACCCCAAAATATATGAACTGCAACGTGAGAAAACCATTACGAAAACAAGCCTATTCAAATATACTGAAAAATTTACCACCAAAAAATGAAAATTTTTCAGATAAAAAATTCGGATATTTTTCATAATTCTGCTCAAAACATAGATTGTGGGTACTCGTTAGAACCGCCTCATCGAGGCGGTTCTAACGAGTACCCACAATCTATGTTTTGAGCAGAGCGATGAGGCGGTTCTAACGAGTACCCACAATCTATGTTTTGAGCAGAAATAAGAAAAATAATGAATACCCCTTCCTATATAAAAGTGGGGTTTAAGGGGGTCAAAAATATATAGGTGTATTTTTCGTGATGCGTACCTTCTGACATATGTACTCAATGAGACTCAAATCAGCCTGTGCATGTGCGCAGTCAGATTAGAGTCCGGTTTCCGTATGAAGTCACTTCCCATGCATCCTTGGCTATCCAAAATGCGTCTAGTGAAGATTCTGATCAGACTGCGCGAATGTGCAGGCTGATCTGAATCTTCTCTGGGCGCAAATGTCCGAAGATACGTTTCTGACGTTGACGATTATGAATGGCGGTTTTTCAGAGTTTTGCCGTCTTAAAACTAGCTTTTCAATTTGCTTACTAATATTTGTAATTTTTACATAATAAATCAGTGTTAATGTACATGTATTTAATAACCAAAATCGTCCTCATTTCCCATATTATATGGCGAAAACGTCCTGGCTCACATGGCACTAGATAAAAGGGGTGTCTAGAAAATATTTCTTTTGTTTTTATTTATCCACAAAAACAAATTTTATGGGTACTCATCAGGGTCCAGTTGTTCAAAGCGTCGTTAGCTTAACGAGCTCGTTAAGGGTCATTTCGTTAACTGTTTTAGCGGATTCAATATACAATATTCTGATATTTTTTGCTGAAAAAATTTCAGTAGCTTTTGCACTGCAAAAGCTACTCACATTTTTTCAGCAAAAAAATTTCAGTATATTTGCGTATCACTCGATGTAAATTTTAACGAATCGTTAACTAACGACGTCGTTAGCTTTGAACAACTGGGCCCTGAAGTGCTTCTATATAGGTTTTTGTGGGGTATTAATATGATATAGTGGAAATGTCATGGCTCACATTGCGTCAGATTACGGAGATATCCAGATAAATAGTGTTTCTTATTTCAGGGTCGGATCTAGGATGATTTCTGCGGAGGGGGGGGGGGCCGGGGGGGTCGAGGTCGATTTGATTAAATTAGCGTACATACTCTACGTATTTGGAAAGACAAGCCTGAGCAAACAGTGTAGACCGAGATCAGACGCCGCCTTCAGGTTCTACACTGTTTGCCACTCATCTGGCAATTTTATACACATTCATAGATAATGCAATGGGCTTGTTGAAGATAATTATACGGTAAAATGTAAGGGGTTTGAATATTTAGAGTAAATACGGTATCACAAATTATCCAATTTATCCGAAATTCCCAATGAAAATGAAATTTTGAGTTAAAGGAGGATTCGATGGAAGCCCCCGAACCGCCTTTGAATCCGACCCTGTATTTCTCAACGAAAACACATCCTGTGGATACTAACAGGAGTACCCACAACATATGCTTTCGTGGTACCCACACAGTATATTTTTTATGGAGAATAATGAAAAGCATCAATACATAGCCAGCAAGCACATGACGTCTATTCAACGTCGTCTCAACATCGACGCAACGTCATGACGTTGCATCGACGTTGTATAAAGGTCGTGTACACGCTGGGTATAATAGTTCAAAGAGCGCCTCATCCAGTGCGATTGCTTATAACAGAACAGAACAAAACAGAACAAAATAAAACAGAACAGAACAAAACATATACTAAAACTTTCATCCCTGCAGACAAATACAGATACCTTTGCAAACCGTGCAGAGACCCAGATGAGACGACTCGTAATGTTGTGTCCAAATTCAGTGATGGAAGAGTCCATTTCAGAACCTCATCACGAGAACATGCCTATATAGTTTTGACCCCCTTAAACCGCACTTTTATATAGTAAAATTGGGGTTTACAGTGGTATACATTATTTCTGTTATTTCTACTCAAAAACATAGATTGTGGGTACTCGTTAGAATCGCTTCGTCGAGGCTGTTCTATCGAGTACCCACAATCTATGTTTTGATCAGAAATATGAAAAATATCACAATTTTTATCTGAACATTTTCATTTTTTTTTTTTTTTTTTTTTTTTTTTGTTTGGTGGTGAAAATTTTTAGTATATTTGAATAGGCGTGTTTTCGTAATGCAAGGGTGAAAGGGTTAATCACTGAGGTCAGTCATGACATGTGAGGAGATACGATAGTAACTATAGAACAAGGTGGAACTAACTTAGCACAATCTCCCTAAGAAGGAGAAAAAATATATATATTCATGAAATAGACACTTCACATGGATGTTTTAAGGCAAAGCTAAATAGCATGAGAAAATAACTGTTTATCTATATGTAGCCTTTTAGTGCTGTGCGTTAAACCGTATTTGCTCAAAATTGTTTGGGCACCATTACCCCTTACCATATTTGTCCTAAATTTATACTAATTCACTTCTTTAAAAACTGCTGGATGAGTGGCAAACAGTGTAGACCCAGATCAGACGCCGCGTTCTGCGGCGTCTGATTTGGGTCTACACTGTTTACTCATGCATCTCTATCCAAAGGATTATGATTAATACGGTAGAACATTAAAGCCACAAAGGAAACCGACAGGACAAGTCTTTGTCTAAAAATGTCCACAAGACATATATTCCGTTTTATGTGCATTTTATTGGTCATTAAGGAGCCGTTACATCCGAATGATCTCTTCGGGGCATACATGGATCGCGAACTCTCCCATCAGCCTGCGCTCCTGTGCAGTCTAATTAATACCTACGTTGTCCGCTGACAGAATATTTAAACAGTACATATAACATATACAGTATAGACGTATGACAAGGAGACTGACTAGAATGTTCAGATTAGCAGTCTTATCTGCGTCTTTACAGCTCGCATATTCTGTGAGGACATTTTTTCGCATGAAGGGGCTGAGCTGTGATCTTGCATGGGAAAAAGGCAAAAAAGGAATTATCATAAGTTCTACTTCAATGGCTCGAACATCTATGTGACCATGGAATTTTGTTCTAGACATGGGTAGTTCGAGCCACTGAGGGTTATTCATAGTGGCAGGTCGGAAGACAAATGGTTATTATTTAGGGATGTCTTTCGATCTTCTGTAACAATGTATGTTGAGTGTACTCATTATTCTTTTACGATAAACTGATAAAAAAAAATCACTAAACTATCCCTAAATATTTGTTTTCTTGAGATATCGGAAGAATCTGGGGACTCAAAAACGGGTTCGAATCTGCTATGGAAAATGAGCTATAGGTGTTCGAGTCATTTAAGTTTTACTCGTAGATAACATTACGAAAACATGCCTATTCAAATATACTGACAATTTTACCACCAAAAATGAAAGTTTTCAGATACAAAAATTCTGATATTTTTCATATCTCTGCTCAAAACATAGATTGTGGGTACTCGTCGAGGCGGTTCTAACGAGTACCCACAATCTATGTTTTGAGCAGAAATAAGAAAAATAATGTACAACCCTGTAAACACCAGTTTTATCTATAAAAATGGGGTTTAAGGGAGTCAAAATTATATAGGCACGTTTTAGTGATGAAACAGCCAAGGATCAGAACCCTTTGACACACTTTTCAAAGGAAAAGATGCACAAAACAATAAAAGGCTTGTATGCAATATGTGAACAGCGAAGTTCAAGGTCGGTCTGATCTTCTTTTTTTTAAATTGTCAGTTAAATCTTATTTAAGGGGAAACTCCGCATGAATACACTTTCAGGGGAGGCAATTCTGTCAAACTGTGTTTGCTTCCTTTCTGAAAAAAAGGATCTAATCAAAATAGAAAGAAAATGGGGAGCAAATTCTTTCCTTTTAGAGTAGACCCCCTTTGCAGATGGGAGTTGGTTTGCAGAACCACAAACAGGAAGTCACAAAAGTTGTCTTCCATCGCGGAAACGGCGTAAAACCTACCAAGTGTAATATGCGTTTGTCTTTAGTGATGTGTTTTACCTGGCGTGTTTTACGGTTATATAAAGGGTAAAAACCGCACTGCAGGTGCAGTTCAACCAATCAAATTCTTCAGTTTTTCAGTTAAATCTTATTAGTAATGGATCTTACCGACCTTCTTCTCCTGATTCGTAAGAGCCTTCGCTAGGTAGGAGCACCCCTCGCAGTCGGGGTAGGTTGACTGTAACTACATAAGGGTCTCTCTGTGTATATATACCTGCGTAGAACTTGTTGCTGGAGGGGTAAAAACGCATCGAAATCGGTGCACCGATAAAGAGTAAACAAAAACAAAAAAAAAAAAACTATTGGTTCATAAATATGATTCAACCAATCAGATCTCGGCTTACGTCAGCAGTTCTTTGGTTCAATAACGCTTAGCATGCTGGATAAACTTACCTCAGATGATATTTTGAAATATATCTCTTATTTTTCTCAGACAATTGGCTTTGGCATTTAATAGAGATTGTCTTTGAAAATTGCCAAAGGTCTGTTTTCTGGGAAAAAAAGAGAATTTGCAGTTTGCTGAATTTGCGCAGAGAGTGGTTAAGGTTTTGTTTGTGTTGAGGTTTTACGGCCCAGTCAAGTGGTTAAGGTTAAATGACAGGTAATAATATATTTTGATTGACAATGAATAAACTCAGAAGCAACGTAGGAAAGAAAGCAGGTTGTCTTGTATGAGGGTCTAAAGGATCACACAAAACTGTCGCTGTCTGATCTCATTTGTCGAGCGAAATTGGGTAGGAAGCATAATGTCTCAAAAAACTGACATAAGTCAGATCTAGAGATTAACGCTCAGCCTGCTGGGTACACATTTCAGCAGACGATATTTGAAATAATTTTCTTCTTATTTTTCCTACAAAATATGCTTTGACAAAGCCTATTAACCCTTAAAGCGCCAATCACAACAATTGTCGTCTGCTTTGTTTTCTGCTTGTGATTTTAAATGTCATTTCTGCAAAATGTGTGGACCCAGATCAGACTGTTTGCTGGTAAGCAAAAATAGGTTTGAAAAGTTTGCAAGAATATTCAGCAGACGACATAAGCAGACGACATTTTCAGATGCAGTTTTTCTTGGCGCTTTAAGGGTTAAGACAATTTGCATGACATGTTTAAGCCTCTTTTCTGGGAAAAATAAGAAAGCTATCGTCAGTTTGTCGTCTGCTGAATTAGTCCAGAGAATCGTAAAGGTTAATCTCCAGGTGCACATCCTTGGCATACAGACTCAGAATCAGAGAAAGAAATATACGCCAGCAGCAAGAGTATAGCTGCACCGATAATTGTGAAAACGGTGCATCGATATAGTAATATTTGCACGCAGCGAAGGTATCGGCGCACCGCTGTGTTACCAGTGCATTGATATAATTTATCGATGCACTGATTATTTTATCGGTATTTATAAAATTCATAGTTTTGTCCGTGCATCAGCAAATTTTATTCGTGCATTGATAATATGCTTTTGGTGCACCAGTATTGGTAGTTTGACCCTTTTGGATAGCATAACTTGAAGGTTATAAATGGAAAATAGAAGATACATGTCATTTTCTACCCTTTTCTCATGTAACGTCTACATATTTATTATAGACATTTTATCGTCCTCTTTACCAGAATATAACACCACAACAGTGTAAAAAGATACCTGGTCTATGTAATAAAAAGCATAACAGTAAACCGTCTAACGCATGCGCACAGTTCGATCAGTTGAGCCGCAAAGTCAGAAAACGTACCTTTGGACATGTGCGTCCAACGCAGATTCAGATCAACCCGCGCAGAATCTTCACTAGGCGCACCTTGTAGCCAAGGATGCTAATTTCCGAAATATGGCAAACGAAGACTCAAATCAGACCGCGCGGTTGCGCAGGCTCAGTAGAGTGTTCATTTGGCGACTCTGTCAGAAGGTACGTTTTCTCACGTTGCGGTTAATTTGTGTTTCCATGTAAGTCCCATACCGACGCTTGGAAACTCGTTGACCACGCATGCGCAGAGTGGTTAAGCTGAAATATTTTCTGGCCTAGCATCCAATTTCATCCTTGTTTTATTAACACTGGCTCCATTTCTTCCTGTTTTAATGACTTAACCTTTACCACTTTCTCTGGGCATATTCAACAGACGACAAAATGATGATTTGTTTTCTTATTTTTCCCAGAAAACAGAATCTGCAATTTTATACAAATTGGCTCGATTCGACACAATTTGCATGAAAAGTCAAATCCCGTTTTCTGGGAAAAAATAAGAAAAATTTCAAAAAGTCGTCTGCTGAATGATTTACCCAGAGTGCCAAGCGTTAAAGGAGCCTTGGTTTAAGTAGAATGAATACACCTCTGTCAAAACTGGTTTGCCCTCAACTGGAAAGGTGTATATTCTATTCTATTCACATCTGGAAGCAAATGCGTTCCTTTTTGAGTAGACCCCTTTTGAGAAGAAGCCTGGTGTCAGCCAGGAAGTCGCAGAATTTGTCTTCCTAGAGTCTATTGGTCAGCAGTATCAGACGATAAAATAAACTTTTAGCTGCGTACAAACTGTGTAAAACTTTGTGCTGCTTCCATGCAATGTTGGTGAATGACTTCAGACCCAGGGTACCAGGATAAAAACAGAATCGCCTATAAAATGATCCGCAACGTAGAAAATGTACCTTCGGACATCTGCGTCCAGGAAAGATTCGCGCAGTCTGAACAGAATATTCATTGAACGCATTTTGGATATCCAAGGACGCAAAGTTTCTTCATGTGGGCAACGAAGACTCTAATCAGACTGCGCGGATGCGCAGGCTGATTTGAGTCTTCATTGGACGCACATGTCACAGAGCACGTTTTCGCACGTTTTGGCTCAAATGTACAACTCGCGCTGTAAAGTTGTTTGCTGGTTCCCTAGTACTTTCGCCGACCGTACCGCACCGGACTACTAGGAGTTCAAGAACAACAAGCAGATCCGCATGACACCTAGTCACGTTCTGTCACTTAGTAATTGAACGTCGCTGAATTATTTACCGGTCAATTTTAGGAATTTGGTCTTACCCGGTCTAAAAGGTAGCGTAACAGCTACTTATTTGGTGTTTGTTCAGATATCGAGAGCGTTCGGGAATGTTTTTCTTACAAGCCATTTTGCATCTTTTGAACGGTTAAATTATTGTTAACCCGTCTCATGTGATCTCAAAATAAAGAGTAGCCGTTATTCTTGTAACAAGACATGTCAAAACGAACAATTTACATCACTACATTACGAAAACAAGCCTATTCAAATATATTGGAAAATTTACCAGCAAAATATGAAAAATTTCAGATACAAAATCTAATATTTTTCTTATGTCTGCTCAAAAACTTAGATTGTGAGTACTCTTTAGATCTGCCTCGGCGAAAAATTTCAGATAGAAATTCTAATATTTTTCTTATGTCTGCTCAAAAACATAGTTTGTGAGTACTCGTTAGAACCGCCTCGCCGAGGCGGTTCTAACGAGTACCACAATCTATGTTTTGAGCAGAAATATGAAAAATAATGTATACCCCTGTAAATCCCAGTTTTACTATATAAAAGTGAGGTTTAAGGGGGTCAACATTATATAGACATGTTTTCATGATGAGTTATCACCTTTTAAACAGAATCGAATAAATATTATCAAAGCTGTAAACTTTTTCATATTTTTGTTGCAAACAAGCATACATAGTGTTTATTCGCATTAGCAGCCATTTCGGTTGCGTCAATATATACTCTTAAAACATTATATACTCTTACAAGTCAAGCATGGTATGGAACGTGCAGGTGACCCCAATATTTAGAGTATGTACGGTGACAATATTTTCAAAGTTCTACTCTACTATGTGGATATTTGCTGAAGGCATATAGGGCACAGAAAATTTGTGCCAGAGCTGCTGATTGGTGCAAAAAAAAAGTGCAGGGAAGCCCGGGGTAGTTATTTTATGTAAGGTGACATGTGACTGGTTAATGATAAATTTGAATTGAAACTTATTATTCTTTTTGAAGAAAAAATGTTGGTGTGTAATTTCCTGATTGTTTCAAAGAAATAAATGTTTCTGTTTGTGTTTGCTGGAGCCAAAAGAAGAAGTGGTGAAATTTCAAAGTTTCAATTTTTGATACCTGTCAATTGAGGGGTTGCTACATTCATCCTCCAAAAAGTCCCAGAAAGTGCCGGTTACTTCTGTGCAGCCTTGAGTGTACCCCAGGTTTACAGTTCTAATAGACTCGAACATATTCAATAATTAGTCCGAAATTGCTACCTGGCGATAATTAAATCATCCTGACCACATACAAAGGGAGCTTAGCGCTTGCGCGAACAGCGAAGGCAGAATATAAGAGCGTTCTGATCAGGTTCCTCTCTGTTCACAAGTTGATTTGTTCAGGATCAGTGAATGTGTGAGCGGACAGCGAATGCCCGGATCAGCCTGCGCGGATGCGCAGGCTGATCCGGGCACTCGCTGTCCGCCTTGCATATTCGCATATATGTGTATCAACACGTTTTTTCTATGATTTAACTCAAATTAGGACCAGCAACCGGAGAGGTCTCTCTAAGACGGGAGAGAAAAGGAGCCTTATATAATAATAAATTTACTCAGTATCCGATCTGCCTGCGCACCGTGCGCTTTGATCAGCAATTTTACTGTCCACCAATGCACTATAACGCTTTTCGTGACCATCAGCTTATACGAAAAAGGAAACTATGCGGATAAACAAATTGATCTAAGCATCAGTTTTGCGTATGCACCGCGGTAAGGCTCTTTTTTCTTGATAGGTCCTGCTGCCGTTGTTTTGTTAAAGACATAACATTTGCTTAAAGGTAATACAGTGGTTTACAACTGAAAATAAAACTGATCACAATACTGAAGTGGATTAGTGGTAAAAAATATTTCTTCCATTGATTTCAGTTCCTGTTTTAAAACTAAGGTATGAGAAATTTTTACCTTTTCCGAACTCTTTCTATTTATCTAAAATACTCGGTCATATTTGATGATTATGGCACATAGGTGTGCGGCTAAATTTAAAATTTAATTTTAAAATTTAGCAACAAAAAGTGAATGGGCCAATTGAAACCTGGGCCCATTTGTTCAAAGCTAACGACGTCTTTAGTTAACGATTCGTTAAAATTTACATCGAGTGATACGTAAATATGCTGAAATGTTTTGCTAAAAAAATGTGAGTGGCTTTTGCAGTGCAAAAGCTACTCACATTTTTCAGCAAAAAATACCAGAATACTGTATACTGAATCCGCTAAAGCAGTTAACGAAATGACCCTTAACGAGCTCGTTAAACTAACGACGCTTTGAACAACTGGGCCCTGTATGCTAAAATGTTTATGTAAATTAATACATAACTCTAGCTATGTCACTTATAACCAAATTATTACAACTTTCTGATATCTCCATAAAACAAAACAACAAAAAACATTTAATATGGGCACTCATGAGGAACGCCTAGCAGAGGCGCTTCTAATGAGTACCCACCACATACAGTGAACCCTCGTTACAACGACAACATTTGTTCCCAAAGACGTTGCCATTAAAATGAATTTGCCGTTGTATAGAATACTTAATGAGCAGATTGATATGTAAGAAAGGTCTTGTTTTTTTTTTCTTCTGATTTCCGCATTGAACATATGTTTTGGATATTTGTTAGAATCGCCTCATAGAGGCGATTCTAACAAATATCCAAAACATATGTTTCTTAAAAGTATTAAATACAATATTCTTGCATAATTTGTGGCTAATTCTTTCCTCTTAAACGAACGTTTCATGATAGTCAAATTGTCATTATAACGAATATTGTCGTTGTATCGAGTGTCGGTATAAAGAGGGTTGTCTGTATGTTTTTGTGAAGATGTCACCAAAAAAAATAATCTAGATATACCCATTATCTAGAGCTATGTAAGGCATCGCAGTTTCACTTTATGATATAGAGAATGTGGAATATGTTAGTTGTTAGGCACATTGAAACAGATGTATGCAATAAAAAGGCTGCTAGAAGTAAAACGCAAATTGAAAATATGGTTTAAAACCTGCACATTTCTGAAACATTCTACTAGTGTAAACCCAATATTTCCCTATTTTATTATTATTATTATTATTATTATTATTATTATTGTTGTTGTTGTTGTTGTTATTATTATTATTATCATTATTATTATTATTATTATTATTATTATTATTATTATTATTATTATTATGACAATGGAACTTTGGGGTACATATTACATAGACTTGTTAATGTGATATTATTTTGTGGGCACATGGATTTTACACATTTGAGGGCACATGGATTTTCACATTTATGGGCATTATTTTCCCCACCGTGACATTTGTAAGCACATGGCTTAAGCAAAGAGATGAACACTTTATCCTTACATGTATAAAATAAAACAAAAATAATATAGAGCTTCACACTCTCATCAGTCAAGCGACAACACTGTCAGGAGGTTGTGCCTATCAGATAAGGAATTGTTTATTTGCTATTAGAAACTCTTCTCAAAAGAATTTGTTCCCAAGACTTAAATTTACCTGAAATTCTATAGGCCTCTAGAACTGATTGGGATATACGCTAAAAAAAAAAAGCAACGCATAAACTGTATACAAATTTATTTTTTGAAATATTAAAAGAGTAGAAAGCCAGGCATGTGCCACTGACATTTTTTTTTAACATGTTGCAGATTTGGTGACTCTGTATAGATAATATTTTATTTTTTTTTAATTAACCCGGACAAGACAACGTTCACGGAGAGCTATTGTGCTACCCTCGGCGTCGGCGTCGATGTTGGCGTTGGCCTCATTGCCCACAAATGTTAAAGTTTTCGTTATTGTTTTTAAGACGTCATTATTTCTTAGCCTTATCACCGATTTGATTCATCTTTGGTATGATTATACATATTGGTCCAAAATATTGCGCAGTACCATCCCTACCACACTAGGCCATGTCAAGGTCAAGGTCACAGACTTAGAATTTTCATGTTAAAATTTTACATCAAAGTTTTTGGGACCTCATTATCATTAATTTTTTTTATTATTATTATTTTTATTTTTGATTGACATGCGCGAGTTCAGGCGAGCTATTCTGTATGGCGACAGGTCTTGTCAAAGCGTGCAATACATTTTACCGACACGATTAAGAGGTCAAGATTAATATGAGCCAGGGCATGACAAAACCTACAAAATGGCATGAGTGAAGACTCAGATTAGCCTTGGCACCTGCCTAGTCTGATAAGAGGTTTCGGTGTCTACAGAAGAAAGCTTGGTATCCGAGCTATCCATTAAGCGCACAGCAAAGACTCTGATCAGACTGGGCGGATGCACAGGGTGAGATTCGCTGGGCGCACATGCCATTTTGTAGGTTTTGTCATGCGCTGGCTCATATATTAATGCAACCGTATAAAGTCCTCTTCGTTACCATTTTAGGTGGAAAGGTCCTTTTCGGTATTTAGTAGGCCCGCAGATTGGGTTACACTTCTCGTATGATTAAAATCTAATTTAATCAAGTTTTAAGTTGTCTTTGGTTTTGTTTATTTATTCGTGATTTATAAGCATCCGATTGTATAAGACTGATGTGTTTGAATGCAGACTTCAGCGCTATCAGCGTTAGCAGGGAAGGTAAAAGGTTGGTAGTATCAGGAAGACGGATTGTAGAAATGTGTCATGTTAAATCTGGTGGCAATTTGGGCAACAGCACCCCACAAAAAAGGTTAGAATTTTAAAACTCGATTTGTATGGTATAAATTTGATCCCGATATCCCACTGCAAACATATTCTTAATATGTCTTCAACAAAAAGTCATAGAAGTAGATTCTAAAAGAAATTATCATTGAGAGCAATAAACACACTGACAAAATTGTAAGCAACTGATGTGAAGTTTTCTAGACCAGGGCCCAGTTGTTCAAAGCTAACGATGTCGTTAGTTAACGATTCGTTAAAATTTACATCGAGTGATACGCAAATATTTTGATATTTTTTGCTGAAAAAATGTGAGTAGCTTTTGCAAAGCTACTCACTTTTTTTCAGCAAAAAATATCAAAATATTGTATATTGAATCCGCTAAAACAGTTAACAAAATGACCCTTAATGAGCTCGTTAAGCTAACGACGCTTTGAACAACTGGGCCCAGATTAGCTAGTTTCGGCCAAGTAGGCCTCATCAGTGACCCACATATACTCGTGACTTTTCACATATCCTGGAATAGGCTTAGTCATCACAAAAGACCTAACCTTGCATACTTTCTTAGACAGACGGAAATTATTTCATTATTATTTCCTGGAAGCACATTCCTGCAAATAATTCGACTGTTTCTTTCTTTCTTCCATTCTTTCTTTTCTTTCATTAGACGTTCTTTATTTTTAAAATATCCATTACAGTAATTTATACCATGTAGGATCCGCAAAGACTTGTTAACCCTTGTCCTGCTGAATAAATTAAGATGCCACACCCTATTCAAATTTTCAGCCCATCAGATTGCTTGATACAGATTGTTGATATGAATTCACATACTGAATGGCAAACAGTGTAGATCGAGATCAGTTGGCTTCTGAAGAAGCCAACTGATCTGGATCTACACTGTTTGCAAAGGCAGGGTATATCTGGGTTCAGCAGGACAAGGGTTAAATCTCTCGGTAGCACACTTAGACGTGACACAGTAATTTGTTACCACTGTTTGCTGACACCTCTCGTATAAAGCTCATGTACATTTCTATGTCTCATGGGGCTACATTCAGTTCTATATTCCATGAGTAACTTTTCTTCTTCATCTCTCTCTCTCTCTCTCTCTCTCTCTCTCTCTCTCTCTCTCTCTCTCTACGTCTCTCTCCCTCTGCGCATGCGTGCGTGTTGTTGTTGCTCTTCTTCTTGTGTTTTAAAGCAGACGATTCCACGAATTTCTCCATTGGTTGCGTGTATAATATTAAAAAAAATCGTGTGGCTGGCAAGTCGAAAGGTGTAAAATCCCAGTTAACTTCAAAATAAAAAAAAAAATAAAAAAACAAAAATGAGTAAAAGTTAAAAATTAATTTAGATTTCATTTTCTGAAGTTGTTTTATTGAAATTTTATTGAAACATTATATAATAACTTGTTGGAATGTAATTTTCAACCATTTATTTATTCTGATAAGCTTTATTCCAAATTAGCGATCTGTTTCTTGCATTTTTAATATTTTAAAGAAATTGTTTTGTCGTCCAGTCAGCGCTCTTTACATAACATCACCAACTAGTCAAATAGACGTGCTCATTCACTCTATTTACCCTAAATATTGGAACACTTTAACTCCTTACCATACTTATCCTAAAATTAAAAAAAAATCTACATGTTGATATGTTTAAATCCAGCTGATAAGTGCTAAACAATGTAGACCCTGATCAGACGCCGCGTTCAGCGGCGTCTGATCTGAGTCTACATTGTTTTCGCAGGCCTGTCTCCAAATTTTACCCTAAATATTGGAAAGCTTAAACTCCTAACCATACTTATCCTAAACTTTGGAAAAAAATCTTTTCTTCTCCATGTTGATATGTTTAAATCCACCTGGTGGGTGCCAAACAATGTAGACACTGATCAGACGCCGAGTTCTGCCTTGTTTGCGCAGGTTTGTCTCAATATTTAGGGTTAATACAGTTGTTTTTAAGGTAAGTTTTGTTCATACACTTAAGCAGTCTTGAGCAGTGCATTTTGAGGCAATTTTAGAAAATAGCGCACGCGTGTAGCCCTGATTGGCATAAGAACTGGGTGATTGACAGACAGCTCTTTGATACACGTGACACAGTCTTCGAAAAGGTCCCGTATGTAGCGCATGCGTAAAACGCATTCTCACAGACTGGTCAATGTTTTCGTAGATTGCATGGTATTGCAGAATATACTTTTCGTACCCAAAGTATTCGGACAGACAGGCCTGAGCAAACAGTGTGGACCCAGACCAGACGCCGCAGAACGCGGCGTCTGATCTGGGTCTACGCTTTTTGTCACTCGACCAGCAATTTTAGGCACACACAACATGTAGTAAACTTGAATGGACTTTTTTTTTCAAATTTAAAAATCAGAAAACAGCGCAGACCCAGATCAGACGCCGCAGAGCGCGGCGTCTAATCTGGGTCTACACTGTTTGCCAATCATCCAGCAATGTTTAGACATAAAATGTACTAAAACGTACTTATTCAAATTTTGGAACACGTTTATTAAGTAAATAAAAGGTACTTAGGGTAAATACGGTTTCAACGAACAGAAAAGTTCCGATCAAACTGCGCGCACGCGCAGACTCATCTGAACCTTCTTTGTCCGTATGACATAATGGCACTTTTCCTCACGCTGCGTGTTATTTATCGCAGAAAATCGAAGTTTTAAACAGGAAATGTTAAAAAGCTTTTTTTCTGGGATACATAAATTGGGCCAGATCTTAAGAAATAAGTCTAATGGCATACCATATATACCCCAAATATTCGAACACTTTAACTCCTTACCATACTTATTCTAAAATTTGAAGAAGTCTATTTTACTATGTGTCTATAAATTGCTGGATGAGTGGCAAACAGTGTAGACCCTCATCAGTCGCCATTTTTGAGGCGTCTGATCCTGGGTTTGCTATGTATGCGCAGGCCTGTCTCCTTGCTACACTTATTTTAAAATTTGAAAAAAGGTCTAACTTACGGCTTTTCGATGTGTCTGGAAAATTTCTGGATGAGTGGCAAACAGTGTAGACCCTGATTAGACACCTTGTTCTGAACATTGTTGATTGCATTACGAAAACAAGACTATTCAAATAAACTGAAAATTTTACCTCCAAAAAGTGAAAGTTTTCAGATAAAAATTCTGATATTTTTCATATTTCTGCTCAAAACAAAGATTGTGGGTACTCGTAAGAACCGCCTCGGCGAGGCGGTTCTAACGAGTACCCACAATCTATATTTTTGAGCAGAAATAAGAAAAATAATGAATACCCTGTAAACCCCAGTTTTACTGTATAAAAGTGGAGTTTACGGGGGTCAAAATTATAAAGGCGTGTTTTCGTGATGGAATGGCAAACAGTATCTCCTTATTGAACTTATTCTATAATTTGAAAAAGTCCAAGACTGAAAACTGCAAGATGACTGGTAATCAGTGTAGACCCTGATCAACCGCCGAGTTCTGTGGCGTCTGATCTGTGTCTACGCTGTTTACTCAGACCTTTCTGCTAACTAAACTTATTCTAAAATGTGAACAAATCCATTTTGCGATTTGTTGATGGGTTTGAAAATTCCTGTATGAGTAGCAAACAATGTACACCGGAGTCTGATCCTAGGTCTACGTTGTTTGCTTAGTCCCACATGTTCGAATTCTTAGGTAAATATTGTTTATATAGATAGTGAAGACAGAAATCTGCGAGTGAAGTCTGAACAGGTAAAACGTTGTCTGTTAACAGAATCCTTGAATGCTTTAGAATACATGAACATGAAAACAAGTTCAGATCAGAGTGCGGTATACCCAGATTAATATGAGTCTCTTCTGTCTGCATCTGCCATAAAACCCCTTTTCTCAGTTAAGTTCTACTCGTATTTATTTGTGTCGGGGCTATCAAAATCACGAATCACGGAGGACAGCGAAAGCATGCCCAATCAGGACAAAGAAATATTGGGAAATCTAGATTCTACAAACCACAAATGTTGTATGTGCGAACACCAAAGGGCATGACCAGCCTTCGCAGATATGCAGGCTGATCTGGGAATTCGATATTCGCATATGTCATCTTTATTGGACTCCGAACGTGAGAAAATGTACCATCCGCGCTGTCTAATCCGGGTCTTCGCTGTGCTGTCTTTGGATATCCAAGGATCCATTGTTTCTACAGGCGCACAGTGACTAATCTGATCAGACTGCCCGAATGTGCAGGCTGATCTGACTCTTCGCTGGGCGCACGTGTCGGAAGCTATATTTTTACATACTGCGCCTTATTGTATAATGCGCATTGGGAACTTCCGGAAAGTAGTTCGGCACTTAAATTAGATTTGAGTCTCAATGTCAGAAAACGTACTTTCTCACATATGCGCCCAACGAAGACTCAAATCAGCCTGCGCATCCGCGCACTCTGATTAGAGGCTTCGTTGTCGGCATGAAGAAACGTTGCATCCTTGGTCAAATGAAAATTCTGAGAGAAAGAGAGAGAGAGAGAGAGAGAAAGAGAGAGAAAGAAAGAGAGAGAGAGGTAGATAGATAGATAGATAGATAGATAGGTAGATAGATAGATAGATAGATAGAAAGATAGATAGATAGATAGATAGATAGACAGATAGATAGATAGATAGATAGATAGATAGATAGATAGATAGATAGATAGATAGATAGATAGATAGATAGATAGATAGATAGATAGATAGCTAGATAGATAGATTCACCAGTTCAGGTTCAGTTTCTGTAACAAACAAATATTGAGTAAGTGAGCAGTGGGTGCCCTGATCAGCCAGCCTGATGGAACAGATAGCTTAGTTCGCACGCTTGTGTTAGATTGGTCCACGTCTCCAGTGACTGAATACTTATTCTTACAATCCTGTTTGCATCACGAAAACATGCCTATATAAATTTGACCCCCCTTAAACCCCACTTTTAAGTTACAAAACTGGGATTTACAGGTGTAGACATTTTTTCTTATTTCTACTCAAAACATAGATTGTGGGTACTTGCTAGAACCGCCTCGCCGAGGCGGTTCTAACGAGTACCCACAATCTATGTTTTGAGCAGAAATATAAAAAAGTATCATAATTTGTATCTGAAAATTTCAGTTTTTGATGGTGAAATTTTCAATATATTTTGTATAGGCGTGTTTTCATAATGGATAATCCACTGTAATAAAACCAAAATAATATCATGACTATAAGGCTGGTCACTACAGACTTTGATAATCCACTGTAATAAAACCAAAATAATATCATGACTATAAGGCTGGTCACTACAGACTTTGATAATCCACTGTAATAAAACCAAAATAATATCATGACTATAAGGCTGGTCACTATATATATATATACAGACTCTGATAATCCACTGTAATAAAACCAAACTAATATCATGACCATAAGGCTGGTCACTACAGACTTTGATAACCCACTGTAATAAAACCAAAATAATATCATGACTATAAGGCTGGTCACTACAGACTTTGATAATCCACTGTAATAAAACCAAAATAATATCATGACTATAAGGCTGGTCACTACAGACTTTGATAATCCACTGTAATAAAACCAAAATAATATCATGACTATAAGGCTGGTCACTACAGACTTTTGATAATCCACTGTAATAAAACCAAAATAATATCATGACTATAAGGCTGGTCACTACAGACTTTGATAATCCACTGTAATAAAACCAAAATAATATCATGACTATAAGGCTGGTCACTATAGACTCTGATAATCCACTGTAATAAAACCAAAATAATATCATGACTATAAGGCTGGTCACTACAGACTTTGATAATCCACTGTAATAAAACCAAAATAATATCATGACTATTAGGCTGGTCACTACAGACTCGGATAATCCACTGTAATAAAACCAAAATAATATCATGACTATAAGACTGGTCACTACAGACTTTGATAATCCACTGTAATAAAACCAAAATAATATCATGACTATAAGGCTGGTCACTACAGACTCGGATAATCCACTGTAATAAAACCAAAATAATATCATGACTATAAGGCTGGTCACTACAGACTTTGATAATCCACTGTAATAAAACCAAAATAATATCATGACTATAAGGCTGGTCACTACAGACTTTGATAATCCACTGTAATAAAACCAAAATAATATCATGACTATAAGGCTGGTCACTACAGACTTTGATAATCCACTGTAATAAAACCAAAATAATATCATGACTATAATATCATGACTATAAGGCTGGTCACTACAGACTCGGATAATCCACTGTAATAAAACCAAAATAATATCATGACTATAAGGCTGGTCACTACAGACTTTGATAATCCACTGTAATAAAACCAAAATAATATCATGACTATAAGGCTGGTCACTACAGACTCTGATAATCCACTGTAATAAAACCAAAATAATATCATGACTATAAAGGCTGGTCACTGCAGACTTTGAAAATCCACTAAAATAAAAACAAAATAATATCATAACTATAATGCTGGTCACAAGAGACATTGATAATCCACTAAAATGAAACAAAAATAATATCTTTACTATAAAGGCTGGTCACTGCAGACTTTGAAAATCCACTAAAAAACAATGACTATAAGGTTAGTCACTAGAGACTTTGATAATCCACTAAAATAAAATCAAAACAATACCATGACTATAAAGGCTGGTCACTGCAGGCTTTGATAATCCACTTAAATAAAACCAAAATAATATTATGATTGTAAAGGCTGGTCACTAGAGACTTTGATAATCCACTAAATTAAAACAAAAATAATACCACTAGTTACCAGCCTTAATATTCAAGATATTATTTTGGCTTTATTTTAGTGGATTATCACACAGGATTATAAGAACGAATATTGTCACTGGAGACTGGAGCCAGTCCAATTGGATGGTAGGAGCCTGCTGTACTCGCAGCAGGTGGAGGGCATGTTATTATTTATTCTTTTTCTGAATTATTCTTTGCTATATTGTTTACCCTTCGTCCTTCTCTTTTTCTCTCTTTCCTTTCCTCTACTATCTCATCTATTCCTTTTCTCCGTTTCTCTGAGGGACGACACAAAATTGCCCACAAACGTTGACGTGTCGTAAAACAAGAACTCAAACAAAAGACGTACATATTACAAGGGTATTTTTGATATTTTCCTCTCTCTAGGCTAATTCAGAATACGAAAAATTGATATTTCGGTTTTCTTCTTCCTACAAGAAAAAAAGGCTTTGACATTTCATGTAAATTGTTTCCTTAGGAGACAATTTGCGTGAAACGTTAAAGCCTATTTGCTGGATGGAGACAATTTACATGAAACGTCTAACACCTAGTTTCAGGGAGGAGTCGATTTGCATGAAACGTTAAAGACTATTTTCTGGAAAAAAAAAATCAAATTGTCGTCTGTTAAAATTTTAACCGGCATACAGAACGTTAACATAGGTTTGGTGTGCCCCCGGCTCTTGTGTTGATTTTTTTCAGTCTGTGTCCCAGGAGAGCAGAGAATGAAAACCTGTTTGCACTTACCATGCTATGGACAAATTCAGCAGAAGACTAACTGATGATCTTTTCGTAATTCTCCTAGGAAATAGGACCTGACACTTCATACAAATTGTCTCTTTGAAGACAATTTGCATGAAGTGTAAACTCCCATTTTCTAGGAAAATAAGAAAAGTACTTCAAAGTGTCGTCTGCTGAAACATTTACCCAGCATTCAAAGTGTTAGTGTCTTCAGGCGATTTTTCACACTTTTAGCTGTGATACCGTTCCCAGGAAACTGGTAGTAAAAAAATATGGCTGACAAGTAAATGGGGTGGCTACACGAAAAGGGGCCTTATGTCCTACTCGAACAGGGAAAGCCCAGCTCAACCTGTGTATCCCCGTTGTTTGATCAGGCGATATTGAGTTGACTCATTATCGTAAACGACAAGGGAGCAGGCATTTTGGTTTGAGATAGCAATAGTTTGAGATAAAAGTAGTTGAAATGTAAGGATCATATGGAAAACGAAACCAATTCTATTCAATATTTAGCTTTGACTTAAGCAGTATTTTGAATTATCAGTGTTTGAGACTACGAGATCCTACTCTATTCTACAGTATATATTCGTGAAAGCTGTCAGCGAGACACAACGAAGATCACTGATCAAACGGTGTGAATGCGCAGGCTGATCTGAGCCTTTGTTTCCAACATACATGTATGTCAATAGGGCTAGTTTCTTAGGTTGTGTATGAAGCGGACCGCGTCAAGCGAAAAAGTACTTCGAGCAAGCGCAAAATGTGCAGTTTCACGTAATTTCTCATCCGGGCATTTGCATTTAGTTGATACATTCTACAGTGTCCAATGATTTTGTTAGCGACAGTGAAGGCCCTGATTAGACTGCGCGGATGCGCAGACTGATCTGGGCCTTTGCTGTCCGCGTAGGCCCATTTTCGCATGGCGCAACCCAAGTTATCCCGTCGCAGGTGGTGGAGCCACGACAAATAAAGAGGGCTCTTATCAAAATAAATGTTGGCATAGTTTCGGGGTTTATACCCATTTCGTCTATTCCTATTTTATCAACTATTTTGATAAAATTAAGTTTTCCCATTCTGTCTACTCACGCTTTCAAATTTCGTCTACTTGGGGTATTTTCACACATATGCAGCCTACTCAAGATCACAATGGTGGTATTAAACTATACTATAGATTTTGTAGGGAAAACATGGCAATCAGGCAAAGGAACCAGTATAGACCCAAATCAGACTTAAAGAAGTTGATCTGGTTTTTATCCTGTATCCCTTATTATCCACGATCATCTATATTTGTATGAAAAACATGGCAAACCAGTGTAGACCGTGATCAGACTTGAGAATGTATCAACATTAATCATATAAAGTGTATCTGAACAGTTTGGGCCATTATACAGAAAACTAAAAGGTAGACGAAATGGGAATTACCATCAGAAATGGACTAGACGAAATGGAAAAAAAACAGTAGACAAAATGGGAATAGATGAAATGGGAAGTTGCCAGTTTTGACCAGTCCGATTAGGGCATACGATATAATTACAGCGTGTTTAGGATGTCCTCCTTGTTTAGACTAAAGACCAAAACTAGTCTGCGCATGCGTCGGTGCTTTTAGTTGAATTGGTTCACAATATCATTGAGCACGTGCATGTTAAAAGATAAAACGTAGCACGGGCAACACTAGACTGGTTCTTGTCTCCAGTAACTAAACAGTTTTTTCTTATAACTCTGGTTGATAATCTACTATGATAAAACCAAACTAATATCATGCCTATAAAGACTGGTCACTAGCGACCAGCCTTTATAGACATGACATTATTTTGGTTTTATTTGAGTGGATTATCAAACAGGATTATAAGAATGACATTTGGTCATTGGAGACTGGGGCCAGTCTAGGGCAGCGCTGACATAAACGTTACAGTTTATTTTGTTTTGTTTTTTTATACCTATGCAGATCTGTTAAAATCTTAATGTTCTATTTTTTTCAGTCGAATTTTAATGGCTCGAACATCTTTGGGACGATGGGAATTTGTTTTAGACAAATGTCTTTCGAGGCACGGAGGATTTATTGTAGCATCAGGTTAGGAGACAAATTGGGATAATTTGGGGATATATTTCCTGCCTTCTATATAATAATGGTATGTTGAGTCTTACTCATTAGAGGCGCATCGATGAGGCGGTTCTAATGAGTACCCGCAACATACATTTTTATGATAAAATAAAAAAATCCTAATACGGTCGAACCTCGATGGCTCGAACATCTTTGGGACCATGTAAATTCGTTCGAGACATGGGTAGTTCGAGCCACTGAGTGTAATCTTGGTACCAGTTCAGAAAGCAAATAGCGATAATTTAGGGATATCTTTTCGATTTTCTATACAATAATGGTATGTTGAGTGTACTCATTAGAATCGCCTCGATGAGGCGATTCTAATGAGTACACACAACATACAATTTCATGATAAAATAAGAAAAAATCATTAACTATTTGTTTTCTTGAGCTATTGGAAGAATTTTGTAGGAACTGAAAAAAGAGTTCGAATCATCCACGGTAATCGAATAATCGAACCATCCGTGTTCGAGCCATTGAGGTTATACTGTATTTAAGGCGAATGGGTACACTGTCCGGTGAAGTAACTCTCTCAAAGCGATTTGTATTTCTTCTGAAAAGGAGTCTACTAAAAATTCCTTCTTTATTAAAAGTGAAAATAAAAAACTCAGTATTTTTTTCTCTAGAACCTTTTTTTTTTTTTTTTTTTTACCCTTCGTGCGCTAATCACAACTACAGCAAACATCACTTTGAATTATTTTTTTTTTCTTTTATTTTTCAGAGGAAATAAGGCTTGACATTGCATGTGAATAGTAGAAAAACTCTGAACAAAAATGAATAATATATCAATTTTAGAATGCCGTCTGCTACTCACTTTGCTTTACATTTCTGTTTACTCTTTCAGATGCAGACCTCAGCCATTTTGATTTTTACTATTCTGACGTCATTGATTTCAAACACAATACAGCTGAAATGCGAAATACAGTGCATGGCGGGGATGTTAAAGTGCGCGCGCAGACTGGAACCACTGAAAGTTCAGTATGAGGAAATGGGATGCTGTGATACATACTTTCAATGTATGAAGGAACAGTGTGGAAAAGACACCGCAAGGTAACCATTACTTACTGCTGCTGGTGTTTAGTGCCATGCGGAGGCCGTAAAGCGTCTTCTAGACTGGCTCCAGTCTCCAGTGACTAAATAACTATTTTTATCATCCTGTTCGATCCTCTAAAATAAAAATAAAATAATATCATTACTATAAAGGCTGGTCACAAGTGACCAGCCTTTAGAGTCATGACATTATTTTTATTTTTTTAGTGGATTATCAAACACGATTATAAGAAAACCAACTATTTAGTCACTGGAGACTGGAGCCAGTCTAGTGTTTAGTGCCGTGCAAAGGCCGTAAAACGTCTCCTTTTACTTCTCCATAGTGCAGGGTATATTTTTATTTCCTTTCCGATCATTGAGCGCATTCTTGTTACTTTTAAAATCGAATTCCGCTTAAGCTGTTGCTGGGTCGGGGGTGGAGAGGGGGGGGGGGGGGGCGTATGCACCTCGCAAACTATATTGTATTGCTGCATATGAATGAAGAGACGTATAAAAATCGAGTTTCCCATTTTCGTTCCTTAGTGCGTTCACGGTTTCCAAAGACAACCTTTCAGATTTTTGTTTGGTAGATTATTAAACGGGAAGTAACTCCAATATCTTACCTTGCTTAATTTACGAAAATCGCCAATTATGTCCCTTGGCACATTCGAATAAAAACGTTTTATGTGTACTTAAACAAATCAATGTAAGGTGTTTTCCCCATATTATATATGTATGAGGAAAAAGTGTGGAAAAGACACAATAAGGTACTGTAGCAAGTCGTGTTGTCGTGTTCCCTTTTTCTTAGGGGCATATTGCTTTTGAGTCGTTCGACCATCCGTTCGTTCGTCCGTCCGTTCTTCCGTTTGTCACGCTTTTATTGTCAGCAAGATATCTTGATAAGTATTTGAGCTAGGCTTCTGGTGAGCTAACTGGGGCTGAGGAGTATGTATCACCTGATTAACTTTTGAAAAAAAAATATTTTATTAGAGTTATGCCCCTTTTCAACCTATCTTTTGTAGGGACTAGCGTATAGGTGGAGGCATAGTGTTTTACAAACACATATTTCTATACGGTACGTTTACATGTCTTGTTTTCACAGGTGTGGAAGATTTCAAATGTCACCTGAAAAAAGGGGCAGCTGGGACAAGAGGGGCAGCTGGGACAAACGAGGCAGCTGGAATAAAAGATTTGACCTTGAAGACTATGACGGCTCCGATATCAACTTCCAGTTTTCCTAGGAATAAATTTCTGTTTATAAGAATGCTCATGAAATGACTATTTAAGGGAACTAAATACACTTACAAGGGAGATAACTTTTGTAAATTGCTCTTTTTTCTACTCAGCAAGCCTCTTCAGAAAAGGGGTCTACTCTTAAAGGGCAACCCCCCCTTCAGAAATCGTGTCTACCTTAAAAGGAAAGACTTTGCTCCCATGGGGAGCAAATTCTCTCCTTTAAGCAAAAACCACTTTTAAGAGGGGAGGCAAAATAATTTGGACAGGGATGTCTCCCCTGAATCGGTATCCATTCCCCTAAATAACATAAACATTACTACTGCCTGATACCCGGCTTCATTTTCGAAGGCGGGATAAAGCCGTAAAGATTTTAAGATGGCAGTAGTCACGTGGACATAAACTACCGTATTTACCCTAAATATTCGGACACCTTAACTTCTTACCATGATTGTTCTAAATATTGAACTTTATTTATTTCCTTGTGGTCTGTTTAAAACTGCTGGAGGAGTGCTTAACATTGGTTATAGACACTGATCAGACGTCGCATTCTTTGGCGTCTGTCCTACGCTGTTTGCACAGACCTGTCCCAGCAGGCACATGACGTTAATTCAACGTCGCTTCAATTATCGATGCAACGTCATAACGTTTCATCGACGTTGAACCGACGTTGTATAAACGTCATGTACCGCTGGGGTCTGTCCGAACGCTTAGGGTAAATAGCGTAAAAAGTAGGATATCTGTTGAAATTTATCCTACATTTTTCTTTGGTCTTTAACAGTTCGAAATACGTGCAACTTGATACCTCCATACGAGCCTATGTAAAAGCTGCTATTAACGCATAGAATGCTGGGTAAAAAATTCAGCAGACGACATTTTGAAATGTTATTCTTATTCTCCCAGAAAATAGGCTTTGGCATTTCACGCAAAAGAGACAATGTGCATGAAATATCAAAGCCCTTTTTGTGGGGAAAAATAAGAAAAAAAGTGTTATAAATTTGTCGTCTGTTGAATTTGCCCAGAGAGTGGTAAAAGTTAAATGGCGTTATGCGTTAGAATAGCTTATCCATTTTTTATGTCATAATCGTATATCTGTTCAAATTTTCAAAAGTTGTTTTCAATATTATATAATTATTTTATTTGTCAGCACATTGAATTGGAACTTTGCCAAAACTTCATCCTTTGAATAAAGATTACTCAGATGTGTTCAAGAGATTCCGTTTCCTCTAAATCTCCAGTCAAAGCATTTTTGGAATGTGGACTCTTCCACAGTGTCAATACATTACGAAAACACGCTTATTCAAATATATTGAGAATTTTACCACCAAATAATGAAAATTTTCAGATGAAAAATTCTGGTAGTTTTCATATTTCTGCTCAAAATATATACTGTGGGTACTTGTTAGAACCGCCTCGGTGAGGCGGTTCTAACGAGTACCTACAATCTATGTTTTTGAGCAGAAATAAGAAAATTAATGTATAACCCTGTAAACCCCGGTTTTACTGTATAAAAGTTGGGTTTAAGGGGTCAATATTATATAGACATGTTTTCGTGATACAAAGCATTTTGAAATGTGGACTTTTCAACAGTGTCAGTAAAATGGCATGTGGCAGTTTGGAATGGTATGTATATGTATTTACATGTATATGTAAATATATATAAGGAGAAATAAAATACAAATATTACTGGTCAGACAGAGACTCGAACCCACGCCGACTGCGGGCACAGCATCTAGCCATTCAGAGGCAAGCAGTATAACCACTTAGCCACTACGCTGGACTGAAACATGGATCAGTGTTTTTACTAAATTTCTCTGAATGACACGTTGGATTGGGATCAGTTGTTCGTTGCCAAGCGCACTCATCATATACAAGGAATTTTCCGGATTCCAAGGATACTGAAAGGTGTAAATATTTATAATTTAAGATTTAAACACATTCCAACAGAGAACAACAGACCAGGATCATTTCTGATGCAAATACCCTATAAAAAAGTATATAAGGAGAAATGTAAAGTACTACTGGTCAGACCGAGTCTCGAACCCGCGCCGGCTATCCTATATCAAAGAATGCCAAGATGTTTAAAGACCCAACAGGGAATTTTTTAATAAAATGCAATGCACTGCAAGGTTTTTTCTGTTTTGTTTTGTTTTGTTTTTTGTTGTTTGTTGTTGTTTTTTTTTGTTTTTTTTGTTTTTTTTTTTTTTTTGTTTTTTTGTTTTTTTTTAAAAAAAAACACCTTGCAATGCATTGCTATATATTGATACCTCTTTCCAGGTTATTAATTTGATTACATAGTGTGTAAAGGGGAGAGGGGATTAACTGTTTCTTTAGGGTTCACTTTGCAAGTGCGCATGTGCAGTAAATTTCCTATTCAAACCAAACTGAATCTAAGTAGTTAAGTAATTAACCTTTTATTCCAATAAAATGTAGCACACGCCAACCCCTAAATCTGGTCAATGACAAAGGGGCAAGATACATGTTTTACCCTAAAGTGCCAATCACAACTGCAGCAGACGACTTTTTTTTATATCTTTTATATATATATTATTTTTGTCAGAGAAAAAAAGTCTTGATATTTCATGAGAATTGTCTGCTAAAGCGCCAAACACAACTCAGCAGACGATCTTTTACAGAGAAAACAAGTTTTGATATTTCATTGAATCGACTGCTAAGCAGAAGATTCACAAGGCCTGTTAAGACTTCTTTACTCTGAAAAATAAAAGAAATAAATAAAATAAATTTAGAATGTCGTCTGCTACAAATTTTGCTTGTCGCTTATAGGGTTAAAATGAAACTTTAAATGATTAAATAAAGAACAAATTATTAATTTAAAAACAATTTTTGCACATTTCATATTTTTCCATGTTAGGTCATTGACAAGTCTGACACTCTGTCATTACGAGAACACGCTTATTCAAATATATTGAGAATTTTACCATCAAAAAATGAAAAATTTTAGAAAAAAAAATTCTGATATTCTTCATATTTCTGCTCAAAACATAGATTGAGGGTACTCGTTAGAACCGCCTCGGCGAGGCGGTTCTAACAAGTACCCACAATCTATGATTTTGAGCAGAAATAAGAAAATTAATGTATACCCCTGTAAACCCCAGTTTTACTGTATAAAAGTGGGGTTTAAAGGGGTCAAAATTATATAGGCATGTTTTCGTGATGCCTTATTTTTTTTACAGACAGCTCATACGTGTAGCAACAGAGGAATGGTTTAAGAAATTGTCATAATTCCAAAACACTTTGAGGCCAAGCAATCTTTATTTTTGGAGTAAACCTCTTTTCAAAACCGAGGGCTTAGAGCGCATTACGAAAACACGCCTATTCAAATATATTGAAAATTCACCACCAAAAATTGAAAGTTTTCAGAAAAAAAAAATCTTATATTTTTCATATTTCTGCTCAAAAACATAGATTGTGGGTACTCGTTAGAGCCGCCTCGAAGAGGCAGTTCTAGCGAGTACCCACAATCTATGTTTTTGAGCAGAAATATGAAAAATAATGTCTACCCCTGTAAACCCCAGTTTTACTATATAAAAAGGGGGGGGGGGTCAAAATTATATAGGTATGCTTTCGTGATGGCAGGGATGCAAAGAGGAAGTCACAAAAATATTGTCTTGTCTGTTTCTGCTCTGTTCGTATACGATATAAGAGTCCTTTTCTCATATTACAACTATTTCCTGATCTATCCACACATTTTACTTAAAGCTTATGTTTACTGTGTTTTCTGTCAATAGATTGATGGTACAAGTGACAACATATCGCATGATTACTCTTATAGCATCACCTTAGAAAAAGGGTTCATGTTTCAGGTAACCCTTAAAGCGCTGTGCAAATTTGTAGCTGACGACATTATTATTATTATTATTATTATTATTATTATTATTCAAGGAAAATAAGGCTTGATATTTAATATATTCATATTACATTTCAAGATTTACTTTCCCTGAAAAAAAAAAATTACAAAAGTATCAAAAAGTAGTCTGCTGCAGCAATGATTAGCTCTTCATATGGTTAAAGCTATTAGCACACTATTAGCACAATTTCCGTGTTTAAGTGGTCACATCTGGAAATCCTTGGACCGTGCTCAGCAGCTATTAGTCAACCTGTCGACGTACTGTTAACGCTTAGCATGCGGGGTAAAACTTTCAGCAAAAGACATTTTGAAATGATGTTCTTTTTTTTATCGACATCCTTATGTTTTCTTTCCTTTTTTTCTTTTTTTTAGAAAACGGATTTTATTTCTTGTTGTCTCCTGTGGGTGTCTCCTGTCATGATTGTCAAAACCTAATGTCTGGGGAAAATAAGAAAAATATCATCAAATAGTCCTCTGCTGAATTTGTTCAGAGACTGTTAAAGGCCAATCCTTGCCAATCCTTGTGATCAACTTGATCAGGGACAATGAAACAGGAAAACTGCTAATTTCTGAAATTCCATCTTTGTAACGTCGTATGTCAGTACATGAGCCCAATACGTCATGACACTATTATAGGTCGATACATAAGCCTTAAAGCGCCAAGCAAAATTTGTAGCAGACGACATTCTAAAAGTTTTATTTGTTTTTATTTTTCAGAGAAAACAAATCTTGACATTTCATGTGAATCGTCTGCTTGGCAGACGATTCACATGAAATGTCAAGACTTGTTTTCTTCTGAAAACAAAATCAAAATCGTCGTCTGCTTTAGTTGTGATTGGCGCTTTTAGGGTTAATAATGTCATTGATAACAGTATATTCCACCGAATGTCGTTTGTATTACGCGTAAATTAATTAAAAAAAGACCACTCCTGTACTCTTGTACTCAAAATACAATCATGGAAACACCCATTCTAAGGGTGGTTCTGAGGCACCAGGGAACTTATTTTAAAGTTGTATAATTTTATCATGAAAATATGAAAAAAAATGTTGTTTGTATTGCGTGCAAAATTAATTATAAAAGGCTATTGCTGTACTCAAAATAGATTCGTGGAAACACAAACTCATTCTCAATGTGATTCTGATGCATATTTTGAAGATGCATAATTTCATCATGAAAATATAAACAAAATGCGACTAAATCACAAAGCTTTTAAAGTCTTGTTTAAGTCATAGCCACTCTTTAACCCATTTATCCCTGTAGACCAAAACATTACTTATGCAAACAATGTAGATCCTGAAGAGACGGCTCAAGATGAGCCGTCTCATCAGGATCTATATTGTTTGTCATTTGATTTTTTTGACTGAGGCCCCTGTTTGGAACAATGGTTCTGACCAGATTCAAAGACTGAAGATTCCATTTCATAAACTTGGGGATGCAAGGGTTAACTGATAACGTAGTTATCTACATTGATCTATCTTGGCTACGTAGCTTATTTAGCAAATTACCTATTTAAGCAATATGTTTCCCAGCTTGTTCGCTCTTTATATTAAATTAGAAGCCAGTGCACTTGCTGATCTGATTCTTTGCTGTGTGCACTTGTCAAAACACATAGTGACTCATATTTACTAATAAACTGACGTATATGTAAATATTGTACAGCCAATATGCTTTCCTTTGAACACAATAACAATACAATTTTGACTTTTCTCTTTATAAAACTGTATAAGATTTCCAATACATGCAAATCATAATTCGTATGCTGCCAACGGATAAGCAAAAGTCGCAACCCATTTGACAAACCGGTCTGACGTCGACAAAAGACAAAGACCCTTTGAGCCGAAAGGTCAGAAAACGTAATTTCGGACATGTGCGCCCAGCGATGATTCAGATCAGGCCCCAAGGTTATAAAACTTTTTTTCATGCTCAATTCAGCTGAGCATGAAATTTGTCCTGCTAATTAATCTCAATTAAATTGTTTACAATTCTAGAATATAGCGGAGCTTGAAAATTTCTCTGCTAATAAATAGAGGATATTCAAATGTTTGGAGTGAATATGACTTTTATTTCATTGAGTGAAGTGGAAAAAAAATGTATATTTCATGAGTGCCGAAGGCACGAATGAAATATACATTTTTTCACTTCACGAGATGAAATAAAAGTCATATTCACGACAAACATTTGAATTTTCTTTTTATTATATACATCACTTTCGATAGAAGAGATGCAAATCTTGCATTTGCAAGAGAAGTCTGACAAGCAGTTTTGTCCCTTGGCGGTGACATATAAGATCCGCATAACATTAGAGTAAGGAACATGTTGGTATCAACATTATTTTGATTTGCCGAAACTTTTTGTTTTTTGTTTTCTCCAGCGTTTTACATGTTAAGCACTGAGCGTCGACGCCATGACGTTCATGTTTTGTTTGGTGACGTTAGTTATGACGTCAGAAACGCGCATTGGCGTGTAAACAATAAAATAAAAAGAAAATTTACTCTTTTTCAGTGAATACCATAAACATTTTCATCTCGTGTAATGAAAACATTCAAATTGTCACTCGTGCATAATGACCATTAATGTAAATAAGAAAAAAAAATAGTTCCAGATCTTATATTTTTCACTGCTCAGAGTGAAAATATGTTTTATATTTTCACTAGTGAAAATATAACTTTTTCGAAATATGCATTTTATTTCATTAATAATTCTCTATATTTCATTACTTTGTATATAATAAATATGAAAATGCCAAACTTTAGTTGGCATTTTCATATTTATTAGCAGAGAAATTTTCATGCTAAGCTGAGTTGAGCATGAAAAAAGTTTATAACCTCGGGTCCAGGATCTTCTCTGGGCGCATTTTGGAGGCAAATGTTTCTTCATACGGCCAACGAAGACTCTGATTAAACTGTGTGGATGTGCGGGCTGATCTGAATCTTCGTGCTATATAAGTATCCGTATCAAACATTAATCAGCGTATAAGAGCCATTCGCCATGGCTTCATCATCAATGTTAAACCAAAACATACAAAGTTAAGCGCGTCAGTAATTTTCGCGGAGGGGGTGGGTGAACAGAATAGCTCGTTGCCTATTCATATTTTAACACAAACAGTCAATAATCACAAAATTTAATGATGCAAATGAAATATAGGCAAATATTGTTATAGACTGCGAAAAGCTTTTGAAAACTGTTGGGTAACAGAAAGGCAGAGGACTTGTCATGGAGGAGTATTTGATAATAGTTATTAGATAATTTTCTCCTGTTCTCCAAAAAACACACATTGTGGGTATTCATTAGAAGCGCCTCGGCGATGCGCTTCTAATGAGTACCCGTAATATATTTTTAAAAGGATATAAGAAAAGAAAAGCCCAGAATTATCTTCAAATAATTTAAGAAGTCTGGAAAGAGGAGAAAGCATGCATTCTGTCTAAATTCCACTGGGATCGACTCAAGAAACTTTGTTTATAATCGATATTGAGACCGCTTCATTGGACATCCGCAAAACGGATTTCGATTATCGCTTATCCAGTGGAAAGCCGTGTAATTTCGACAGTATATTGGTCCATTCATTCCTGTACATTCCATCAGATTAGACAGCGGTTGGTTTTGGCGGAACTTCCGGCGGAACCTTTTGCGTCTCTTCTTCGCCTGGTTCCTGTTCTTTTGGTTCCACGGGTTTGATATCCGGTATATCGTCGTCCTTCCCGCGCGCGCCATGTTTGAGCATGCGCGTGAACTCTGTGTAGTCAAAAAGGCCCTCCTTTATAGGCGCACCATGGAAAAGGTCGTCTACTAGCTCCTCGGGCCAGCGATCACCCATAGTCATCAAACATTCACGTAAGTAATCGTCAGGCAGAAAACCTGGAAAAAATAAAGCGCAACATATTTGGTATCTGTCTTACTTGTCAAAGTAAGATATATTCTCTTTAACTCTTTAAAAAAGCCAATCACAATTGCAGCAAATGAAATTCTGATTTTTTATTTATTTATTTATTTATTTATTTATTTATTTATTTTTGTAATTTTCAGAGTTAATTAAACTTGACATTTCATGTGAATCGTCTGCTAGGCAGAAGAGTCACATGAAATGTAAAGTCCTATTTTCTCTGAGAAATAAAAGGAAAATTCAGAATGTCGTCTGCTGCAAATTTGTTTGCGCTTTACGGGTTGCGCCGCAGAAACTGAATGAGAAACAAGATTAAACTAGACATATGTCCAAAATACACAACTGCCCCCCGCCCTTTGGACGGATGGCTCGTTTAATGTGACTGATTCCTCCTCGTTTTTTGAGTTCCTAGGAAATCCTTGCGATAGTTAAAGAAAACAAATATTTTGGGACATTTTAGAGAAACTTTCTGATCTTATCGTGAAAATGTATGTTGTGTATACTCATTAGAATCGCCTCATCGAGGCGATTCTAATGAGTACACTCAACATACCATTATTTTATAGAAGATCGAAAAGACATCCCTAAATTATCTCATTTTGCTTCTTGACCCGGAGCTGTGATTAACCCTCAGTGGCTCGAACTACCCATGTCTAGAACAAATTTCTATGGTCCCAAAGATGTTCGAACTATTAAAGTTTGACTGTAACAAGAGTAATCTTTACATTATACTGCTCCTTATCGCGAATGAGCCCAATCGCATTCTTTCCTTATAGAATAGACTCCTTTGCAAAGGGAAACAAAACAATTTTGACAGAGCTGCCTCCTATGAAAATGCATTGTTTCCCCAGATTAACCAAAGCACTGAGAGCACTGGTGGGTCGACTGTCTCTGAGTGTAGGAAAATGGTCCTGAACGGGGATTTAGGACTGTTTCATTTAACCCTTAACGTCCTGTAATTTAAGCCAACAGTGCAGATCCTGATCAGACGTCACTTTCTGTGGTGTCTGATCTGGATCTGCACTGTTTGCTAATGTCCAAAATGTCCCAGTCTAGGTTTTACAGATACCCATCTATCAACAGTGCTCTGACGTGACAGCGACAATAATAGTGCGGCTATAAATAACCGTTACCTGAATTTCATCTAACGCGCGGTTTGATTTCATTGGTCAGTGATCATCACGGTGGACAAGTATCTTAAGAAATCTTGGCGTTTGTATATTAAGGCTCGACTGTAAACAGTCGATCCAAAAACTGTAATAGTTTTGAAAAGGAATCTTATCTGTGAGGAAAGAATTTACTACCTTTTGGGAGCAAACTTATAAGAGCTGACTCCACTTCAGAAAAGGACAAATCAATTTTAACATACAGTCAACCCTCGTTACACCAACACTCGTTAGAACGACACAATTCGTTATAATGACAATTTGAATGTCACGAAACCTTCGCTTCAGAGGTGACAGTTAATGAGAAATTAGGCAAGAATATTGCATTAAAACTTCAAGCAACATGTTTTGGATATTTGTTAGAATCAGCTCACTGAGGCGATTCTAACAAATATCCAAAACATATGTTGTATGAAGAAATAAGAACAAAACAAGACCTTTCTTACATATGAATCTGCTCTTTAAGTATTCTTTACAATAGCAAATTCATTTTAACGGCAATGTCTCTGGGAACAACTGCTGTTGTTGAAACGAGGGTCCACTGTAGTTGTCTCCCCTGAAATTGCATCCATTTCCTTTTTTTTGAAAACTATAGTAGTTTCTAAGTTTAAAATCATGTTTTTAGCAAGTAAGTTTTCATAATGTTTGTGGATAATCTGAAAAATCACAGTTCTTCTGTCATATGAACATAAATTACATGTATAAGATCATTCTAACTGATTCTTAAAATTGAAACTTCTAATATATAGACTCTTTGGATTAAAACAATACATATAATATGTCCTCTTATAACGGTAGTGCTGGGATCGAAAGCAATAAAAACTATTCAAGCTAATCAACATTGTTGTATCATATCAAAATATATAGTTCATATAGAAAAATGATAACTGGTCACTTTTCTATATAATCTATACATTTTTGTTTAGATACAATATTTTAGGGACTTTCTGCAAATCGTGTTATATCCGAATCGCGTTATAAAGGGATTCATTTATACCTGTATTCTTTTCATCAAACAATGCAAACGCATTCTGAATGACATCTTCAGGATCAGTGCCATTGAGTCTCTCTCCAAATAATGTAAGGAACATGGTGAAATTGATGGGCCCTGGCGCTTCGCTTATCATTTTGTCGAGGTAGTCGTCCGAGGGATCCTTTCCAAGAGAGACCATCAGATCCTGTAGATCATCGTGATCAATGTAGCCGTCTCGATTCTGATCCATCATGTTGAAAGCCTCCTGTATATGAATAGAATAAATAAATAAACGAATGAATGAATGAATGAATGAATGAATGAATGAATGAATGAATGAATGAATGAATGAATGAATGACCGAACGAACGAACGAAGGAAGGGGAATGAATCCATTGTTACTACTGCAGAAGTTGCGCTTATGTACTTTGCGACGAACAAGAGAACAAACGAACTCTCAACAGGAAAACCAAGTGAGCCACGTTGCGAGAAAATGGCTGCTGCTGCTTTTACTACTACTATCTGTGCAACTACTTCTACGATTAAAGGAGTTTGTGCTGCTGATGAACATGAAGGTGTTGCTGTTGCAACTACTACTACTGCTGCTACTACTACTATTATTATCGTTGTGGTAACATAACATACTCAAGGAAAGCCATACCTTGAATTCTTGTATTTGTGCTTGATTAAACATGGCGAACACATTGGACGTGAGACGTTGAAGGCGCCCGCCCTTCTTACGCCGAGATTTCTTCATTGACATCTTAACGTTTCACCACGTTACTGAAAGAATACAGTTTCCATAAAAATGAGATCACCAAATAATCCACAACGTGAGAAAATGTACCTTCTGGCAAGTACGTCCAGAGAAGACTCAAATCAGCCTGCGCATTCGAGCAGTCTGAACAGAGTCTTCGTTGTCCGCGTGAAGAAACTATGTATCATTGGCTATCCAGAATGCGCCTAGTGAAGATTCTGATCAGACTGTGCGAATGCGCAGGCTGCTCTGAATCTTCATGGGCGCACACTAGTGGTCGAAGGTACGTTTTTGTGAAGTTGCGGCTCAAATAAACATGAAATGTCCATACAACACATAACGCTCCTACAGTAACTGTCAGAATGGCCAGTTAATGTGAGTTCCCAAAATAACTCCTTAAAGATTAGCCTCTATTTTGGAAGCGATGTTAGGCAGAATTTTTCAAGATTCACCCTGGTTGTGCGAAAATGACTTGACAATTTAAGGCTAACTAATCAGAGCTGAAAAGATAATCGATTATCAGTCCTGCCATCCTTTGTGATCGATAATCGATTAGTAATCATTGAAGATTTGGTCATAATTTTACCTGTCTGAGCATGACTTGTACAATATGTTGTACTTTATTGTATGTATTTGGTCAGACAGGCCAGAGCAAACAGTGTAGACCCAGATGAGACGCCGCGTTTGCGGCGTCTCATCAGGGTCTACACTGTTTGCCACTCATCCAGCTATTTTAGACACAACAGTGGGTAGTTGATTGTACTTGTTCAAATTTTAGATAAAGTACGGTAAGGAGTTGTGTCTGAATACTAAGGATAATTACGATAAAGTAACAGACACAGAAATCAAATGATCAGTTATTAGCAAATCTGTAATGATAATCATTTTTGTGGAATTTATCGTTCAATTAATCGATTATCCGATTAATTGGGCCAGACTCAGTAGATGTTCCGACAGAGCGAACAGGACTTGACATAACCATTGCCTCGCCGAAATAATCGTAGGAAGGGTCGTAATAAATATTGTTAGACCCATTTACTTGCTTTATGTGTGGCAATAAGATATGTTTAACCTAAATAATTGCCTCATACAAGTTTCGTGATTATCCATTGTGGGGCCCCATGGAGAAGGCAGACAAGTGTTTTCATGTCAGAATTATTTCCCTTGGCGATGCATTTATTCTTTTCATGTTATGAGTGGAATCAGATTGAATTTAGGCCTACATTTCGAAAACATGCCTATTCAAATACAATGAAAATTTCACCTCCAAAAACTGAAAATTTTCAGATGAAAAACTCCGATATTTTTCTTATTTCTGTTCAAAACATAGAGGCGGTTCTAACGAGTACCCACAATCTATGTTTTTGTAGCAGAAATAAGAAAAACAATGTATACCCCTGTAAACCCCAGTTTTACTAGATAAAAGTGCGGTTTAAGGGGGTCAATATTATATAGGCATGTTTTCGTGATGTGGAAATAATGGATATGATGGACTGGTATCAGGGATATAATGATGGATTCAGGGGAAGTAACTCTGTCAAAATTGCTTTACCTCCCTTCTGGAAAAGGGTCTGTTCTTAAAGGAAAGGATTTGCTCCCTTTGAAAGCAAATTCTTTGCTTTTAGAATAGACCCCTTTTCAGAAGGGAGTTGTTGTGCAGGACAGCAAACAGGAAGTTACAAAAGTAGGTGGAAAATATTTTCGACGGTCATTCTCTCCCTTCTGCTGATTCAAGCAGTTTCTTGCGAAAGAATGTGCACAAGTACAGTAGTTAACCGTTTAGAGGACTAAGCCTGTCCAGGAAAAAGTGTATTTAGATAAAGTGCCTGCTTCTACATGATCTTAAAGGTTCCATATCCCTCAAAAACAGACATTTTATTATCCAAGAAAATTTAAATAAATTGATATATGGTCATAAAATGTGGCACCTGACAGCCTGTAAAATTTCAGTTAGTCTCCCGTTCTTGAAATGAAATGATTTTTATCGTATCTCTGAATTAATATTGGCAACATTAATTCAGAGATATGATAAAAAATCATTTCATTTCTGATCCATTTCAAAAACAAGAGACTAATATGCTTTCAACATCGTTTTTTTTTTTTTTTTTTTTTTTTTTTATTTATTTATTTATTTATTTTTTTTTTTTTTTTTTTTTTTTTTTTTTGCTTGACGGCTTTACACAGAAGAAGTAAATTTGCAAACTTTTTTAATGATTGAATGCAAAACCATTTGTCGTAACTACCTATGCACGAAAAGTTTTTTCTAGTCACTGGATTTTAAAAATCAAATATTTTCACTGTTCCCATAGTAAAAATGAAGCCAAATCATGCAGAAATCTGTAGGGTAGGTATCTTGGAGCCAGATTTTCAACAAGTTCCGCTTGTTCAATTTTTCTGAAATTTTCACAATATTGTTGTGAAACTGCAATAATTCTAATTCAGCAAAGAAAAGTAAAAAATAATTTCTTAGACAAAAATTCCAAACAATCACTTAACTATAGAAATTGCATAGGTCAGACCAATTTTGGCTGTAAATTTAATTTTAGTGTAAATATTTGAGAACAAAACACAGAAACAGAAAAGATAAATGGTTTCTGATAAGATATGGTCAATCAGAACAAAATATTTTGATTTAAAATAAAAAGGCAAGCAAAAAAACATCTTACCAATAGATGTCGAAATGACAGTAAATGAAAATTTTACAGGTTGTCAGTTGCCGTATATTATGATCGTATTAATACTACATATTAATTTATTAAATCTATTTTTGATAAAAAAAAATGTCAATTTTTTGAGGAATATGGAGCCTTCAATGGGTTTACTGGGCCGTAAAACTTTAATACAAAAAAAAGAAAAAAAAAAAAAAAAGTGCAGCAAAATTCGTCCATAATTTCGCATGAAAAAGAAATTTTGTGTCAAAGAGAGGTTCGACTAAAGCCCCCTCACCTGCCCCTCACGCCCCCACTCCACCCCTCCCGCTCCCCCCTCCCCCCCACCCCCCCCCCCCCCGCCACCCCACGCCACCTATCCACCCACCAGCCCGCTGGATCCGCCCGAGAAATGAACGTTCAAATCATTTTGAAGTTTAGATGTACGATAAGTTAAATAAAATAAATACAATGTACTTCACTGAACATGCAAAACCCTGGTCAGTTTAAGTGGACCCAAGATATTGCATGTTTGCTTATAACGTTATGGTTTGAGGATGTGTTTCTCCGGCACACCTTATTACGCATTTTATATTGTACCAAGCTCGGAACGCCGTGGCCTTTCTGAACAAAGTATTCAAGTTTAGATCGTACAATAAAATACGCTGTCAATAGTTCTGGGGCCACATGCTAAAACGGGTGAGAGAAAGATAAACTTACCTCACTAAAAAGGATAGAGATCAATGGAACGTACAAAATGGTGGTTTTCCAGACAGTGTGTAAATCAAGCCGATAGCTGGTTCCTGTTTCTCAGGAGCTCGTCATTTCCACCTCAAGTACAAGCTGGGCGTAATGCTGATGAGCCAGCCGCTTCTTGTGTTATTAGCAGGATACAGCAATAACTATATTGAGGCGTCACACAGGAAAATCAACATTTTTCAAATTCTAACAGCGAAGAACCATTATCGCAAAGTCTGTCGGAAGTGGCGCAGACTGGGCGTCTTATGAGTGAAACCAGCGGGCACATGACGTTTATACAACGTCACATTAACGTCATCAACGACACGTTTACGTCGACGCAACGTCATGACGTAGTGACATTAATTTAACATTTCATGGCGTTAAGGCGGCGTTAATAAGACGTTCAAGACATTTCAGCGTCAACATGAGAAACGTACCTTCTGACATGTGCGCACGACGAAGACTCTAATCAGTTTGCGCATCTGCGTGATCAGTGTTCGCTGTTCGCATGAAGGAACTTTGCATGATTGACTTGCCAAAATTCGCCCTGTGAAGATTCTGATCAGACTGAGCGAATTCGCAGGCTGGCCTGAATCATCGCTGAGCTCATATCTGACGTTGTGCCTATTTATTTATATATTTATTTATTTTGTGTAAACGAATATATACAGAAAGTTTATAGGCCAGTTTCTTTAAGTAAAAGTGAGGTGTTTTTGTTTTTTATGGGTTTTTTCTTTTTTTTTTTTTTTTTGGTGGGGGTTGGGGGGGGGACTGTTTTCTTATTTCTATAAACATATATTGTGGGTACTCATTTGAATTCCCATGCCAAGTCGATTTTATTGTGTACTCTGTTAATAAAAATGCAAAGCGATGATAAGGAGTACCCACAATAACTGTTTTCCTGAAGAAATAAGAAAAATGAAAGGCGATTTTAATGTGTACCCACAATTATATTTTTTATTGGATATTTAAGAAATATGCGGGGTGATTTTAATGCGTGCCAACACTATATGGGCCGCCCAAACGAACACGTGTATCCGAGCATATGCGGACAGCGAACGCCCAGATCAACCTTCGCATCAGTGTAATTAGATTGGCATTAATCTATTGAATTAAACTATGACTGCATGAGTTACTGTGTATCTATAGCATCACATGAAACTAAACTTTTTTTCCCTGACGTTTTAACAAGCCCATTTGACTATCAATTGCATTATCTAAATACTGCTATAGATGAGATGCAAACAGTCACGCGGCGTCTGATCTGGGTTAACACTGTTTGCGCAGGTTTGTCTATCCAAATACTTAGGATAAAATATAAAACAGGGTACGAACTGCGTCATAAGAAAATGTGTCTTAGTAGTACAGATGGACAGCTTAGCTCTAGATCAGCTATGAAGCCGCACAATCTGATAACGGTTTATGTTATTCAATATATAAGGATGTACGACCCGTATCCTGTAGTATCCAAGATACTTTAATTAAGCGGACAGCGAATATCACCAGACTGCGCGATGCACAGGGAGATATGGGCCTTCGCTGTCCGGATATGCCCCGATGACACAGTTTCCAATGGAGTATCCCATATAATAAAGCCCTCCTGGCTACAATCAGCCGGAAAAAATAGTCTCTCTCTTCTTATGATTGAGCGATGTTCACTTGTGGTTAACTTTGTTATGCTATCACGTTTTCATTGTCAGGAATGGCTGCATGAACACCTGTTGACAGGACATTGAAACACCAACATTCCAAAAACAGGTACGGAATGATTAAGGTCCATTCGAGTCTTTTGTAAATGTTGGCACGTTTTCTGAGCAGATAGCAGTTATTGAGATGTTTTCTAAATTTAGAAAAGTCACAGATTGCGCATGCTTACAAAGGGCATATTCTCCAAGGGACATAATAGACTGGAGTGGAATTTCCTTCAGTTATCTCCCCTGAAATTGAATTTAGGTATTTTCCCGTCTAAATAAAGATCAATAGTCCAACTATTTATATGGCAGTCGTATACGTCCACTGTAAGGACAAGGGTGAGCAAAGAAGGAACTACCATGACAATACCAGGAAAATATGCATCTAACGACGACAGATATCAATATATTTTGACGTTTGTCTGTTGTAATACATGAACCTCACCATAAGAAAAAGCTGTTTTTGGGGCCTACCGTTTTACCCTAAGTATTCGGACACCTGATCATCTTACTATATTTGTCCTAAAACTGTCAAGAACAAGTTCGTTTTACTACCTGTTGAAGTTATAAAGTGCTACTAAATGAGTGGCTAATAGTGTAAACCCTGATCAGACACTGCGTTCTGTGTCTACGCTGTTTGCTCAGGCCTATCTGTCCGAAAACTTTCGCCTTCACTCCTTATCAGCCGGCCTCCATAGCTCAGTCGCTAGCGTGTCTGACTGCAAATCTAGAGGGGGTGGTCTGAAGTTCGAATCCCAGCTCGGCCACACAATTTTCGTGGAGATTGACCATGAAATCATTGTTACGGTCATTCTCTCCTTGCTGATTCAAGAAGGGCAATTATCATTTACTGGCGAAGGTATGAGCATAAGTACAGTTTAAGAGACGGGGCAAATCACATGTCCAGGAAAAGTGTAATTAGGTTAACTGACCGGCTCGACATGGTCTTTATAGTGTAGATTGGGCTCGGTGTAAAACTCAAATTTTTTAAAATCACTTCTTACCATACTTGTCATAGGAGTTAAACAATATAATTTCTCAAAGTCAAGTTGATATTGGGAACAAAAAACACATAAAAAAATAAAACACATAAAAAATAAAATCGGAGTTTCGATTTCATTGAGACTCTAAGTATGACAGTGTAGTTTGCAGTGCTACATACGCCCAACTAGCTCCGGCTTAAACGGAACTCGAACAATTTACTTCATTTTAAAATCCTATAACAAGTAACCAGAACTCGGATATTTTCTACATGTTGAAATATTATGATAAGTTTGTCTCCTTTTACCACATGTTGATGTGTCTAAAACAATGCTGGATGAGTGGCAAACAGTGTGGACCCTGATCTGTCGCCACGTTCTGCGGCGTCTGATCTAGGTCGACTCGGTTTGCTCAAGGTGTACATCGTGAGGAAGTTAGGGCACTGTTGAATCTACCGGCAAGAAACGAAGATACTGATCAGACTAGGGGAATGTTGAACCTGATAAGAGTATTTGGTGTTAGCATTTCCTTTAACGATATGTGTTCATGCAGACATTATTACCCAGATCAAACCTCAAAGAACGCGGCGTCTCATCAGGATCCACACTGTTCGACTTTCGACTACCACCTATCAGATACGTCACCAGATAGCCAAATGGACTTCAATGTTTAGGACAAGAGGAAAGTGTCTGAATATTAAGGGCATATACGGTAGGTGAAATGTGTAAATGAGCCAAATCCGAAAAGGAGAGCTATCTGTTACTTAGCGTCTATTATGTCCGAGTCATGAATCGTGTAGCGGGAACGTTGTTCTATAATTACCATAAGCTTTGACCAGACAGACCTCAGTAAACAGTGTAGACCCAGATCAGACGCCACAGAACCTGGCCACGAAAACACCTCTTCTTATGACAAGACTCATGTTTTACAACAGATAAAAGTCAAAATGAGTTGAAATCAGTAGTCCTTAGATGCACCTTTTCCTAGTATTTGCGGGGTAGTTTCTTCCGCCTTTGCTCACCCTCGTCCTTACATTGGACGTATACGACAATCATATAAATAGTCGGACTATTGATTCTATATTTAGATCGAAAAAATCCCCGAATTCGATTTCAGGGGAGATAACTAAAGGGAAGTCCAAGTTTATTTTATGGATCTTGGAGAGTTTGCTCTTGGTGAGCATGCGCAATCCGGAAATATTCTAAATTTAGAAAACATCTCAATAATTGTTAACTGCTCAGGAAACGTGCCTATGTTAACAAAAAAGGCTCAGTTGGACCTGAATAAGTCTGTACATATATTAGATATGTTTTGTTTTGTTTTTGTTTTTTTTGTTTTTTTAATGTCAAGTCGACATTAGGTCAACCATTTCAGGATAATGAAAATTAAAGTGTTATATGAACATCGCTCAGTCATGGCGGATTAGACCCACCGCCGCCAGTCCGTCAGGCGAGCACCACTTCAAGCGCCCATCTCCCTGTGAAAATCACTGAGTCTGATTTCCTGGATCATATAATGTCTGCTCGAATCTATATCGTCAAAGGAAATGTTAACACCAAAGGCTTTTATCAGGCTTTACATTCCCGCAGTCTGATCAGTGTCTTCGTTTCTAGCTGATGTATTTGATAGTGTCCATACTTCGTCACGACGGACTGCGAAGGTCCTGATCAGAATGCGTGGATGAGCAGGATCTTAGCTATTCGAATATATTGTATGTGCCCTAAGTATTCGAACAGATAGGCAATAGCAAACAGAATAGGCCCAGTCGGACGCCTCGGAATGTGGCGTCTGATCAGGGTCTACACTGTTTGTCAATCATCCAGCAGTTTTAGATATGTTAATGGGTATAAGTATGGAGTAGTTCAAATACAGTCGAACTTCAATGGCTCGAACATCTTTGTACCCATGAAAATTTGTTCGAGACAAGGGGTAGTTCGAGCCACTGAGGGTTAATCATAGCGCAAGGTCAGAAGGAAAATAAGAATAATCTAGGAATGTCTTTTCCATCTTCTATAAAATAATGGTATGTTGAGTGCACTCATTAGAATCGCCTCGGCGATTCTAATGAGTAAACACAACATACATTTTCATGATAAAATAAGTAAAATAAGAAAATTTCCCTTAAAATCCCAAAATATTTGTTTTCTTGAGCGATCGAAAGAATTTCCTAGGGACTCAAAAACGAGTTCGAATCATCCACGATAAACGAGCAATCCATATTCGAGCTATCGAGGTTATACTGTATCTATACTAGTATGGTAAGAATGTTATGGAGTTAAAGTGTCCGAATATTAGAATAAATACGGTACGCTACGATACGCGTGGAACCACTCCGAGATTTTTGCAAATTTAATTGCAGGTCACTGATGAGGCTTAATTGGCCGAAAGTAGTTAGTTTGAATTAGAAAACTTCGACGCTTCAGCTATTTCATTCTTTTTTCGTGCGTGCGCGCGTGTGTGTGTGTGTGCGTGTGTTTATTGCTCTGATATTGTCATTAGATTTAGGATTCATTGTTCATTTTTAGGAAAATTATGGTAATAACTTAGGGTGTCCAAATGTTTAGGGTAAATAAATTTTAGATCAAGAAAGTAAGGAGTTAAAATGCCCGAGTATTTAAGATGAATACGGTAAGTGACTTCGGTGAAAAATCGAATCCTAAAAAAAAAACAAAAAAAAAAATCTGGTACTAACCGTGTAATATGCCACTAATAAATATATGTATATATCAGAAATGATGCGCTGTAACTAAGGCTGGTACAATTAATCGGATAATCGATTAACTGATCGATAAATTCCACAAAAAAAAAAAAAAACGATTATCGTTACAGATTTGCTAATAATCGATCATTTAATTTCTATGTCTCTTACTTTACTGTGTTTACTCTTAGTATTCAGACACCTCAACTCATTACCATGCTTAATCTTAAATTTGAACAAGTACAACTTACTTCCCAATGTTGTATCTAAAATTAGCTGGATGAGTGGCAAACAGTGTAGAGCCTGATGAGATGCCGCGTTTTATGGCGTCTCATCTGGGTCTACACTGTTTGTTCAGGCCTCTCAGATCAAATACATACAGTAAAGTACAATATATGGTAAGAGTCATGCTCAGACAGGCAGGTAACATTATGACCAAATCTTCAGTGAGTACTAATCAATTATCGATCGCAATGGCAGGGCTGATAATCGATTATCTTTTCAGCTCTGATTAGCCAGCCTTAGCTATAACAAAACTAAGTAATAGGACAGATAGGCATGAGCAAACCGAGTAGACCTAGATCAGACGCCGCAGACGCGGCGTCCGACCAGGGTCTACACTGTTTGTCACTTATCCAGCATTGTTTTAGACATATCAACATGTGGTAAAAGGGGCCATACTTGTCATAGGATTTCGACATGTAGCAAATATTCGAGTTCTGGTTACTTGTCATGGGATTTTAAAATGTAAAATTTTCGAGTTCCGTTTAAGCCGGCGCTAGTAGTTCGTAGCACAGCAAACTATTCTGTTATACGAAGAGTCTCAATGAAATCGAACCTCCGATTTTATTTCTTTATGTGCTCTTTGTTCTCAATATTAACTTGACTTTGATAAATTGTATTGTCCAAATACTATGACAAGTATGGGAAGAAGTGAGTTTAAATTTGAGTTTCAAGTACACTGAGCCCAGTCTACACTATAAAGGCCATGTAGAGCCGGCCAGTTAATCTAATTACTCTTTTCCTGGACAGACTTAGATCTCTAAACCGCCGCTAAACAGTACATGCACATACTACCCAGCTAGCATTCTACGTAAATCTACATCGGGCCGTCATCGGCCCGTCAGCTACCCTGACGGGCCGATGACGGCCCGATATAGATTTACATAGAATGCTGACTGGGATATCGCCAGTAACTGATAACTGCCCTTCTTGAATCAGCGGAAGGGCAGAATGACCGTAGCAATGATTTCTTGGTCAATGTCCACGAAAGTTATGTGGGCCAGCTAGGATTCGAACTTGAGACCCCTCAACACCCCATCCCTCCACCCCTCCCGATCTGCAGTTAGACACGCTAGCGACTGCGTTATGGAGGCCGGCGGATAAGGAGTGAAGGAGAACCAAAATTTAGGGTAAATATTTAGGGTAAATAGGTAGTTAGTGATAAGCTGACTATTGCGCCCATTTAACGTCCTGAGGTTGGTCCTAGCGCTTCGCTACTAGCGAATATGTATGAATGGGTCAACATTTCAGATGATCTCGTATATGAATGGGTCCGTTTTTCAAAGGCCATGTATATAGCTGGGATAGGTTTCGAAATACTGGCTCGAACACCCGTACCACAATTATCTCCAAGTTACAAGTGACCCCTTCCCCCCCCCCCCCCCCCCACCTGACCTGCCCGCCACCGAGGTTTGCCATTCCGTTTTAGAAGACTGAAACCCCTATTGGCATCAGTGGACATGTCCAAATTCAAGGATGGAAGTGTCACACCAGAAACTTCCCAGTAAGCATTCTACATAAATCTATAGCGGGCCGTTATCGGCCCGTCAGGGTAGCTGACGGGCCGATAATGGCCCGCTATAGATTTATAAAGAATGCTAGCTGGGTTAGGGGTGAAAGGGTTAAATGAGCCATTACATGAGAAACTGGTACTTACCACATAGAAGAACAGCAAAGGCATAAACGCATGCTACTAGCATATGTGTTACCACGTTTTCATAGCTTTTGAAAGACCCTCTGAAAAGGGGTCATCTATAAAGGGAAGCAAATTCTTTCCTTTTAGAGTAGACCCATTTTCAGAATGGAGGGACAACAGGTTTGAAAGAGATGCCTCTCCGCCCCTCGAAAGTGTTATAAATCTCTGTAAGATGAAAGGGATATGACATATATGCTTAAGTTAGACGCCGCCCTCTTAGAAGAAATCTTACAGAGAATCAATGATGAAGCAACTGGCCTATACGCGGGACAGGAATAGAGAAGTTTTCGGACAGGTAGGCCTGAGCAAACAGCGTAGACGCAGAACGCGACGTCTGATAAGGTCTACACCGTGAACCACAGTCGCATTCTATAACTTCAACAGGTAGTGCAATGGACTTGTTCTTGAAAGTTTTGGACAAATACGGTAAGTGAGTAGGTGTCCGAATACTTAGCGCAAAAACGGTAGTCCCTGTAAACAGCTTTTCTCATGACGAATTTTATGTATTACAATAGACAAACGTCAAAACAAAACTGACATCGGTCTTCGTTAAATGCCTATTTCCTGGTATTATCTTGGTAGTTCCTTCTTTGCTCACCCTTGTCTTTACATTGGACATATACGAGAGTCAAATAAATAGTCGGACTATTGAACTATATTTAGACGGGAAAATACCCAAAATTCCATTTCAAGGTAGATAACTGAAGGGAATTCCAATCTATTCTATTATGTCCCCTAGATAATTTGCTCTTTGTACGCATGCGCGATCTGGGAATTTTCTAAATTTAGAAAACGTCTCTATAACTGCTATCTGCTCAGGAAACGTGTCAGTATTAACATAAAGACTCATATGGACCTAAATCACTCCGTGCATGTTTTAGGAATGTTAGTGTCGACAGGTGCTCAGCTATTCCTGACAATGAAAACGTGACAGCATTATAAAGTTAAGCACAAGTTAACATCGCTCAATCATAAGGAGACAGAGACTATTTTTTCCAGCTGAATGTAGCCAGGCAGACTATATACATATAAGTATATATATATATATATATATATATATATATATATATATATATATATATATATATATATATATATATATATATATATATATATATATATATATATATATATATATGAGACACTCCATGGGAAAATATGTCTGTGAGACATATCCGGACAGCGAAGGACCGGATAATCCTGTGCATTACACAGTCTGGTTACAACACTCGCTGTCCGCTTATTGTATCTTGGATACTGGAGGATACATCTATATATATTGTATAACACAAACCGTTATCAGATTGTGCGGCTTCATAATTGATCTGGATCTTTACTGTTCATATGAAGATAACTTTTCTTATGGCGCAGCTCGTACCGTATTTTGTCCTAAATATTTGGAAAGATAACCCTACGCAAACCGTGAAGACCCAGATCAGACGCCACCTAACGGGGCGTCTGATCTGGGTCTACACTGTTTGCATCTCACCTAGCAGTTTAAATATACTGCAACTGGTAGTCAAATGGGCTTGTTAAAATGTCAGGACTAGTATTAAGGAGTTAGGTGTTCAAACATTTAGGACAGGTACAGTAGACTGTAGATTCCTAGAGAGAGAGAGAGAGAGAGAGAGAGAGAGAGAGAGACAGACAGACAGACAGACAGACAGACAGACAGACAGACAGAGAGGGAAAGAGAGAGAGTTAATGTAAGAGGATGTTTAATGAGAGATAGCAATAGTTCTTTTCTATCATCCCCTTCGATAGGTAATGCAAGGTAGATCAAATACTAACTGGGTCCTAATTGAAATCTTCTATTTTTTTATTTTATTAGGTCCTCAGTGGAATTTAACTGATCTTTAACTTAAAATTTTAGATTCCCCATATTTTTTTTTTTTTTTTTTTTTTTTGCTACTTTGGAAGCGTTTCACTCATATGACCCCGTTTAAGTTAGATTTCTCAAGGAAAAGGCAACTATCCTTAATGGAGATGCTAATGATAAAATCAAAGGTATCCAATTAACTACGCCTTCTTGTTTATAGAGATCACCCACGGGAGCTAACTGACTGCTATTTCCCATTGTCTGGGTGCTTAGAATTATTGTCTGAATATCATTCGGTAAAATAGAGAAAGCCAGAAAAGCAGTTCCGATTTTCAGTTAGCGAAATTCCATTAAGTCCATACAGGAAGAAAGGGTTGCTAAGCTACGTGTTTACCTTAATTATTCGGGACAGAGAGGTCTGAGAAAAAAGTGTAGATCCAGATCAGACACCGTGTATCAACAGGTAGAACAGTGGATTTATCCAAGTTTTCGGATAAGTATGGTAAGGAGTTGATGTATCTGAATATTTTTAGAGTTAAATACTATAGGGTAACAAATTAAACATCTGAACCTTCAGATGCCAGGTGTCCGCGGAAAGTAAGCACTTTCTGTGCACACCCAGATTATACGGCAGGGAACGCGGCCATTGTTCAAGATCTACACTGTTTGCCATTCAATTACTACTACTTTTAGACACATCATCAAACTGCCAAGTGAACTTTATGGTTTTTGCATCTTTGCGTGGTTGGCAACCTAATTATGGTTGATAGCTTTGCTTCGCTCTTTAATTGCACGATGATGGGTCGGACCTCAGACTAAATGACGGCTCCCTCCTCAATCTGTGTCAGATGGTCGGTATCTGGCCATTAATATCTGTGGTCGGGCTCATCATGGTCCTGGTTGTGGTTTTCTTGTGTTCTATTCTTTCATATCGCCATTAAGCAATTTGCTTTGTTTCATCACAGTTATTTTTTTTAATAGATATATGTTTCACTGTGACATTTCACAGATGAGGTAGAGGACCCTTTCCATATTTGGTATGTAGCTTCATCTAATGGGCCTCTACCAAATTTGTTAATAGGGACCACTTGTTTTATATAGTCTCATATAAGAAAAAGCTTTAAAATTATTCTTGTATATATGAAACTAGAAGGCCCAGGCCTTAAATATTTGGTATGCAGCTTCATCTAGGAAACCTTTATCAAGATTATTTAAATTACAGCCCTGGGGTTAAACACTGCCCCCTCCCAGGGGTCACTTGTGATCTCACCTGATCAGTTGTGATTGGTCATCATCCGTTTTCGTTGTTCATCCTTCCGTCTTATCACGCATTCTTTATTGCATGGATTTTGACCAAACTGAGGTGGGATGATCCTTGAATGATCTTCTTTGCAAGTTGTTCAAAGATCGGACAAAAATGAGACACTGATTGCCTTATACGATATTGCTTCTACATTTTATAGGACCATCATGTCACTCTTTCACTCTTGAACATAAAATGTATATATATATAAAATTACGACAATCTACTTGTGTGAAACTTCAATACTAAGTATGCAAATCTGTTAGCTCAGGTGAGCGATATAGGACCACCACGGTCCTCTTGTTCCATAGTTGAGCTACCGTATACGACCTAATTACCGCACTGTGCGCTTGGATTTTTCAAAATTACTAGGAAATCTTGTGGTAAAATATGTATCTATCTACTGAGGGTACACTTAAAAAAAGATAAGCAAATGACTTATTTGATATTTATGCGATTTTTTTTTTCTGATTGCTTTATAAAAGCATATGTTGTGGGTTCTCGTTTGAATTGCATCGACTTAGATACCCACAACATATGCCTTTATAAAGAAGTAGAAAAAAAAGAGTACACTGGCTATAATCTGAAGACTACGGAATTGCTTGACTGTGCGCTTATAGGGATATGTACGATAATTAGGTCGAATACGATAATTTTTCTTTTTTCCTCACATCCATTTTATGAAATACCAGAATTATATTTTCAGTATATATAAGTCGCAGAACAGACTATTTTTATTTAAAGCATATGTATCACAGCTTTTAAAAACAATATTTGTTTCAGAGGAATACATAAAATTGCTCAAACATTTATTAGTTATCATAAAAGGAACAAAACCCACGATATACTGATCTACACTGTTTGCCATTCCGTTTTAGCCTGAAACCCCTGTTTGCATCAGTGGACATGTCAAAATTCAAGGATGGAAGTGTCAGACCATTTCAGAAACTCAGGGGTGAAAGGGTTAAATGAGCCAACACATTAGAAAGTGGTACTTATCACATAGAAGATCAGTCTCGCCAGAGCCTCTGCTGTTCACAGACATGTAGTAGGTAGAGTCCTTGAGGAAGCTTCAAGCAAACAAACGCATGTCTGTACCCTAAATAGGGGACTGTTCATACGCATCTGAAGACACACAAACCGGAAAAAAACATAAGGTTCCTTTTTTCATGTTATCAAATCTGGGTAAAATAGTCCGATGCGGTAGTGAGGAACAAAATAGCTGATTAAAGTATCTGTATTTGTCCGCAGTGTCCATCACCATAGTGCAGATTATATTTTTATTTCCTTTGGGATCATTGAGCCCATTGTGGTATCTTTGAAAATGGAGTTCTGCTCGTGTATACGCCAGGGCGTAAGCAGAGTTGCAAATTTCATTCCTGCTTATGGAGAGTCTCAATACAAGCGAGACTCCTATCTGTAATGTTTTCTTTGTTTCCAACGGAAACCTTTCAGATTTTTATTGAAAGGTCAGTCCTCTGTAACTAGACTAACATTGGTTCCTTATCTTTATCTTTTACCTCATTCTAATACAACAGATTAGGGTTCAACGAGGGATTCACTAGAACTCCCACTTGTACCTAAACTATTTCAGTCTGGTGGAAGTTTATGAAAAGTCAGGAAAAATCTGCAAACTTATGTTTCCAAAGTCGACACCTAACTTCGGGAGTCAAATCGCGTATTCATTCGTTGTTCGATTTATTGTTTTCCCAAGTTCCGCAAAATTGATATGTCAATTAAGTTTCGAATATCTTGTGTGTTTCAGAGAGTCCCTTGTACTTCCAGATAACGATAGTCGACTGTATACAGCTGTAAAGATGAGCTCAGTGATCTAAAAAGACCAGTAAATACAAACTTCGTTAAAGTGAATTATAGGGAAATGTTTTACACTTAAAAAATCATTAAAAAAAATTCTGTCGATTCAAATGTTATGCTAGTTTATTTATTTTTTACATGTCTTTTTAATGCATTAGTTATCTTTCTTACATTGTGCCAAAGACGTATAAAATTATTATTTACGTCGTTGATTGTGCGAATATTTAACCATAATTTTTAATGAAAGATTATGACATCACGAAAACACGCCTATATAATTTTGACCCCCTTGAACCCCACTTTTATATAGGAAAACTGGGGTTTACAGGGGTATACATTATTTTTCTTATTTCTGCTCAAAACATAGATTGTGGGTACTCGTTAGAACCGCCTCGCCGAGGCGGTTCTAACGAGTACCACAATATATGTTTTGAGCAGAAATATAAAAAATATCAGAGTTTTTTACCTGAAAATTTTCAGTTTTTGGAGGTGAAATTTTCTTTATATTTGAATAGGCGTATTTTCGTAATGAATAAAACCATGTCTTAAATGGTCAATGATATTAGTATTAAGTGATATAGTCAATATTAAGTATTTTTCATGTTTTTTTTTGACAAGACATCGTCAATTTGTTTCCATATTTAACCTTAAAATTATTAATTTTTAACGTGTAAAAGTCCGTTTTATAACAGTTTAGCTATTGTTGGAAAAAAGTAATGTTTTAGACAATTTAAACAAAATTTGTTAGATTTTATCAATTAAGCGTTATTTAAGACATGTATTCAATGATTTTGTTTTATAATTTTCATTAAAAGTAAAAAAAAAATGACTAATGCATGAAAAAGATACTTGTATTATAAAATAAACTAACATAACGTTTGAACCGATATACTTTCATGATCTTTACGTGTAAAACGTTTCCCTATAATTCACTTTAGCGAGGTTTGTATTTACTGGTCTTTTTGGGTCAATTATGTGGCAACAAAAAGTGGTTATCATGCTCTTTAAAATCCTCGATTCTTCTTTTCACGTTTTAGAGAGACCATCTTAGCTGGTCTCCGACCTTACATTGTATGTACATTTAATCAATACCAACATAGAAACCAGAGTGGTGCATTCGATAAATCTATATAGTACTACTTGGAAACCACACCGTTGCTTTGTAGATTTATTATTATTATTATTATTATTATTATTTTATTGTTTTCTGTTTATTTAATTCTTATTCATTAAAGAGATAGATTAATCCACCATTGTTCAGCTGTTTAGTGTTTGCTATCTTTTATTCTTTCAGAACAGACGGTATTTAATGAGCTTAACAGGTCTGGCTCCCCTCTCGTCACATAGTCGAATACGTGTTGCGTTCACATTGGGTTCAGAGTGACAGAGGAGATTTCTGTAGATTTACTTATCTTTTAAATCTTAACATATGTTTAATGCTTGATAAGAAGACTAGTTTATCTCGTGTCACACAGTAAGAAGTGTGTCATTCATGCCAAATCATCAGATCTCTCTAGACTTGAACAGAAAATGTCCCGAGCATGGCGTTTCTACCAAAAAGCGCTGGAAATTTACCCGATTCGAACGGCCGCAGTGACCGCAGGTAAGGTTGTGTCAAACTTCAAAGCTCTAGATAAACTTAAGTGTTTATATCTTCCTTATTTCTCCACAAAACGAATGTTGTGGAAACTCATTAGACGCTAGACGTTTTGTTCAAGGCTTGTAATTACCCACAACAAACGATTTCATGGAGAAACAAGAAAATATTTTGTTGATACTTATCTGGAGCTATTTTGTATAGAATATTGTCTGTTATATAAACTTACTTCAGTGGATCAGTGGTTACCTTTGTTTTGCTTTTTTCCATCAGACCGCTATATCAATTCCCTGCCTTTTTTTCTCCCTGTTTTTTTTTTTTTTTTTTTTTTTTTTTTTTTTGAAGTGACAATTAAGGTAGGGGGTAGTGACAATTAAGGTAAAGTAACTGTCATGAAACATGCAACAGCTATTATTTGACAAAGGAGGTACAGTGATTATTGTGACCTAAGGCAAGAAAGAGAGCAAATGGGCTGTTGTGCACCTTCTGAACTTTTTTTTTTTTTTTTTTTTTGAAAGATTGAATGAACTCATTTATTATATCCCTCATAAATATTTTTGTTGGTGGGGAGGGGGTGGCTGGGGGGGGGGACTGTCCCGGAATACTGTTTTCACGTCCATCTGTGTGTCCTTGGCATTTTACTTCATACTCTTGCCCTGCGGGGTATATAAGGCATGGTTATTAATGTTTTTTCATTTTACATGTCTTCCTAATTAATGCAGACACATATAGTGTTATTTTTTATTATCCCCAGGTTTCCCACTGCATTTTGAATTAGGGGGTAAATTTGCTTTATTTTCTTATTTGTGTACCCCAGATCAGTAGGGTCCTTTTGTTATTGTTTTCATCTGCTCCACTGATCATGTGATTACAATGTTATGCCATGTGACCAAAAATTGTGGATGGCCAAAACAATTCCAGTTCCATTGATACCAGTTGATTCAAGCCAAATTTTAATTGGATAATAAATTCCTTTTGATTAATATTCAATCGTAAATTTTATCCAGTGTTTTAAAATACAGCTTCAGGAAGCAATCTGACTGCTTTTCGTGGAGCGCTGTGGTGCAGTGGTAAAGCGTCGGACTCGAGATCGATAGGTACCGGGTTCGATCCCCACTAACAGCAAGTGTTGTTTCCTTGAGCAAGAGACTTTATCCACATTGCTTAGTACTGGTTTCTATCCAGGAAAAAAGAGGGCCACATGGAAGATTAGTACTAGATTACTAAATGTGTTACCCTCTATAAATAAGGTCGATTATTATTATTATTATTTTCCTAAGTCAAATACAACTGTTTCAATTATATTTTTCCGATATCAGCAGGGACGCCCACAGCCTTAATATAGCTTTATGGTGACCATTTTTAAGGCTACTTTTAGCTAGTAAATAGTTAAAATATATGCTAGTATTTGTGGTTATGACATTTAAATGATCACTGGATGAGAATCTTTTCTGAAAAGAAACTTGTGACAAATGAAACTGCTTTATTTTTCTGAAAAAAAAAAAACATTGGCAATTATACTGTCCGATAAACATAAACAACAACTTTCGGCCATCCAATTGGAATGAGGCTAGAATTTATCCTGCGTTAAAGACCAAGAGGTTCCGAATGATGTTTATTGTGTGACATAGTATTTAAATTTGTCTATAGTAGTATATACTTCCTTCAATTGTGGGGGTACAAAGCAAATTTTAACCCTTGTCCTGCTGAATAAATTAAGATGTCACGCCTACTTCTAATTTACAGCCAATCAGATTACTTAATCCAGACTGTTGCTATAAATTCACATACTTAATGTCAAACAGTGCAGATCCAGATCAGTTGGCTTCTTCAGAAGCCAACTGATCTGGATCTACACTGTTTGCAAAGGCAGGGTACATCGGGGTTCAGCAGGACAAGGGTTAAGGGTAAAAAGGCCTCTTCAAAGGGTCACCCGTAAATGGGAATGCTGATCTAAGTCAGGATCATGTTAACCCTTGCTGAATGAATAAAGATGCCCTGCCCACTTCTAATTTTCAGCCAATTAGATTACTTTATCCAGATCGTTGATATAAATTCACATATATTATTGACAAACTGTGCAGAAGCCAGCTAATCTAGATCTATACTGTTTGCAAAAGCAAAGCATAGGACAGGGTTAAAAGTAGATATTTGTATATTAACCCTTGTCATGCTGAAAAAATTAAGATGCCACACCCACTTCTAAATGTCAGCCAATCAGATGCCTCGATTTAGATTATTGACATAAATTAATAAACTGAATGGCAAATTGTGCAGATCCAGATCAGTTGGCTTCTTCAGAAGCCAACTGATCTGGATCTACACAGTTTGCAAAGGCAGGGTATAACCGGATTCAGCAGGACAAGGGTTATAATGCTGATTCGAATTCTGGGCCAGAGGGTGGGAACAGCTGGGTGTTGAGGTTACTAGTTAGGGTAGGGGCTTAAAATCACTCTTTTCAGAACATGCATAATTGTGGTCATATAGTATATCAAATCAAATCAGATGAAGCTGGTCAAGTTTTCACATCTGAGTTTGCCCTCAGGTTGTTAAAGCAGAGCTTGGGGTGAGGTTGGTGTGTTAGGAAGGAGTCAAACTTTTTTCTCAGAATTTGGTCATTTTCCATATCAAATGAAATGAGCTGAAACCTGGAACAAGTTTTCACTGTGGGGGTGGAGAAGGTAAAATTAAACTGTTTCCAAACATGGTCATGTAGCATGTCAGACTGAATGAAATTTTTCAGAATTTTGTAGTTCTTAAATCCTTTTTTACATTTTTATTATGGTATATCTGTCAACCTTTTGTACTTATAGCAAAGTATTCCTCATTTTTCCTTTAAATATTAGACTACTACTGAAATCTTTTAACCCGTTGTAGTTGGGAGACCCATAAAAGGGTTATTGGCAAACAGTGCAGACCCAGATCAGATGCTGCAGAATGCAGCGTCTGATCAGGGTCTCCATGTTTGTAAATAGTTTAGCCATTTTTGTCTAGGAATATGTAAATCTCATGGCCAGACATACCTAAAATTGAAATTGAACTCTTCTAATATACAGGTAGGGAGAGTCTATTCTGTCTACAATGGGTTAAATTACATAGCTGTAGATAAAAGCAATGTGCAGATATTTTTTTTCTTATCTCTTACTTCTCCATAGAAACATATTTTCTGGTTACTCATTAGAAGCATCTCTTTGAGGTGCTTCTAATGAGTACCCACAACATATGTTTCTGTGGAGAAATAAGAAAACTTAATAGTTTTTGGTTGACAAAAGTACCATATCCAATGATCTGACTAATCAGTATACATAGGCATGTTAACTTTATGCACTAAATGCAGTGTAAAATAAGACCACATCGTATCATGTTAGATGAAGATTCTGATAGGGTTAGAGGTGACAAGGATCATTGGAAAAGAAAGAAACAGTAGATCCTTTGTCAAAATAATACAGCTTGACTACCGATTCATGTGCTTAGCTCCAAATAAGCCCCTATTTTAACTGAAAGATATGGATATTTTTCTTATTTCTCCACAAAAATGTATACATTGTATTGTGGGAACTCATTAGAAGTGCCTTGGCAAGGCACTTCTCATTAGAAGTGCCTTGCCAAGGCACTTCTAATGAGTACCTATAACATACTTTTTTGTGGAGGAATAAGAAAAATATTTCCAGGATTACCACTTCACCTCTGGAGCTATGCATGTGTCTAAATATTGCTTGATGAGGTTAAGCAGTGTAAACCCTCATTAAAAGCTCAATATTCCTCAAAAGTAGACGCTTTTTTTATCCAAAAATGATTAAATAAATTGATATATGGTATTAATACGATCATAAAATGTGGCATCTGATAGACTGTAAAATTTCAGTTAGTCTCTCGTTTTTTGAACTGGATCAAAAATGAAATGATTTTTTATTGTATCTCTGAATTAATATTGGCAACATTAATTCAGAGATATGATAAAAAAATCATTTCATTTCAAGAATAAGAGAGTAACTGAAATTTTACAGAGTGTCAGGTACCAATTTTATGATTGTATTAATACCATATATCAATTTTTAACCTTTCTTGGATAATAAAATGTTTATTTTGTAGGAATATGGAGCTTTTAAACATTGCATTCTGCAGCATCGGATCTGGGTCTGTACTATTTACTCAGGCCTATCTTTCAGAATACTAAGGTAGCCACAATAGCCACTCCAAATGGAAGCAGATTTTTTCCTGTAAAAGTCAGGCTTCTTGGAGAATTTGGACTCCTGTACCTTGGAAACAGATTGCTTTCTTCCAGAGTGGATTCCCTTTGAAAGAATATGACAAACTTTCAGTCCAAAGTGTTCTCCCTTTGAGGTATATCTTCAAATGCATTAGTTATTTGTGTATAACTGGATATGCACACAGAGGGATTGTCAAGGGGATGTATTTGATGAGAATTAAGGCAGAATTTTCTCCATTTCTCCTTAAAAGAACATGTTATGGGTACTCATTAGAAGTGCCTCATCTGAAGCAGTGAGTACCCATAACATCATATCATATTTTTAGGAGAACATAATTATGTTGTGGTATTCCTTAGAAGTTTCTCACCGAGATCTTCTAATATGAGAACCCATTACATACATATGTATCCGTGGTTTTTTATGGAGACCCCAGAGAAAATTATTCCAGAAATTACCACCAACTACTCCCCCTTAACAAGTCTGATGTGATTATTAATCAGCTTTGCTCTAGATAATTAGGAAATCCAGAAAAAAAAACTTTTTGCTTATTCCTGCACAAAAAAACATACATGTATCTCTAGGATAAATCTTCATGTATTTTTTTTTTTTTTTTTTTTTTTTTTCTTTTTTTTTTTTAAAAACAATGTATCCTTTTTGTTAAAAAACCCCATCTTGTTTATTTATTTTTTTTCTAGGTGTTTTGATGACAATAGGTGATAGTATTTCACAGATTGCTATAGAGAAACGGGTGATAACTCCTGGGAAAAAGTATGACTACAAGAGCTCGGCAAGATTTCTAGGGTTCGGGCTCTTCCTAGGCGTAAGTAGTTAAATTTGTGTAATGCAGGGCTGTGGAAATACCATGCCCGACTTGTCCAACTTGCCCCATTCCCCTGAGGACAAAAAGTATGAAATTTCAGTTTACATGTACTTGTCCTGGGACAAGGACTTCATCGCTCTTGCTAAGAAGAGTATCCCTATTATGACATACAGTCGACTCTCGTTATCTCGAATTCCAAGGGACTCACTGAAACACTTCGAGATATCCGTACTTCGACATATCAGAGTTGAGAGAGTGAGAAAAACAGTAAATTGAACAACCATATTTAACAAATGAATATGTAATTTGACTCCTGAAGTTAGAAATATATATATATATATATATATATATATATATATATATATATATATATATATATATATATATATATAAAATAATGTGGAAAAGAGGAGAAATTGCTCCTTAGGAGCAATTTCTCCTCTTTTCCACATTATTTTGTTACCTGTTGTCATAATTTCATGTTAAAACAGGGACCAGATTTTCACTTCGAGATAAGCGGTAATTCGAAATAAGCGAGTTCAAGATAACGAGGTTCAACTGTATACATTTTTCTTATTTCTTGAAGAAAACATATGCTATGGGTACTTATTAGAAGTGCCTCATAGAGGCATTTCTAATGAGTACCCACAACATACGTTTTCTTCGAGAAATAAAAAAAAATGTCAATTTTTGGGCAAGTAAATCTTGGCTGGACAAGTGGTTTTTGACTATTTACTTGTCCATGGACAAGTAAAAAATGATAATTTCACAACCCTGTGTAATGTACATTGTGAAGAATGGATGTGAACTTGCGTGCAAAGGCATTGTGTGCAGAGGAGTTGTTAAGGAAGAGTACATGTATTTGGGGATAATTCTGGTATAAGTTTTCATATTTCTCCTTAAAAACTTGTTATTGATACTCATTAGAAGCAACTTGTCTCACAGGTTTTTACAGAGTACTGGGGAAAATTATCCCAGAGTCATCACTGTCACGGGTACTCATTAGAAGCACCTCATCTCACAACATATGTTTTTAAGGAGAATTGGGGAAAATTATCTCCGAGTGAGCTTTGGGTTTGATCCCCAGCTGAGTCATACCAAAGATTGTAAGGCCAAATAAAAAAAAAATATGTGTGTTTAGGGTAACATGTTAGAAAAAAATAGGTAGGGTAGGTAGGGATTTTTTATTTTTTATTTTTTTTACATTTTTTATGTAGAATTATACCATAATTTCCAAATATATTTGAACTTAGTACCATAGTTCACATAAAATTTTACCAAGTCTGCTTGGCTACCCTTTGATATGTCTAAAAGTACTGATAGAATGGCAAACAGTGTAGACCTTGATCAAACTGCTCCTGTAGGAGCAGTTTGATCTGTGTCTACACTGTTTGCTCAGACCTACATGTACTTGTCTGAATATTTAGCATAAATAGTATTATCCCAACTGATCTGGATCTACACTGTTTGCAAAGGCAGAGCATATTGGGGTTCAGCAGGACAAGGATTAATTAATTGTCAAACTGTAAACCCTGATCAGGGCTGCATTTTGTGGCATCTGATCAGGATCTGTACTGCTTTATCAACTTGACAAGCCTGTTTGTACTAAGGTTAAAAGCCGGCCTTGGTGGCTCAGTTGGATGCGCCGTCCGACTGGAGACCAGGAGGTTGTGGGTTCAACCCCTGTCCAGGTCGGCAGCATTCTTTCATGGAGATTGATCATGAAATATTTTCTATGGTCATTCTCCCCCTTCCGCTGATTCAAGAAGGGCAGTTGTCAGTTTCTGGCGAAAGAATGTGCACAATACCGGTTAACCGCTTAGAGGACTAAGCCTGCCCAGTAAACGTGTGGTTAGGTAAACTGACCGCGCTTGACATGATCCCATTGGGTTGACTGGGCCGTAAAACCTCAACACAAACAAACTAAGGTTAAAAACAGTATTCTTATTTTCTCTTTCAAGGGACCCATGCTGGGTGTATGGTATCGTTTTATTGCCAGATTGCTGGGAGGAACCAAAATGGCTACATTGAAAATGGTGTTCTGTGATCAGGTAGTGTATTTAAAGCTTAGCACTCTGGGTAAAATTTTCAGCAGACGACATATTGAAATATTTTTCTTATTTTTCCATGAAAATAGGTTCAAGTGAGACAGTTTGTATGAAATGTCAAATCCTGTTTTCTGTTAAAAATAAGAAAAATATCATCAGTTTTTTTGTAATCTGAGTTAGCCCAGAGAGGAAATGTAAAAAAAAATGTAATGCTTAAAGCTTATAGTATTCTGGGTAAAATTTTCAGCAGATGACATATTGAAATTTTTTTTTTTTTTGGCAGAAAACAGGTTTTGACATTACATGCAAATTGTCTCCAATGGAGACAATTTGCATGAAATGTCAAATCCTGTTTAACAGAAAAAACAAGAAATCAATTTGTTGTCTGCTGAATTAGCCAAGAGAGTGGTAAAGGTTAAAACAGTAGTATTTTAGTGTACAAATATTGATGTTTTTATTGTGACCTCTTGAATAAAGATGTTGCCATGACATGCTTTGAGAAATAAAATATATATACCATAATAACCCTAAGCCCCAGATAAGGTGATATTTAGAACATATTTTCTTGCAGAGGGTGGGGGAAGGGGAGGAGCCTCAGCATGTTCAGATACTTTTTGGGTCAGTTGTTAACAATGGAGCCTAAGTATTTATACATCAAAATTTCCTTAAGGTTGTTGTCCATGTGATTATCATTGACCAGTGACATCAAACTGTGTGTTTGTACAAAATTCAGGTTATGGTTATTTATAGCTGTGCTATTCTTGTCACTGTGATGTTGGAGTGCCAAACCTGAACTTGGATATTGGCAAACAATGCAGACCCAGATCAGACACTGCAGAATGCAGCTTCTGATCAGGGTCTGCACTGTTTGCTTAAATTACAGGAAGTTAAGGGTTAAATGAAACAGTGTTAACACACTTCTAATTTCCAGCCAATCAGATTACTTGCTGCAGGTTTTTGATAGAAATTCACAGATTTCATGACAAACAGTGCAGATCCAGATCAGTTGGTTTCTTCAGAAGCCAACTGATCTGGATCTACACTGTTTGCTAAGACAGAGCATGACGTGTTTAGGAGGAGAAGGGTTAAGACCCGTTCAGGACCATTTTCCCAGCCTACACTCAGAGACAGTCGACCCACCAGTACTCTCAGTGCTTTGATTTATAATTGTCTCTTAATAAAACATAAATACTCATCAGATTTGCCTTATTGAGGCAGTTTTAACCCATTTTAGTCTGGAACCCGCCCCAAATGTATTTGTCAAACAGTGCAGACCCAGATCAGATGTCGCAGAATGCGGCATCTGATCAGGGTCTGTACTTTTTGCATTAAATACAGGAATTTCTATAAAAAATAGTAATAATAAAAACTAACCAGACACCCTTCTATTGGAAATAGACTGGTCGAAAGAGTTGATGTAGAAGATTCCACTCTACATAAATGGGTTAATTAGTATCTTCACCTTCAATATACAGTATTTACCCTTACCCTAAATATTGGGACCCCTTAACTCCTTACCATACTTGTCCTAAAATTTGAAAAGGTCTATTTTACTACATCTAAAATAGTGCTGGATAAGTGGCAAACAGTGTAGACCCAGATCAGACCTGCATTCTTTGGCATCTGATCTGGGTCTACACTGTTTGCAAAGGCCTATCTTTCCAAATGCTTAGGGTAACTACGGTATGTTTGGTGCAAATTTGACAGATATTGTCCTAGAAACAAATCACAGTAATGTCATAGAAGGTGTTGGTGTGGCTGAACAATTAGCATTTCTGACTGTAGATCATGAGGCAGAGGAGTTATTAGGGAGGAGAATTTGGTGATAATTCTGGGATATTTTTTCTTATTCCTCCTTAAAAACATATGTTGTGGGTACTCATTAGAAGTGCTTCACCGAGGCACTTCTAATGAGTACCCACAACATAAGTTTTCGTTGAGAAATAAGAAAAATTATCCCAAATTATCACCAAATACTCCTCCTTAACAACTTCTCTGAGGAGGTCCTAGGTTCGAATGCCACTAGAGACAGCATGCAGCTCACAACTATATAACACTTCATTTCACATAGCCAGTCAGTATCACCCCTGCATTGTCTCGAAAATTTAGACTGTCATCTGCTATAATTTAACTTGGCAGCTTACGGATGATTTGTCTTCCTTTGTATAGCTTATATGAAATCTTTATTTTTTTGGTTCAGTATACAAGGTAGCTTGTATGAATGTGTAGGTTACAAAACAAAATGTAATGTCATGTCTTACATCTTAATCCTTGTCCTGCTGAACCCGGATATACCCTGCCTTTGCAAACAGTGTAGATCCAGATCAGTTGGCTTCTGAAGAAGCCAACTGATCTGGATCTGCACTGTTTGCCATTAAGTATATGAATTTGTATTAACAATCTGGACCAAGTAATCTGATTGGCTGAAAATTAGAAGTGGGTGTGGCATCTTAAGATATTCAGCATGACAAGGGTTAAACATGATAATTATAACTGCATCCTTATCTATATTGACATGTAGCTCAAAGTTGTATGTATTTCATTGCAATAGCTCTTGATAAGATGCTTTTTTCAATCCAAAAATATCGATATTTTTCTTATTACTCCATAAAAATGTATGTTGTGTGTACTCATTAGAAGTGCCTCATCAAGGCACTTCTAATGAGTACGCGCAGCAAATGTTTTCGTCGAGAAATAAGAAAATATTTACCTGATACCCGCTCTTATCTATAGACTGTATTTACCTTAAATATGGTGACACTATAAATCCTTTACCATAATTGTCCTAAAAATTGAACTTTGATTTGACCAACTGTTAACCCTGGTCCTGCTGAACCCGGATATGCTCTGACTTTACAAACAGTGTAGATCCAGATCAGTTGGCTTCTGAAGCCAACTGATCTGGACCTGCATTGTTTGTCTTTAAGTATGTGAATTTGTACCAAGAACTTGGATCAAGTAATCTGATTGGCTGAAAATTAGAAGTGGGCATGGCAACTTAATTTATTCAGCATGACAAGGGTGAATGTATCTCAAAATTGCTAGATGAGTGGAAAGTAATTTATGGCATCTGATCTGGGTCTACACTGCTTGCTGAGGTTTGTCTGTACCAATACTTGGAGTAAATACAATGCTTGTAACATAATAACATATGTTAAATACCTTAACGTTTCGCACTCTGGGTAAAAATTTCAGCAGATGACATTTTGAAATATTTTTCTTATTTTTTTTACCAGAATACAGGATTTATCATATCATACAAATTGTCTCCAGTGAGTATTGTCAAATCCTGTTTTCTGGGAAAATAAGAAAAATATCACCAATTGTTGTTTGAATTAGCTCTGAGATTGATAAAGGTTAGCTATATTTTTTGTGTGTTTTTCAGAAAAATTATGGCTTGGCATTTCATGTGAATTGCCTAGCAGACAATTCAAAGATAAAATAAGGCTTGCATTTTATGTGGATTGTCTGCCTTATTCTTGCAGGTACCTGTATTTCACATGGAATATCAAGTATTATCCTTGCAGACAATTCACAGGAAATATCGAGCTTTTTCTTCTCTGAAAAATAATGTAAAAACAAAAAAATTGAACTGTCACCTGCTGCAGTTGTAATTAGCACTTAAGGGGTTAATCAGTGTGTCGTGGAGAGGAACGGTCATGGCTAAGCAGAGCTCTTGCTTGGCCAATGCCTACAGAGCTCTTTGCTCAGAATGCATCTTAATCTCATGTTTGTATGATTGTTAGACATTCTGTTGTATGCATTATTTCATGCAGATTGTAATATCATTTGTATGGCGATGAGCTGTACTAGGCTCAAGTCATAATAAATGTTATGTGAAGTTATGTTTTGAACAGATAATAGTCTAAAGCATTTTTACACCTGTTTTACGCAATCAGCTCTTGAGCACAATATTGGATAGCCATACTGGATATTTTTCAACCAAAACTTGTTGATATATCTCTTATTTCTTCCCGAAAACATATGTTGTGGGTTCTCTTGAGAAGCGCCTCACCAAGGCGCTTCTAAAGAGGACCCACAACATATGTTTTCAGGAAGAAATAAGAATAATATTTTCCCAATACTCCAGCTTAGCCGGAATTACAGTAGTTCTTCTAATAAATGCCCCTCCCATATACTACATATGTAGAAGATGTACTTTGTAGTGAGAATTTCTAATTTATTTCTCCTAAGGCGTAAAAAAAAAAAAATAGCTGCGTTTCCGCTAACCCGACTGACCCTGTTTCAAAAACCCGACTCTGCTATTTTTTATCAGTAAAAATGCAAAATAAAAAAGTAAAGCACCAACCCTCAACAAAATACCTGTATTTTCATTAAATTACAGGCCCAACTCTGTTCTATTCTGGAGAAAGAAAATATAAAAGATAAAAAAAAAATGTTTCTCCTACCTACCGACCAAATTTTTTTTTCAGCATGTTAGCGGAAACACAGCTATTTTTTTTTTTTACGCCTAATAGTTATCTGAATGATTTTGGTCCTGTTTTAGATGAGTTATAGACAAACACGCACACAGATACATGTAGTTAGGTATTACCTTAGTTACCCTAGATATTTGGACACCTTAGATTCTTTCTATACTTCCTGTGTTTGCTTTCAGGTTTTATTTGCACCACCATTTTTGACTTTCTTTCTGGCTGGGATGGAGGTATTAAAGGGACAGAACCTCGCAGGCATTAAACAGAAATTAAATGATGTGAGTTACAGTTCTTTTTGTTTTACCACTTTCTGAGTAAGTTCAGCAGACAATAAATTGATTATATTTTTCTTTTTCTTTTTTCTTTTTTTTTTTTTTTTTTTTTTCTCAGAAACTAGGAGTCTTGTTTTGTTGTTTAACCATTTCAACTCTCTGTGCAAATTCTGTAGACGACAAATTGATAATATATATTTTATTTTCTAGAAAATAGGCTTTGACACTTCATGCAAATTGTCTCCTAGGGAGACAATTTGCATGAAATGTCAAATCCTATTTTCTGAAAAATAAGGAAAATATTTCAAAATGTTGTCTGCTGAAATTTTTACCCAGAGTACTAAGCAAGAAAAATTACACTTTCAGGGGAGGCAACTACAGAAATGTTGGCCTCACTTCTGAAAAAAAGTCCTCTTTTTAGGGTGGATCCATTCGGAGTTTGGGATGCAAACTACTACTTCTAGAATTTTAGTTAGTTTTTCATTTTCATAAACTTCTCAGAAATGATCAGTTGAAATGATGAGAAGCAGTGTGTGACTTTAACCAACTCCATGCTACGGGCAAATTCAGCAGACGACAAATTGATATATTTTTCTTATTTTTCCTAGAAAAGAGGATCTGACATATTATGCAAATTTTCTCCTCATAACACAATTTTGCATGAAATGTCTGATCCTGTTTTCAAGGGAAAGTGAGAGAAATATTTCAAAATGTCGTCTGCAGATATTTTTACCCAGCATGCAAAGTGCTCACATTTTTTCTGAGCAAACTGTAGGGTCATAGGCCTTTGGCTTTTTAGTGTAGCTACCCAAGTTTGTGATGTGAATACTTCTTGAGTTTTTATAAGATTTTCTTTAACTTCACAAAAAATAATCAATAAGATGAGTAACAGTGTTCAAATTTTTATTTTGACTTTATTTTTTAAAGGTTTTCTGCCCTTTGCACATTGTCAGTTTAATTGTATGTAAAAGCCACCCTCTGGGAGTAATAGTAACATGTCATAGTATTTCTAATTTGAATGGAAAAGGAAGCCAGGCCTCGAGGTTTATAAAACTTTTTTCATGCTCAGCTTAGCTGAACATGAATTTTTCTCTGCTAATAAATATGAAAATGCCAACAATAATTTCCATGCTCTGCTGTTTAGCAAGGAAGAACTTTCACTTGTTAGTTTGAGATTTAGTAGCAGGATAAATTTCATGCTCAACTGAGCTGAGCATGAAAAAAGTTTTATAAGCCCGGGGCCTGAATTACTGAATAGAGCCATTCACCTCTCTTCACAAAACAATTCTACTGTAGAAACATAAATATCTAGATACTCTATATGTCTGTTGCAGGATCTGGTCCAAGTTTTGAAAACAAATTATAAGGTATGTATAGTTTCATTTTTCTATATAATCTAAACATTTCTGTTTGGATACAAAATTATGGTGTCCATCTTTAATCCGCCTTATATCCAACACTCTGCTATAACCATATTATAAAAATGTTTTTTGTGTTTAGTCAAACCTGTCCTAAAGGCCACCTGTATTAAGAAATGATCTGCCTTTAAAGGCCACTACATGTATTTCAGATCCCATTAAAGGCAAAGAAGTGGAAATCTACCTGTATTAACCCTTAAAACGCCAAGAAAATCTGCATCTGAAAATGTCTGTTTTAGTTGTCTGCTGAATATTCTTGCAAACTTTTTAAACCTATTTTTGCATACAGGCAAACAGTGTGGACCCAGATCAGACTGCTCCTAAAGGAGCAGTCTGATCTGGATCCACACTGTTTGCAGAAATGACTTTTATAGTAACTTGCAGAAGACAAAGCAGACGACAATAGTTTTGATTGGCGCTTTAAGGGTTAAAGGGGAAGGCCCACTAAATGCTATGTATGCCTTATAATATTCAGCTCTAGAAAATAAGGATCTTGGCTCAAATTTGATCAAATTCAGTTTAGAAATTAGAGAGATATTATGATTTAAGTTTTTATAATTGTGAGCATGGGCGCTGCCATTTTGAATACATGTATTTAATTAGATATCTAATTTTTGTAAGGCTCAAGAAAAAGCTACCTATAAACAGGAATATGCTTGTATTGCAACATAATTGATAGTATATATGCAAATGAACACATTTACAGGTATATAGCAATAAAATAGTGTTTCAAGTATGATTTATTTATCTTTTGCATATTTAATTAGGTGGTTATGACATCACTGACTCACTAAAATGGTGGCTTCCATGACACCATTTTCTAGATCTTCAAGGCTCAGTAACTTTCTTATTTCTCAATCGATTTTCAAAAGATTTTCACCAAAATTCTCAGCTTAATAGGCTCTTTATTTGATAACATATTTATTCTTTGATGGATTTTTCCCTTGAAGCAAGCCCCTGTATTAAGCAACCAATTTTTTTGGCTTTCCCATAGGTGCTTGCTTAATACAGGTTTGACAGTATATTGAAGTAATATAGAGCTTCAGATCACCTTTTCTTCATGTCAGAAAGTACATTTTCTCATATTGCAGCTTATTTTATTCTTAGTTGAAGCATCCAGTAGGTTGCGTGGTTAGCAGTCAAGACTTCTTATTACAAGGTTTCCGGTTTCAAACCCGCTGGAAGCAGAATTCAGTTCATGACTGTATGGCACTTAATTACTCAGAGCCTTTTATTATCACCTTTCCATCATCTTGGTATGACTTAAATAATGCTGAAAGGGATGTAAAATGCCAAATCATCGTCATGAACAGTTTCTTGCAATATTTGTCATTCAAATAAGTTCTTTTCTCCATGTAAAATCTCAGTGATTATAGCAGAAAGGTGCAGATCCTGATCAGACTGTTTTGGGGTGTTGTTTGTAAACATTTCAGCTTTAGTATCATTTTAAAAAAAAGAGTGCCCCAAAGCTTCATATAAGGTCTTTATTCAGCCGAAAAGTATTGATATTTTCTTATTTCACAATGAAAACACTCATTGTAGGTACTCATTAGAAATGACTCACTGGGGCTTTTCTAATGAGTACTCGCAATGTATGTTTTTATGGAAAAATAAGAAAAATATTTGAATTTGAGCCAGCGCACGACAAAACCTACAAAATGGCATGTGCACCCAGCGAAGACAGATCAGCCTGGGCAGCTGCCCAGTCTGATCAGAGTCTTTGCTAGCCCTGTGAAGAAAGCTTGGGTCCTTAACTCCCCACTTAGTGCACAGCAAAGATTGATCAGACTAGGCAGATGCCCAGGCTGATCTGAGTCTTCGCTGGGCACATATGCCATTTTGTTGGTTTTGTCATGAGCTGGCCCATTTATCATGAGTACTGTTGGTGCCCAATAAATAAGTGTTTTAATTTTTCAGATCTGGCCTGCTGTCCAGGCTTGCAATTTCACCTTTGTACCACTACATAACAGGTAATATTTTATCATTAGAGTTGTAGTGGGTGTTTGGATGGTGCGTCAATTTGTTGACACTTTTGGAGGGGTATCCCTGTCATTAACTTAATCCTTTCATCCCTTAGTTTCTGAAGTGGACTCTTCCGTCTTTGAATTTGGGCAGAACAGTTGTTCTGAATAGGGGCCTCAGTCAAAAATCTCAACAGAATGTAAAACAGTGTAGATCCTGATGAGACAGCTACACTGTTTGCAGAAAGAAATTGTCTTGGTCTACAGGGCTGAAAAGGTTATTGTAGGAAGCATTTTGCCTCACATAAGTTCAAGTTCAGGTTTGGGACTTAATTCTTATTTATCCCAGTCTTCTAGTCTCTCTGGGAGACTGGTGGTCCCAGTTCAAATCCCACAGAGGAAGAATTCAGCTTAACCTTTAAAATGCCAAGAAAACCTGCGTCTGAAAATGTCATCTGTTTATGTCGTCTGCTGAATATTCTTGCAAACTTTTCAAACCAATTTTTGCATACAGGCAAACAGTATGGACCCTGATCAGACTGCTCCTAAAGGAGCAGTCTGATCTGGGTCCACATTGTTTGCAAAAATGACCTTTAAAATCACAAGCAGATGACAAAGCAGACGACAATTGTTGTGATTGGCAATTTAAGGGTTAAGAATGTACAGTACTTTTATTTATTGGACAGAGCCTTTCATTATCACCCTTCTGTCATCTCGATATGACTTGGATAATGTTGAAAGGAATATACAACACCAAATCCTCGACATCATCATCCGGGAAACTGCTCAGCTTGGCAGAAATATTGTTGACAAAGCCAGTAACATCAACTCAAACAAACAAGCATAACAATCACAACATAAGAAAATGGACCATTCTTCATATGTTCGCTATAAAGGTCAAGGCCAGCCTTTGCATTTATGAGTCACGCAAACTACAGTAAATGTCCTAAAATTTTGTACACCAAAGTTACTGACAAAATGGTATATTCAAACAGTGCAGACCCTGAAATATTGTTGACAGAGCCAGTAACATCAATTCAAACAAACAAGCCTAAAGGTCATACCATTAGATAAGGGACCATTATTCCTATGTGGGCTACAACAAAGGTCAAGACTTTGTATTCATGCAAAATACGGTAAATGTCCTAAAATTTTGTACACCAGTTACTGACAAAATGATATATGCAAAAGTGCAGACCCTGAAGGAGCAGTCTGATCAGGGTCTACACTGTTTGCCATTCCACTAGTATTTTAAGAATTTACTGCATAAAATTATTTAAAAAGCAAAATTTAGGCCAGAAGAGTATTGAATAAAGTATTAAAATTTTAGAACATTTACCATAGTCAGGAAGGTGTCCAAAAATGCCACAGTCATGAACCACAATCTTCCAAAGGCAACATAAGAAGAAGATACAGTGACAAAACAAATGCAACATATGAAACGACCAATGCACAAACAAAGAATACCTGCAGCAGAAGAACCGCCTTGGAACTGTCAGTAGAAAAACCAATGAGGCGAGAGAGTGGGGCTTAAACCAGCTTTACTTGTGCAAAGCCTTGCCCTCCATTCTGATCCTCATCTAAATAATAAACATATATTTAGATCCGTTTTTAGCTCGCCCGAACAACATTCATGGAGAGCTATTGTACTACCCTCCGCGTTGGCCTTGGCGTCCACAAATGTTTAAGTTTTTGTTAAGTTTTAAAGACCTCATTATTTCCTAACCTTATCACCGATTTGATTCATCCTTGGTATGATGATACATATTGGTCCAAAATTTTGTGCAGTACCATTCCCACCACCCTAGGTCGTGTCAAGGTCAAGGTCATAGGCTTAGAATTTTCATGTTAAAATTTTACATCAAAGATTTTAGGATCTCATTACTTCTACACTAAATGATGGATTTAGTTCCTGTTTGGTGTCATGATAGATACTGGTCAAAAGTTTTCACAGCACCATCTGCACTCCTGACTGTGACCTTGATGTGGAGGTCACAGACTTAGAATTTAAATATTAAAGTTTTTGTTAAAGGTTTTAAGACCTCATTATTTCCTTACCTTATCACCAATTTGATTCATCTTTGGTATGATACATATTGGTCCAAAACTTTGTGCAGTACCATCCACACCACCCTAGGTCATGTCAAGGTCAAGGTCACAGACTTAGAATTTTCATGTTAAATTTTACAGCAAAGTTTTTAGGATCTCATTACTTCTACACTAAATGATGGATTTAGTTCCTATTTGGTATCATGATAGATACTGGTCAAAAGTTTTTATCAGCACCATCAGCACTCATGACCGTGACCTTGAGGTTGAGGCTAAAGACTTAGAATTTAAATGTTAAAGTTTTTGTTAAAGTCTTTGAAACCTCATTATTTCCTAGCCTTATCACGGATTTGATTCATCTTTGGTATGATGATACATATTGGTCCAAAATTTTGCCCAATCCCATCCCCACCCCCTAGTTCATGTTAAGGTCAAGGTCACAGTCATATCAAAAATTTCATGTTAAAATTTTAAGTCAAAGTTTTTAGGACCTCATTACTTCTAAACCAAATGATGGTTTTAATTTATATTTTGTATCATGCTATATACTGGTCCAAAGTTTTTATCAGCACTCATGATGATGACCTTGGGATCACAGACTTAGAATTTTAAAAATGTTAAAGTTTTTGTTTAAGTTTTTAAGACCTCATTATTTCCTTACCTTATCACCAAATTGATTCATCTTTGGTTTGATGAAAATTTTTCACAGTGCAATCCCCCCACCCTCCCTCCCCCCACCCCGGGTCATGTCAAAATCAAGGTCACAGACTTAGAGGTTTCCAGAAACAAAATGTGCAATATCAGGAGAGCTTTCCTGTCTGGTGACAGGTCTTGTTCATTTTTATAAGACTTTGGAAGCTGAGGGCAAGGGTTGTGATCTGGTAAAGCTAGACCCCCCTCCCACCCCACCCTCGTACCCACCAATTTCTGACTGTTCCAAGACTGTACTCTATACTTTCATTGGGGTACTTTACTTTCTGTTAAATGTTCAAATGTTCTGTAGTGTTTCACTTACAAATGTTATTTTTTCTTTCAACAATTATGTAAAGTTAAAGATATATTCAGTTAAATTTGGTAACAGAGTTGCCACCTTTTTGGGAAAGGGCTGCCAACTGTGCTTGCCATATTTTCTTTTTATGGCTGTTTAATTGTATTTATCTGTCTTTCCCTTTGATGTTGAGAACTTGATGTGGATCTGATTATATCTGTTCCTGAGTTCTCTTACTTTTTATGCCCCCGCATTGGAAGATGCCCAGGGCATATAGTTTTTCAGTTTTTGTACATGCGTACAAATGCACGTCCTTCTGTACGAATGTGTGTACGTACGTACGTAGTACGTACATATGTATGTAAGTGATCCTGTTAGACTCAGGTTATGGCATTTGTACCAGGTAGAATTTTGCAGTTTTATAGTCAGGTACACCACAGCGGGGGCATCTGTGTTCTGTGGGCACATTTCTAGTTTTATATTTTCGTATGTCTACTTACAGAATAGTAGTGGTAAATGTAGTAGCAGTTGGGTGGAACACGTATCTGGCTTGGATGTCCTCTAAAATTACTCCACACCCGAGTGCCTCTGAACAGCCAGAACAATCCTCAGAACAGTTTGTTCTCTTGATGAAAGATGGAGAGTGAATACAGGTATGACTTCAGAACGGACCAGATAGACCTGGTAGATCTTTCATCCATTTTACAAGGGAGACAACTTGTGTGATTTTTTTTTTCTGGAGAAAAATGTGCACAAGTACTGGTTAACCGGTTAGAGGACTAAGCATGTCAAGAAAAAGTGGGGTTAGGTAAATTGACCAGGTACTACATGACCCCAGCGGGTTGACTGGGTCGTAAAACCTCAACTCAATCAAATTTTGTGACTTCTGTTTGCATTCTGCACACCAAGGTTCTTCTGAAAATGGGTCTACTCTAAAAAGAAAGAATTTGCTCCCAAGGGGAGCAAATTCTTTCCTTTTAGAGTAGACCTGATCTCAGAAGAGTGGAAAAACATTTTTGACAGAGTTGCCTCCCCAGAAAGTGTTTCCAGTCCACTTAAGAAGGAGAAATGAGGAACAAATAAGGACAACAAACCCACTTATTAAACCACCAATGCACAAACAAAGAAGAAATGCAACAGAGGAACCAGAAGTAGACAAAAAAACTACAGTGTGTGCGGGACGGGGGGCTTAAACTAGTTTTTCTCGCACAAATCCTCACCCTTATCTACTGATGACGCTCCAAATGTTAATCATGTCATGTTTTTCTCATAGAGAATTTGATCCCCACCTTCTTGACTAATACTTTATCAAAGTTGGGTTAGTGGGTATCACAGACCATAAAACTCTGCTGAGATGCCATTAAAATGATGCTCTGTTATGCAATTAGTTAAATAATACTGATAATACAGTTAACTAGAAAAATTCTTAACTACAAAACACAATGAAGTAGCTCAAAACTGATTTCAAAATCTTCATCTGCATAAAAAGTTAATCAAATTACACAATTTAAACGGTTTCCTACGTTAAAAAAAATAAAGCTTTTAAGATTATTTAATTACAGTGAAGGGAACCAGTGTTATCAGAGAAAAGTAGTCCCCCAAGTAAATCTGGTAATGCCATCTGTTGTGAACAGACTCATTAGTGTACAGAGAGTTGAGAACAGTAGCCATAAAACATCTGGTCAAATTATCAGTTTTGCCTTTTTTTTTTTTTTTTTAAAGAAAAACTTGTCATGATACAATTTAACAAAGAAAACAGAAAGCAAAGTATAGCTGGTGACCAGAGTGCTAGATTTACAAGAAACATGGCAGGCCTCCATTAATGGGATAAAGGGGTAATTCTTTTGTAATTATGTTGGTTTTCCAAAATAATACTTTTTTTTTCTTGAAACAGGTGGACAGCTTTGATGAAATCCAGATGAAGACACTACCAGGGTAAAGTCTTGTGCATAAGTTACTTCCCTTTGTCATTTTTGAGGCTCCCAGTAAGGTGCATTTTCAGGACCATCAAGAAAACATGCCTATACAATTTTGACCCCCTTAAACCCCACTTTTATATAGTAAACCTTGGGTTTTCAGGGGTATACATTATTTTTCTTATTTGTGCTCAAAAACATGGATTGTGGGTACTCATTAGAACTGCCTCACCGAGGCAGTTCTAACAAATACCCACAATCTCTGTTTTGAGCAGAAATATGAAAACTATCAGAGTTTTTTATCTGAAAATTATCAGTTTTTGGAGGGTAAATCTCCTATATATTTGAATAGGCGTGTTTTCGTAATGGAAAATGAACAATGAACAATTTTGCACGTGTATACAGGGTAAAATTAGTGTGGGTACTCACAAGTATACAAAAACTTCTTTCTAACACTTTCTAGGAGCAAACAAAAAATGTGTTAGCTAAACAACATGTTTTATCCAAATAAGTATGTATAGATTATATAAAAAAATTAACCATAAATGGTCATTTTTCTAAATAATCTATACATTTTTGCTTAAATACTACACTTAAGGTCCGTAAATGGTCATTTTTCTATACAATTTATACATTTTTTGTTTGAATCCTACACTTAAGGTCCATTAATGGTCATTTTTGCTATTTAATCTATACATTTTTAAATACAATATTTTAGGATCCATCTTTAAACCTTGTTATATACCAAACCATGCTATAATGAATTGTGTTTTAAAAAGGTTGCTGTGTAGTAGTAATAACATGTTTTCACAGAGATATAAAAAAAAATCTATATATTTCTCTTATTTGGATACACAGTATTTACCCTAGACTGGCTCCAGTCTCCAGTGACTAAATATTATTTCTCTCATAATCCTGTTTGATAATCTACTAAAATAAAACAAAAAAAAAAATATGACTATAAAGGCTGGTCACTAGTGACCAGCCTTTATAGTCATGGTATTACTTTGGTTTTATTTTAGTAGATTATTAAACAGATTATAAGAAAAAATATTTAGTCACTGGAGACTGAAGCCAGTCTATATTTACCCTAAGTATTTGGACACCTCAACTTCTTACCATACTTGCTCTAAAATTTGAACAAGTACAATTTACTACTTGTTGTTGTGTCTAAAAATAGCTGGATGAGTGGCAAACAGTGTAGACCCGGATGAGACCCTGCATTATGCAGCATCTCATCCGAGTCTACACTGATTGCTTAGGCTCGTCTGTCTGAATACATACAGTATGTTATGCCATAAGTGCCATTATATATATTATGAAAAGAAAACTATTTTCAAGTACAGTATACATCGTATTTACCACACATACCCTAATAAGCACACAGTCATCTAATTCTGAGTCTTCATAATACCACCCTATTACTTTTATCCAATTCTGTATAAAAGCATCTTTTTGTGGGTAGTCGTTAGAATCACCTAAGTCAAGGCAATTCTTACGGGTACCCACAACATATCCTTTTATAATGAAGTTCAGAAACGTATTGTTAAATGTTGTACTGCTATCATGAACTTCTGCTGATCTTTCTTTTAAGTGTGCCCTTATTACATGAAAAGTTTTCTACAATTTTTTCTTGTACTATATTCAAACTAATTTCCACATCGTGTGCTTAGGTTTTTTATAATTACTGGGAAAACTTGTGGTAAAATATGTATCCACCTATACTAAGAATACACATTAAAAAGATCAGAGAAGGACTTATCTAATGATGCTTATACAATGTGTTTGTGTTTTTTCTTCTCTTTATAAATGCATATGTTGTGGGTACCCATTTGAATTGCATCGACTTGTCGATGCAATTCAAATGGGTATCCACAACATATGCATTTATAAACATATGCATTTAAAACATATGCATTTAAAACATATGCATTTAAAACATATGCATTTAAACATATGCATTTATAAACATATGCCTTTATACAGAAACAGACAAAAAGTACACTGGCTGTAATCTGAAGACTACGGAATTGCATGACTGTGTGCTTATAGGGATATGTGCGGTAATTAGGTCGAATACGGTAATTTTGAAAAACTTAAAAACACAGTGTGGTAACTAGAGCAAATAGTAATTACCATGCATAGCTGTAAATAAACTGCTCTTTCTAACCAGAAAGTTGGTGTATATTTCTTATTGTGCCATGAAACATATCTTGCCAGTACCAAATGTAATTGAGGTGAATCCAATGAGCATTGACAATCTTTGTTCGGGTGAAAAAATTACCTTCAGAATTATCTTTTGACTGCGGTAATTGTCCAACTTTTCTAATAAATTGGCAGTGCAGACCTAGATCAGACTGCTCCAGAAGGAGATGAGGGTCTACACTGTTTGCTTTTATACCAAGTATTTTGTTCAAAACAAATGCATGAAATTCGAAATTAGACACAAAGTTATAAAAAAAAAATGTGTTTAAGATCTGAAGGTGTCTGCTGATAAAGTTTTTAAATGTACACAAAGATTATTAATTCCTGGGCCCAGTTGTTCAAAGCTAACGACATCGTTAGTTAATGATTCGTTAAAATTTACATCAAGTGATACGCAAATATGCTGAAATTTTTTGCTGAAAAAATGTGAGTAGCTTTTGCAGTGCAAAAGCTACTCACATTTTTTCAGCAAAAAATATCAGAATATTGTATATTGAATCCGCTAAAATAGTTAACGAAATGACCCTTAACGAGCTTGTTAAGCTAACGACGCTTTGAACAACTGGGCCCTGCTGTACAAAACAATGGCCATTGTCAAACAGTGTATGATCAGGGTCTATTCCTATGAAATTGGCAATTTTCACAGAACCAGTTAATCCTTAAAGGGCTAAACAAAATTGTAACAGACAACAGTCTAAATAGGACTTGACAGAGCTAGGCAGATGATTCACATGAAGTACCAAGTCTTATTTCTCCAGAAAAATAAAATAATTTTAGAATGTTGTCTGCTTCAAATTTGCTTAGCTCTTTTAGGATTAAAACCCACATAATCTGTTGCTGTGATCATGTTTCAGAAGATATAAAACAAAAATATATTGATACAATAGTGACCATGGATAGGGTGTGCTGTTGTGGCAATGTTTCTTATCGTAGTACTAGAATAGTGAGCATTGGTACAATAATGCACGTTACATGCATTATTGTACCAATAATGATAGTGTGTGTTTAAACTTACATTTCTAGTTTGTGTTTGGTGTAGCAGTGATATGTCAGTAATCATGTTTTGATGTATTTTTATCGAAGCAGTGTCTTCATCTTGTAAAGGGAAGTAACTTTGAGAAATGACTGAATAACTATAGGGCATTATTTAACCCATTTTATGTCGAGTGGACTCTTCTACCACAATTCTTTGTACCAGTCTTTTTCCAATAGCATGGTGTCTGGCTAGTTTTTATTGTTACTATGTTTTATAGAAATTCCTGTATTAACCCTTCTATTCCTGAACACGACATGCCTCATCTTGGCAAACAGTGTAGATCCAGATCAGTTGGTTTCTGAAGAAGCCAACGGATCTGGATCTGCACTGTTTGTCATTAAGTACATGTATGTGAATTTATATCAACAATCTGGATCAAGTAATCTGATTGGCTGAAAATTAGAAGTGGGTGTGGCATCTTAATTTATTCAGCATGTCAAGGGTTAAATGAAAACATTGTGGACCCAGATTAGATGCTGTTGATCTGGATCTACACTGTTTGCCACTTACCCTTTTGGGGGTCTCCAGACTAAAATGGGTTAAGGCTTAGCACATTGGGTGACAATTTTGACAGACAACCTTTTGAAATATTTTATTATTTTTTCCCTGAAAATACAGTAGACTCACATTATCTCAACTTTGCTTATCTCAAATAACCACTTATCTCGAAGTGAAAGTCTGGTCCCTGTTTTAACATGGAAATCTAACAATAGGTAGCGAAATATTTCGGAAAAGAGGAGAAACTGCTCCAAAGGAGCAATTTCTCCTCTTTTCCACAATATTTTCAATATACCACTAACTTCAGGAGTCAAATTACATATTCATCTGTGAAATGTGGTTGTTTGATTTATTTTCTCTTCAATTTTGTGAGTCTTATATGTCGAGGTACGGAGTCTCGAAGTATTTCAGAGAGATCCTTGTGGTTTTACTTTTCTTGCAAATTGTTAGGAAACAATTGACATTAAATCAGATACTATTTTCTGGGAAACAGAGAAATATACCATCAGTTTAATGTCTGCTGAATTAGTCCAGAGAGTGCCAAAGTTTAATGCTTAGCATCTTGGGTAAAAACTTCTGCAAATGTCCATGTATTTTTTTTATTTTTCCCAAAACAAATGACTGACATTTTGTGCAAATTGTCTTTCTAAGGAGGCAAGTTGCATGAAATGTCAAAGCCTATTTTCTGAGAAAAGTAAGTAAAAATTTAGTATTGTTTTTACCCTAAATATTCAGGCAGTTTTTAACACACTGCATTCTGGGTAAAAAAATACAGCAGACATTTTGAAATATTTTTTTCCTCTTTTCTCAAGAAAATAGGCTTTAACATTTCCATAGGAGACAATTTGCATGAAATTTCAAAGCCTATTTTCTGAGTAAAATTAGAAAATATCATGAATTTGTCGTCTGCGGAATTTGCCCAGAGAATGGTAAAGGATAATTAACTCTGTATCATACTTATCCTAAAATTTGAACAAGTCCAGAGGTTCTTTCTTACTAAAATGCCAAGAAAACCTGCATCTGAAAATGTCATCTGTTTATGTCATCTGCTGAATATTCTTGCAAACATTTCAAACCCATTGTTGCATACAGGCAAACAGTGTGGACCCTGATCAGACTGCTCCTAGCGGAACAGTCTGATCTGGGTCCACACTGTTTGCAAAAAAGACTTTTAAAATCAAAAGCAGATGACAAAGTAGACCACAATTATTGTGAGTGGCAGTTTAAGGGTTAATGGTGACAGAATGGCAATCAGTGCAGACCCTGATCAAACTGTTCTTTTGAGAGCAGTTTGATCTTCGTCAGCTCTGTTTGCTTCTACATCACTGTCCTACCTTGTAGGATAAAACATTGTAAGCTAAGGCAAATCCTGCCCTGTTGGATAAACATTGTAAGCTATAGGCAAACAGCCTGCATAGCTGAGTTTTAAAGCCCAGCACTCCAGGTACAATTTTCAGCAGACAGCATACATGTATTGAAATATTTTTCCCAGGAGAGAGCAGTTTGATCTGTCTGCACTGTATGCTCCAACATCATTGTCTTACCTTTTAGGATAAATATTGTTGCTATGGGCAAACAGCCCGCATAGCTGGGTTTTAACCCCTAACACTCTGGGTAAAATTTTCAGCAGATAACATTGAAATATTTTTCCTAGTTTTCCCAGGAAACAGGTTTTGACTTTTCATGCAAATAGCCTACAATGGAGACAATTTACATGAAAGGTCAAGTCCTGTTTTCTGGGAAATATAAGAAAATGTCACCAATTTGTTGTCTGCATAATTAGACCAGAGAGTGGTAAAGGTTGATGCAAAAATGGTTTGTTATATGTATATATTTTTTTTTTTAAAGTAGTGATATTTTAATCAGAAAACTGTTGTTTTTTTTTTGTTTTGTTTTTTTCCTTGTCCCTGAAAATGTGTTGTGAGAACTCATTAGAATTGCCTCAGGGAGATGGTTCTGATAAGTATCCAACATTTTCATGGACAGCTGTTTTAAGAATAATGTGACGAATATAAGAAAAAAATGTGTGAGTTTCAACGTCAGAAAATGTACCATAGAACATGTCCGCCCAGCAAAGATTCAGATCAGCCTTCAGCTTTTGCGCAGTCTGATCAGAGTCATCTCTGGGTTTATTTTGGATAGCAAAGGATCATCACGAAAACACGCCTATATAATTTTGACCCCCTTAAACCCCACTTTTACATAGTAAAAATGGGGTTTACAGGGGTATACATTATTTTTCTTATTTCTGCTCCAAAACATAGATTGTGGGTACTCGTTAGAACTGCCTCGCTGAGGTGGTTCTAACGAGTACCCACAATCTATGTTTTGAGCAGAAATATGAAAAAATATCAGATTTTTTTTTATCTGAAAATTTTCCTTTTTTGGATTGTAAAATTCTCAATATATTTGAATAGGCATGTTTTCGTAACGTAGTTCCTTCATGCCGTCAGTGAAGACCGATCAAACTGCATGAATGTGCAGGCTGATTTGAGTCTTTGTTGGATGTACATCTCAGAAGGTACATTTTCTCCCTGGGGTAGCTCATATTTTCTAAAATTTTATTGTATGTTCCCTGAAGTAATTTGTATTGTAGTAATGGATGTTTAATTGAAAAGTGTGTATTTTCCCTTGTTAAATCACTGAACATGATTAGTTTTCCCTTGTTAATTCTTCAAGAAAATAGTTCTTCTTGTAACAACTTAATGCTTAGCACTCTGGGTAAAATTTTCAGCAGACGACTTAAAATAATATTTTTTATTTTGTCTAGAAAACAGGTTTTGACATTTCATGCAAATTGTCTCCATGGGAGACAGTTTGCATGAAATGTCATAGCCTGTTTTCTGGGAAAAATAAGAAAAATATCATCAATGTGTAGTCTGCTGAATTTGCCCAAAGAATTATAAAGGTTAAGGAGAATTCCCAATCTACTGGGCCCAGTTGTTCTAAACCTAACGAAGTTGTTAGCTAATGTGATGTTAAAATTTCTATTTTGAAATATGGCAAATACATTGATATTTTTTGCTGTAAAAATGTGAGTAGCTTTTGCATTGCAAAAGCTACTCACATTTTTGCAGTAAAAATATCAATATATTTGAAAACACCTTAGCTGCAATAGTTAACGAGTTTGTCATTAACAAGCTTGTTAAGCTAATGATGCTTTGAGCAACTGAGCCCCAGTTTTCTATGCAAAACTGAAATAATAGCTCCAGATAAGGCACTTTTTTCAGTTATTTCTCCTAACGAAACATAATTACGATGTGGGTACTCATAACAAGCACCTCAGTGAGACTCTTCCAGTGAGTACACCACAACCTGTTTATAACGCTATTGTTGGGGTCCATAGCATGAACCATGTTAGTTAAACAACCGTGTTATATCCAAACAAAAATGTATAGATTATATTGAAAATGGTCATTTTTCAATATAATCTATACATTTTTGGGATCCATCTTTCAACCGTGTTATATCCAAAACTGTCTTATAATGAACCATGTTATTAAGAAGTCGTGGTGTACATACAATATTTTTCCAAGGAGAAGTAAGAAAAATATTACATGTATGTAATGTGCAAGGCACGCAAGGGTCCTTATGCAGTTTGCGGAAACATGGGCCCAGATTAGCCTCAACATTCTGTAAGTCTGATCAGGACCTTTGTTGCCAACTTAGAGAATCAATGGATACTTATCTTGCTCTAGTCACCTTAGACAGTAAAACTTCAATGACTTGAACATTGATAGCTCATCTGATTCGAACTCATTTTTAGCTTGCATGTACAGATTCGAACTCAATTTTAGCTTGCATGTACAGAAGTACAGGAAGAGCTCTAGCAGTCATCATGGCATCAGTGTCAGCATCTTTGTCGGCATAAATGTCGGCGTTGGTTGACGTTTTTGGTTAAAGTTTTTAAAAGTCTATATCTCCCCAATCTCTGTATGGAAGTACAGTCGAACCTCAATAGATCGAACGCCGATAGCTCGTTTGCCATGGCTAATTCAAACTCATTTTTGAGTCCCTACAAATTCTCCCACTAGCTCAAGAAAACAAATATTTAGGGAAGTTTTCTTATTTTATCATGAAATTGTATGTTGTATGGACTCATTAGAATTGCCTTATCGAGGCAATTCTAATGAGTACACACAACATACAATTATTGTGAATGAAATAAAAAAAAAAAAAAAAAAAATCCCTAAATTATCGCTATTTGCTTCCTGACCTGGCACCATGATTAACCCTCAGTGGCTCGAACTACCCATGTCTCGAACAATTTTCTATGGTCCCAAAGATGTTTGAGAGTAGTATTGGGTGGCGCCACCCAATACTACTTTCGAGCCATTGAAGTTCGACTGTAGTTTATACTTGCCCAGATATTAGATACTGGTCTGAAGTTTTATCCTGTTCCATCCTGACCCTAGCCGGCCTCAGTGGCTCAGTTGGATGCGCTGTCCGACTGGAGACCAGGAGGTCGCGGGTTCAACCCCCGCTGAGGTCGGCAACATTCTTTCGTGGAGATTGATCATGAAATATTTTCTACGGTCATTCTCTCCCTTCCGCTGATTCAAGAAGGGCAGTTGTCAGTTTCTGGCGAAAGAATGTGCACAATACTGGTGAACCGCTTAGAGGACTAAGCCTGCCCAGTAAACGTGTGGTTAGGTAAACTGACCGTGCTCGACATGACCCCATTGGGTTGACTGGGCCGTAAAACCTCAACACAAAACCATCCTGACCCACATGAGTGACCTTGAGAGTAAGGTCACAGACTTAGAAAAAATTCATATTAAATCGATGTTTTGGGTTAAAGTTTTAGTGGCAAAGCAGGTTTCAGATGAGCTATGCTGTTCTGCAACAGGTCTTATTAAGTCTCTAGGAAATGCTTTTGATAGCTCAAGATAATACACATTAAGGGATATTTTAGGTAAAATTTCTTATCTAGTCATGAAAATGTATGCTGTATGTATTCATTAGAATCACCTCCTTGAGGTAATTCTAATGACTACAATGGAAATACTATCAACCCTTAAAATGCCAAGAAAAAACCTGCATCTGAAAATGTCATCTGTTTATGTCGTCTGCTGAATATTCTTGCAAACTTTTCAAACCTATTTTTGCATACAGGCAAACAGTTTGGACCCAGATCAGACTGGAGCAGTCTGATCTGGGTCCACACTGTTTGCAAAAATGACTTTTAAAATTACAAGCAGATGATAAAGCAGACGACAATTGTTGTGATTGGCAGTTTAAGGGTTAATTCATAGAAAATCAAAAAGACATCCCTAATAATCTCCATTTGCCTCCTGACCAGGGGCTGTGATGAACCCTCAGTGGCCCAAACTCCCCCTGTCTAGAACAATTTCCATGGTCCCAAAGATGTTCGTCATTGAAGTTTGACTGGACATGAACCCTCAGTATTTTGAACTGATTTATTGTTCTAGAAGCAGTGCCATACATGGAAAATGCTCATACCGGTATGCTACTAATGGCATTAACCCATTGTAGGCTGAATAGATTCCCGGACACTATATATTGGAAGATTCTAATTTCAATTTTAGATATGTCAAGCTATGTGATTTAGATATTCTTAGAGAAAAATGGTTGAACTATTTGCAAACAGTGGAGACCCTGATCAGACACCATGTTTTGAGGCATCTGATCTGGGTCTGCACTGTTTGCCAATTACCCTTTTAGGGGTTTCCAGACTACAATGGGTTAATGTGGGATTAACGCTAAGCATGCTGGGTAAAAATTTCAGCAGATGACATTTTGAAATATTTTTTTGTATTTTTTCCAGAAAATAGGATTTGATATGTTATGCAAATTGTCTCCACAGGAGACAATTTGCATGAACTGTCAAATCGTATTTTTAGGGAAAAATAAGAAACATCTCATTAGTTTTTGGTCTGCTGAATCTGCCAATAGCATGGTAAGTGTTAAAATGATAGAATTGTTTGATACTTGTTAACTGCTCACTTTAATAATAGGATTAACTTTACCAAAGATTTATGTGGGAAACAGACTCATGAAAAAAGAGAAGTCTGAATCCCAAGTGACTCCTCCGCAGAACTTGCCGCAAACCAGTGAAAGGGAAGGCGTATATGAAAACCTGACGGATTCATTGCCTACTGATTTTTACCCCTAAAGTGTTTATTACAAGTATAGCAGACAATACTTTGACATTGTTTTTTATTTTATTTTATTTTCATAGAAAATAAGGCCAAGCAGACAATTCACATGAAATATCAAGTTTTATTTTCTGTGAAAAATAACGGAATCAATTTTAGAATGTCGTCTGCTACAAAACGTTGCTTAATAGCACTTTAAATGTTAATAATTAAATTCTAACATTTGTAATCCATTTATGTCAGCAACTCTTTGGACGGTCAATTTCCAAGGTTCATACACATAGGGGAAATGTCAGGGAAATTTAATTATTTTCAAGGTCAGGGAAATGTTAGGGAACTATGGGATGTTAGGGGAAAATGAAATTTTGCAAAAATGTCAGGGAAATCTCAGGGAAATTCCACATTTCAGCCTGATGAAGCTAGAATGTTTGGTCCTGATATATTTTTCTTGCTAAATTCATGAAATTTCATGCTCCGATATTATCAGGGAATTACGAATTTATGCCAGAGAAAAGTCAGGTAAATGTCAGGGAATTTTGGTCAATCCTAAATGTAGTATGAACCCTGATTTCCAAAAGCAAGGTGTCTGTTTAGTTATTATGATTACTATGTTTTATAGAAATTCCTGTAATTTTATGCAAACAGTGTAGACCCAGATCAGATGCTGCTTTCTGGGTCTAAACCGTTTGTCAATTACTCTTTTGAGGGTTGCCTGACTAAAATGGGTTCATAAGTAAATTTTAATGTTTCTTTATAAAAAAAATTAACCGTGTTCCATATGGGCTTGTCGTCTGCTTTGTCTTCTGCCCGTTACTTTAAAGGTCATTGTTGCAAACAGTGTGGACCCAGATCAGACTGCTCCTTTAGGAGCAGTCTGATCTGGGTCCACACTGTTTGCCTATATGCAAAATGTAAGTTTGGAAAGTTTGCAAGAAGATGCAGCAGATGACATTTTCAGATGCAGTTTTTCTTGGCGCTTTAAGGGTTAATTGTATATGAGCCATGCCCTGTGAAATGAGGTCTTCAGAGGACAATGTGAAACAGTAGAAATCCAGAAGCTGCGCAGTCTGATCAGGGTTTTTTGCTATACATTATAATGTCCTACAGTACCCACTGACTTTGTAAGTGGACAGAGTTGGCCCTGATCAGACTGTGCAGATGTGCAGTCTAGGCCTTCACTGTCAGTCTTTTGCATATGGACTCAGATTTCGCACAATATGATAAGAGCTTTTGCTATACATCATAATATTCTATAGAATTTACTGGTTCTGTAAATGAACAGTGAAGGCCCTATGAAGGCAAGGGTGGACAGTAAAGGCCTAACTCAGACCCTGCATTTAAGTAGTCTGAGCTAGCTCAGATCCTGTATTTATGCAGTCTGAGCTAGCTCAGACCCTGCATTTATGCAGTCTGAGATAGACCTTAGTCTTAACTAGAACTTATCTGTCCATCTTTACCTCAAAGGACATATTCTCTGAAGGCATGGCTTATATGCTGTTAACCCTAGTCCTGCTGAACCTAGATATGCCCCTTCTTTTCAAACAGTGTAGATCCAGATCAGTTGGCTTCTTCAGAAGCCAACTGATCTGGACCTGCACTATTTGTCATTTGATATGTGAATTTGTATCCATAATCTGGATCAAGCAATCTGATTGGCTGAAAATTAGAAGTGGGCATGGCATCATAATTTATTCAGCATGGCAAGGGTTAAGGTTGTATATGTATATACATGTTTGTAAATATTTATAGGAACTAATCCAAATTAAATGTGAGCCTGGGTGCAGTATTTCCTACAAGAGTGCATGTGCACTCAGTGAAGATTCAGATTAGCCTGTGCATCTGAACAGTCTTTGCAGGGCACTCTGTGTGTAGCCAGGGATCCAAAGCCTATTCTAGTGAACAGCAAAGGCTCTCATCAGGCTAATCCGAATCATCCCTGGGAGCAAATGCAATCTTGTAGGAAATGCTGTGTCCCGGCTCATATGGTTAAACCAAAGATTTACAGCTTTAAAATATCATGGGACACACCATGCTAAAAGATGTTTTTTTGCAGAGTTGGTGATACTGAACACCCAGATCTGCTTGTGCAATCTATATTTTCTGATCAGGGTCTTTTGTGGAGATTTGACCATGAAATATTTTTATGCGGTCATTCTCTCCCTTCCGCTGATTCAAGATGGCAGTGTTAGTTTCTGGTGAAAGAATATGCACAATACTGGTTAACCACTGAGAGGACTAAATCTGCCCAGTAAAAGTGTGGTTAGGTAAATTGACTGCGCTCGAGATGACACCATTTGGTTGACGGTTGACTTGGCCCTAATCCAACTGATCTGGATCTGCACTGTTTGCAATTAAGTATGTGAATTTATAGCAACAATCCAGATCAAGTAATCTTATTGGTTGAAAATTAGAAGTAGGTGTGGCATCCTGATTTATTCAGCAGGACAAGGGTTAATGCTGACTGATCTCTGTCTTTGTTGGTGTATGCTCTGAAAATACAGGGCCTAGCACATGCAGCATAGCTCCAGATAAGTCACTTTTTTCATCAAAAAACTTCCAATATTTTGCTTATTTCTCAACAAAAACATATGTTGTGGGTACTCATTAGAAGTGCCTCACCGAGGCATTTCTAATGAGTACCCACAACATATGTTTTTGTTGTGAAATAAGAAATATATTATGTGGATACCCCAACTAATCAGTAGCTAAGATATAGAGAACCCTTTGTACAATGTCCCTTTTTAGGATGACATAAACCAGCTGCTGAAGGGAGATGCATCACGAAAACATGCCTTTATATTTTTGACCCTCTTAAACCCCACTTTTATGTAGTAAAACTGGGGTTTAGAGGGGTATACATTATTTTTCTTATTTCTGCTCAAAAACATAGATTGCGGGTACTCGTTAGAACTGCCTCGCCGAGGCAGTTCTAACGAGTACCTACAATCTGTGTTTTGAGCAGAAATGTGAATTATATCAGAATTTTTTATCTGAAAATTTTCAGTTTTTGGAGATGAAATTTTCTGTATATTTGAATAGGCGTGTTTTGGTAATGGTTGTTATGAATACACTGTATTGTTAATTCTTAGCACTCTGGTTAAAAATTTCAGCAGATGACATATTGGAATATCTTTTTTATTTTTCCCAGAAAACAGGTTTTGACATTTCATGCAAATTGTCTCCATTGGAGACAATTTTGCATGAAATGTCTAAACCTGTTTTCTGGGAAAAATAAGACACTTAACATTAATTTTTCATCTGCTAAATCAGCCCAGGGAGTGTTAAAGGTTAAAGAGCTGTTTGGGGTGAAAAAAGGGGCTGTTACAGAAAGATTAGATATATAATAAAACAGCATTTTGGGGCTAAAATGGTGGCTGCTGTAGTGAGGTTAAATATATATTATAAACATAGCTTTAGATAAGTTTAGTTTAGCCTTTCTTTTTCTAATCTAAACCACATTGCCTGGAGTGTAAGAGGAGTTTATTCAGTCTAAAGTGGGTTTAAATATTCAGGTGAAATAGTGTGGTTGGTTGGTGCAAATTTTTAACACTACCAGGCACCCGAGGCACATAGAGGCAGCAGCGATTGTTATGTACATGTATTTGTGCAGCATTGCTTTCATGGATCACCCATGCACACTTGGTGCCGCTGTCTGTCACCAAGCGCCGCTGTCCACTTTATACTCAACCCTGGGCACGTTGAGTAAGAGCTAGGCGTACTTATGGTCTGAAAATTGTCTCGACCCGAACGGGATTCGAACCCACGATATTCCGCTTGAAAGTCGAGTGCGCTAACCACTAGGCTACCCAGACCACTTAAATATTGTGAAATCTTTATCTAACCTTTACCGTTAGACTGTTAGAAGACAACTTTTCGTTGTTTCACGATGGTACTAGGGAGGAGTCAATTTTATACAGTGGGCGTATCTTTATGAATATTAAATGTAATGGTCAAAGCGACAAGTCAATTTGGTCCGTCTATAATTTATCTTATTGACACTAACATTAATACCGGTATATGTTTTATTAACAGTTTTGTGCCTTTTGAGAAAAGATAAAATCTTTTAATTAAAACAGAGTCTAAGAAACTGTGTAGTATTCTTTTCTTACTCCTTAGTTTTCTTGTATGCGTGAGAAACTTTTACGACTTCAGGGGACTTGGTACGCCTTGTTAATTTTCCACTAGTATTGCAAGGGAGATAATTTTTGTGACTTTCTGGTAAATTTCTGCCACTTTTCTGAGGGAGACAACTTTTGTGACTTCTGCTTGCTTTCCTATAAAGTAAGCCCCTTCTGAAAAGAAATCTACCCTAAAAAAGAAAGAATTTGCTCCCCTTGGGAGCAAATTCTTTCCATTTAGAGTAGATCCCTTTTCAGAATTGAGGTAAAACAATTTCAACGGAGTTGTTGCCTTAGTAGAAAGTGTATCAATTTACCTTAAGCAGAGAAAGGCAAATTCCTGAAAGTTTCCTGTAGACCTAGCAAAACGTGAACATACATTTCCATAGCAGGGGTGTATCCAGAATGATTTCTGAGGGGTTCGATTTGATCAAATTACAGAAACCCCACTTTTGTTTAGTATAACTGGGATAAAAAGGTTAAACGAATTCCGTAAGTTTCTTGCTGTGATAGAAAGTCGATTTACAGTAATGTTTCTCCAGGACTGAACCCTAGTCCTGCTGAACCCGGATGTGCACAGCCATTGCAAACAGTGTAGATCCAAGCCAACTGATCTGGATCTGCACTTTTTGTCATTAAGTGTGTGAATTTGTATCAAGAACGTGGATCAAGTAATCTGATTGGCTAAAATTAGAAGTGGGCGTGGCATCTTAATTTATTCATCATGGCAAGGGTCTCTCAGCGAACACATATTGTAACAACATCATTTGCGGGATGTGGAACTGACGTTGTTTGTTTGTTTGTTGGGCTAATACTTTTTGATATCCCCAACGAAGAAATTCCTCCAACTTCGAGGGGCATAATGCACGAATCATTTGTTGTACCGGACACTCCGGGACCGGGGAATAGTGGAACTAGTTTTAACGTTTCGGCTTGCAAAGCCCTGCACTGCGGGCCAAATTTATGGTAAAATCCCTGCCAAAAGACCACGACCTCACGGGAGTTGATAAAGATGAAGGTCCATTTAGACAAACTTTCTTACCTATGACAAAAACGCAATTGTCTTCAACTTACTTTCGATTTGGCTCTTGCACGCCATTATGAAGAAACGAAATTTCTGGTCTCGTGAGAAGTTATATCCCGGCGAATACACTGTACTTTATATGTACCGGTAAATTCCGGCTAAAAAAACGGCTATTTTTCCCGGTTATTTTTTTCGAGAAATTAAAAGCCCGGCACATCTATGACACTACCGAGACACATCAGACTGTGTCGTTCGTCATTTCGTTCGACTTGCTTTTCTTCTCAGCAAGATTTCTCGATATCTATCACCGTGACGAAAACACACTTATATAATTTTGACCCCCTTAAACCCCACTTTTGTTTAGTATAACTGGGGTTTACAGGGGTATACATTATTTTTCTTATTTCTGCCCAAACACATAGACTGTGGTACTCGTTAGAACCGCCTCGCCGAGGCGGTTCTAACGAGTACCCACAGTCTATGTTTTGAGCAGAAATTTGAAAAAAAAATATAAGAATTTTTATCTGAAAAATTTCAGTTTTTGGTTGTGAATTTTTTCAATATATTTGAATAGGCGTGTTTTCGTAATGTAGTATTTGTGCTACGGCTTTTGAATAGGCATGTTTTCGTAATGTAGTTTTTGTGCTACGGCATACCTCGGACCTAATAATATTGGGTCCAAGGGCATACTCTGCTTTCGACATCTTTTCAGAAGAAATAAATTTGTAAAGTTGTGCCACACTTCAATGCAAAAGCATTTGTCGTAACTGCCCATGCACCAATTTTTTTTTTTTTTTTTTTCTTTTTTCCCAATTCTGAGTTGTTTTTTTTTTTTTGTGTTTTTTTTTTTTTTTTGTTTTTTTTTTTTTTGCAAAATATGCATAACTCGATAGGGTAGGTTTTTTGGGTGCAGGTTCTCAACAAGTTCCACTTGTTAAAAATTTCTGAAATTTTCACAATATTGTTATGGAACATCAATAAATTGGAATGTTCTCAACAAGTTCCACTTATTAAAAATTTCTGAAATTTTCACAATATTGTTGTGGAACATCAATAAATTGAAATCAGTGACGAAAAGCAAAAAAAAAAAAAAAAAAATCTAATATTTTTATCAAAAAAAAATCAAGTTTATTTCAGAAATGCATGGATCAGACCAGTTTTTGGCCTTAAAATTAATTTTACAATGAATATTTGAAAACAAGGCACACGAACAGAAACGACAAATGGTTCCTGATAAGATATTGTCAATCAACTTTTCCATTTAGCATAAAAACACCAAACGAAAAACGACTTTCAGAAGGATGTGGAAAGCACAGTGGAGTCTTGATGAATTCATTGTGGCTGAGGAGTAGTTCACCTATTAACTTTTGAAAGAGTCAAGTTAATGTTTTGAGAGTTATGCTACTTTTCAATTTTGGCGTTTTGTAAGGACAAGCATGCAGTTTGGGAAAAGTGTTTTACAAACACATTTCTTGTTTCCTGTTCAGATGATAAAAAGGATCTAGGCAATCATTGACGTCAGACTATTGTCTGCACCGTTTGCCATGGTACTATAAATTAACAGACAAAAAATTAGAGTTGTTTCTATGTAACTCTCTTGTAAACAGACAATGGACCGTTCTAACCTACACAATGCAAGAATCCATTGGATATATATGTACATAAATGGGTTAATATATATATCTTCACAGCAACTGTCTCCGATCCGAGCATACAAGAAAACGAAAAAGCTTCCGAATATTTCGGACCCGTGAATTTGGCATGCGCTGTTCGCTTTTCAAAATTTACAACGTTCAAGTATCACGGTGGGAATCTCTCGAGACTACTTGGAAAACCTGCACTTCAAATTTTACCGAAGCCGCGGATTAATATTTATTATAAGAAACCTTGACAATGGGCTGATTGACCGACCGGCGCGAATCGCGCCGGTCTCTCTTAATATAGCTTATGGTAGACTATTCGATTAGCTCACTTAGGACGTTTAATATTTGCCGGGACGTCGGTTTGTGACGATCCCTGCAAATATAAAAACTCTTAAAACAAACTGTTTTATAAGCAGATTAATGTCTGTTTTATTTTCATTTCAATCAAGAAATTTCATAAAGCTTAATAAAAGCAAACATTAAAGGAACACATTGTTGTTAATTTTTACCTGTTACATTGAAATTAAACTTTAGTAAACCCTTGTCCCATATCTCTATGTAAACATGAACAAAATTTGCACCGGTACTCAGACGTTTACGTCTAAATATTTTGTCTTGTTTTATTTCAATTTTGCAAAGGTACCGCATCCCAATAATACCATTTGTCCGAGTCGATTTTAAACTGCTTCCCCTTATCTGTTTATTTTTTTTCTTTCTATATATACTGCCATACACTCACGCGGGCACGCGGGTTTCCGGACGATAACTTGAGTAAATAACAAGGGATTTTAACCAAACTTGCTGTATGCATTGACATTAAGGAGATCTGGTTTGGGATTGCTAATGGGCAATTTCGTAAATTTTTTACGGAGTTATCTGCCCGAGACACGCCCATATTTTCGTTTCCTGACGATAACTTTAGTAAATAACAGGGGAATTTAACCAAACTTGCTATATATATTGACATTAAGGAGATCTGGTATGGAATAGCTAATGGGCAAATTTCGGCAATTTTTTACGAAGTTATCTGCACGAGACACACCCATATTTTCGTTTCCAGACGATAACTTGAGTAAATAACAAGGGATTTTAACCAAACTTGCTATATGCATTGACCTTAAGGAGATCTGTTTTGGAATTGCTAATGGGCAAATTTCGTCAAATTTTTACAGAGTTATCTGCCCGAGACACGCCCATATTTTCGTTTCCGGACGATAACTTGAGTAAATAACAAGGCCTTTTAACCAAACTTGTTATATGCATTGATATTATCAAGATCTGGTTTAGGATTGTTATCTGTCCATTGATATTATCAAGATCTGGTTTAGGATTGTTATCTGTCCATTGATATTATCAAGATCTGGTTTAGGATTGTTATCTGTCCATTGATATTATCAAGATCTGGTTTAGGATTGTTATCTGTCCATTGATATTATCAAGATCTGGTTAAGGATTGTTATATGTCCCTCCGTCATTTTCTTTCCAGACATTTTCGCAACGATAACTTTAATACATAAACAAATAATTGCTATGGCGAGGTATTATGCTTGTGGTGCTTTTAATTTAATCGAGAGAGAGTGTCTAATAGCGTGCACAGCACGATATCGAAATTTTGAGCCAAGTGTTTACTAAAACTTTAAATTATAAGTACAAGCGACTCAGAGACGAGCAATGGGCTCTTTTTCTATAGGAGTATATGAGCTTTATTTGAATAAAATCCACCCAGTATCAACCGTCAAGCAAAACTTTAGCAGTCAATATTCTAAAAACATTTTAGAGAAAGTAAGGCATGACATTTCATGTGAAGACAATTCACATGAAATATCAAGCCTCATTTTTTTCTGAAAACAGACAATTGTAACAGATTTTATTTTCAACTTTTATTTCATTTATATAAACAACAATACAAAATATTACAACAAGACTCACTTAAAATGGAAACTTTATACCCGTAACACAAATGGGAGCCAGAAGAAAGTCATTGTGACTTTTTTCAGTGAAAATCTGCTTCCCAAAAACATAACAATAACCATTACCACTGGGCTAATTCAGCAGATGATAAATTGATTATATTCTTATATTTTCCAGAAAGCAGGGTTTGACAGTTCCTGCATATTGTCTCCATTGGAGACAATTTGCATTAACTGTCAAATCCTGTTTTCTGGGAAACAGAAGAAAGATATTTCAGCGCGTCGTCTGCTGAAAATTTTACCCAGAGTGCTAAGCGTTAATGGAACTTTCAAACTCATGGCATACATAACATACATTTACGCAAATGATATAGAATCAAAAAGTTCTATACAGATTGGAATCTTGTTACCTCAGAGTCCTTTGGCGGGCAGAAAGAAGATTGTAAAGAAAAGATCTGCTCCACGGGGAATGGCAGTGTCAAGACAATTTGAGTCGCAATGTCAGAAAACGTATCTTCGGACATGTGTGCTCAGCGAAGATTCAGATCAGACTGCGCATTCGCGCAGTCTGATCTGAATCTTCACTTGGCGCTTTTTGGATAGCCAAGGATGCAAAGTTTCTTCATGCGGTCAACGAAGACACTGATCAGACTGCACCGAGGCTGATTTGAGTCTTCGTTGGGCGAAAATGTCATAAGTTACGTTTTCTCACGTTGTGGCTGATTTCGAGTTAATTTGGTTGCTCTGATCGATTATGGAGGAAACAATCGACTCTCGTTATCTCGACTTCACTTATCTCGAATAACCGCTTATCTCAAAGTGAAAATCTGGCCCCTGTTTTCAACATGGAAATCTAACAACAGGTAACAGAATCTTTTCCACAATATATCTCAATATTTCAATATCTCTTTTTTTTTTTTTTTTTTTTTTTTTTTTTTTTTTTTTCTCAATATTTTCAATATATCAGTAACATCAGGAGTCAAATTACATATTCATTTGTAAAATGTGGTTGTTCTATTTAATTTTTCCGCAATTCTACAGATCTGATATGTCGAGGTACGGATATCTCGAAAAACATTCAGAGTCCCTTAGCCTTCGAGCTAACGAATGTCGATCGTAATTCAAAGAAATCTAAGGCTTTCAAGTAAAAAATGAGAGCGATAGCGAACGAGTTTTTCAGAGGCGGCTCCAGATCTAAATACCGCACTTACACTATGTATTCGGGCAGACAGGCTTGAGCAAACAGTGTAGAACAAGATCAGACGCCACAGAACGCAGCGTCTGATCAGGGTCTACACTGTTTGCCACTCATCCAGCAATTTTACTCACATTTAGAGGCAGTAAAATGGACTTGTCGAAGAGAAGTATCAGGTAAAGAATAAAATGAACTTGTTGAATGAAGTACAATCTTTAAGATAAAGTGTAAGGAGTATGAATACTTAGGATAAATACGGTATCTCAAATCTATCAAATTTCTCCAAAATTTTCCGTGAAAAATGAAATTTTGAATCAAAGAGGGTTCGACTGACCCCACACGAATCCCCTCTGAATCCGTCCCTTGTTTTTCATAAGAACATCTTAGAACAAGTTTGAATTATTTCTCCAATATTGATCAAAGCAATTGAGTTTAAATTGGTGTTTTAGCCTTTGAAATGTTAAATATATTATTAAACTTTCGGAAAATTACAGCATGCTTATGAATTTCTTTTTTCTGGTTTAGTTTCGAAAATCAGTCGCCATTTTGATTTCGCCGCAGTAAAGAAAACGAAGCACTTATAGTAAATGCTTAACCCTTGTCCTGCTGAACCCGGATATACGCTGCCTTGCAAACAGTGTAGATCCAGATCAGTTGGCTTCTGAAGAAGCCAGCTGATCTGAACCTGCGCTGTTTGCCATTAAGTATTTGAATTTATAGCAACAATCTGAAGTAATCTGACTGGCTAAAAATTAGAGGGGGTGTTGCATCTTAATTTATTCAGCACTGAGGTCAAGGGTTAACTGACTTGTAACTAAAACTACAATCACGGCTCAGAAAAAAATAAACTGCATCGATGTATTAACCCATTTACTCCTTAGGTTCTGAAATGGACTCATCCATCTCTGAATTTTGAAACATCCATTGTTGCAAATAGGGGTTTAGTCAAAAATCAGTATTTACATTCTCAGAACATTTACAGAAAAAATAAAAAAAACTGTTATTAACTATTGGACGTTATGCTGTTCTCAATTCATTGACTACATTGACTCACGGACGTCACATGATCATTGAGTGACGTCAAAATAAATCGTGGTTCTCTCCCATATGATTGGACGATGGCGACATTACGTTCGATCTGACGAAATTAAATAATTCACTGTCAAGCGATTACCGTTTTTTCTTTCACCGGGAAAATGGATAATTCATCTTTAGATATGTAATAAATAGGTATAAATATTGAATGATTAAAACGTGCGGTAAAGTCCGAGCACGCTTATTTGATATTGCACGCTTACTCGTATGCCTTCGAATTTTAACGTTTTAGGAGCATTTGCTTCTGATTGCGTCTTATGGCAATGACGTCGCACCAAAATTTGTCACTCATTTTTTTTTTTTTTTTTTTTTTTGCAGGCTCTGAATTTTAGATAAAAACAATGCCTGTTTTGCGGCTACAAACAATTGAAAATGACAAAATATTTATAGCTATATAATAAAACGGTTATTACACCGATGTTGGTGAAAATTGGATATTAAAGGATGCGAGCTAGCTCAGCTCGGGACACAATTCTCCAAAATCTGTGCAATAAATACATTTTATCGTATTTGCATTTGTACACTGCATGTTCATTCACAACAAGCGCGCCTGGGTACACTAAAATTAATATTACCGTATTTACCGGAAGTAGTACATTATTTTACGGAAGTATTGTCGTATTTACCGGAAATATTGCTGTTTTTACTGGAAATATTATCGTATTAACGGAAGTTACCGCATTACCGAAAGTATTGTCGTGTTTACCGGAAGTAGTACCGTAAATACCGGAAGTATTAGCAAAGGCATGAATGTTCAAACTGTGTAGATGCAGAACAGATACCACAGGTTCTTTATCTGATCAGGATCTACAGTCTGCTAATCGCCCATCCTTTTAGACACATCCAGCTCCAAATAATTTCTCTCATCATGGTGAACCCGGATATATCATGTTTGAAAAGACTATAGTTGCAGATCAGTCGGCGTCTTAGAAGCCAGCTGATCAGGACCTGTACTGTTTTTGATTGCCTCTGAATCCATGCAAAAGGAGCACAAGATGTCTGAAAACCAGAAAGTAGTGTAGGATATTGAAGTATTTAGCAGGACAAGGGTTAAGAAAAATGATTATACTTTCAAGGGAAGCAATTCTGTTTTTGGTTCCCTTCTGAAAAGAGATCTACTCTAGAAGGAAAGAATTTGCTCCCCATGGGAGCAAATTCTCTCGTTTTAGAGTAGATCCCTTTCAGAAGAGGTTTGATGTACAGGAAAGCAAAAGCAGAAGTTGTCTCCCTTGTGATACATGGCATACATCTGCCATGTGTATTAAATCCCCTTTAACAGATAGTAAATTAGACTGTTAACTTTTAGGACATGTTTAATAATAAGGAATTAAAGGGACAGATTCACTAAATGCAATGTATATGTTAAAATAGTCAGCTTCAGAAAATAATCATTTTTTGTGCCGATTTGATCAAAATCGGTGTAGAATAAGAAAAATATTTGTGTTTAAAGTTTTTATAACTCTGAGCCTTGGCGCCGCCATTTTGAATACCTTATTAGATATTTCATTTTTATAATGCACAAATAAAACTGCCTTTTGAGAGGAATACGTTGCTTGTAAATACTACTTGAAAATATATGTACAACTGAACATATTTGCAGATATACAGCAATCAAATATTGTTTAAGACACCATTTATTTAATTTTGCACATTTAATTATGTGTTTATGACGTCACTTGCTTACAAACAATGGCGGTTTCCATGACAGCATTTGCTTAACCATCCACGCCTCACAACATTCACATTTCTCAACCGATTTTCATATTTTTTCCCCAAAACTGCTTAGCTTTATAGTCTCTTTATTTGTTACCGTGCAGATGATTGTATTTACTTTCTCCTTGAACGTGTCCCAATACTTCAATGCAAGCAGGGTAAAATACGACACCCGCGGGGTAAAACACGGAACCCCCAGGGTAAAATACATACTCGCAGGATAAAATACGGTAATCCCAGGGTAAAATACGGCACTCGCGGGATAAAATACCGTACTGGCAGGGTGAAATACGGTACTTGAAGTATAAAATACGGTACTCGCATATCAACCGGAGCCTTCCCCTTCCCAACAGGCAATTATAAGCTGATGCTACACTGGACGGACTAATTAAGCCCTTGAAAACTGGCAACAATGGCCCAGATCAGCCTGCGCATTCGCGCAGTCTGATCAGGACGTTTGTTTTCTGCTTACAGTATCATTCAATTCTGTGGAACATGTTTGCGAACAGAGAACGCATCAGACTGCAAGGATGCGCAGACCGTTCGAATATGACGCAAGAACCCTTTTTATGCTGTTGCAGATTGTATTTTGAATTGTTTTCCTATTCCAGATTTAAGGTAACCTTTACCAGTCTCTGGACAAATTTAACAGGCGACATTCTATTGATTTTTTTTTTCTTATTTTCTCCGGAAAACTGAATTTGGCATTTCATGCAATACCGTTTTCTGGGAAAATAAGAAAAAAATATATTTCAATAGACTGTCGTCTGCTAAATTTCAATATTACATCTGCTGATTTTTTACCCAGTATGCTACTAATTATTGTACCATAACTTTCCTGTCGCATACACCCAGGAATCGAACGAATTGATAAGGGGCAATATCGGCTATTCTTGGGTCAGATATCGTCTGCCCACTATTGTCAGTATCACTGGGCAGCCTTGGGCCCGGCTTGTGTGACCAGTTCCCATTATCGTCTTGACGAAGGAAATGAAAATCAACTCCAGGAATGACGGCCAATCCAATCCGACAATTATTCCTTGGATCTGGAAATGCGTCAGCTGCTGGGTCCTCGTAGTCCAGGATCACGTCTAATACAGCCGCTGACCTCACTACTGAGGCAGACAGATCAGTATACATTGCGCCCGCCGCCCGGCCCGGCTGGGCATAAGTTCCCGTCGCTTGGTTAGCAGCATAATTGTAGCAGTTGTCGGTAGTTGAAGTCCATTGAGACACATCAAATGCGGGATTTACACAAGGACTGGCCCCTGGACAATTAGGACGGTCCGGTGCCGACACAGCTGTGCCAAGAGGGGCTACTGTTCCGAAGTCCGGCGGTGGCTGAAAGGTAAAAACAGGAAGTGAATGGAGAGCGAAGAGACAAACATATCTGCACATACATATGAGCCGTGGGCATACATAGGAGCCAAAAGTGTATACCTTTGATATGACATATTCAATCTGCACACACTCTCAGTCTTCTTAGATTTAATCAGGAGAATATGTACTTGATGATAATTCTGGGATAATTGTCTCAAGTTCTCCACAAAATATAAATTGTGGCAGGGGCGGATCCAGGATGATTTCTGAGGGGGGTCGATTTGATCAAATTACCGTGCCTACTCTACGTATTCGGTAAAGACAGGCCTGAGCAAACAGTGTAGACCCAGATCAGACGCCGCAGAACGCGGCGTCTGATCAGGGTCTACTGTTTGCTCTCATCCAGCATTTTAATATACATCCATAAGTAGTAAAAAAGGCTTGCTGAAGAGAAATCCCAGCACACACAACGTTGCAACAACGTCGTTACAACGTCGCTGCAACGTCATGGCGTTGCCACTGCAACGTCATGACGTTGCAGCGACGTTGTAACTACGTTTTTTGCGGCGTTGTGTGTTTGCTGGGATATAAGGTAAAGAGTGAGGGGTGCGAATATCTAGGGTAAATACTGTATCCCAAATGTATCAACTTTTCAAAAACTTCCCATGAAAAATAAATTTTTAATCAATAATGGGTTCGACCGAACCCCCCCCCCCCCCCCCGCCCACCCCAACCTCCACACCACGAACCCTCTCTGAATATCTGCCCATGTACGGGTGAATTAATTCACCTCAAAATTGAGAATACTAGGTTGCATATATTGTCTCCCTTTTAAACTTGAGACCACTGTGGCAAGTTAGAAAGTGTCCAGTTTGCCCCCTTCTCAAATGGGGCTACTCTTAAAGGAAAGCTTTCCTTAAAAAGTAGTCCCTATTGTGAAGAGAGGTAATACTTTGGTATCAAAGTGATCTCCCTTGAAGGCCAATCCATTCAGCAGCGGGCCTCCAAAACCGTTCAAGGTTGATACCGGAGCTAATTTTGATATAACGTTCCTTTTTGTTGTCTGCAAATACTTTTTCTATTTCCAAATGAAATTAAGCTGCCCCTACTAGTTTGCTATAAAATGCTTATGCGGACAGTGCAATATACTATTATAGGAGAAAATGGTCTAATTGCGTAGTTTTCTAACTAGACTACGTAGTCAAGTTAGGTCAAGGGAGGTAAAAATGTTCAATTAAGTTGTGATTATATTCTAATTAATTTAAACTTTTATTGTTTTTGTTTTTGTTTTTTTATTTTTTGTTTTGTTTGTTTGTTTGTTTTTTGTTTTGCTTTTTATTATTATTTTTTATTTTATTTTATTTTGTAGAGTTGTATGTTTATGTATTTGTATTATATGCATGTATATTTCTGTCACAATGGGTATGCAGATTTTTCAGAATCTCAATGTAACTTAGAGCAGCAGAAACTTATTCTTAGTTATTATTATCAAAACAACAGTCTGGGAAAACCAGCTTGAAACAAAATTATCAACCTTCAACACCTCCCTCGGGACTTGGCGAATGTTAATGCATGAAAAACCATGTTTGAGCCCGATAGTCAAGCTCATGTGAGGTTCATTACATCAAAAGTAGCTCCGATATCAACCTTTAACCCATTGTAGACTGAATAGATTCTCCCACACTACGTATTGGAAGAGTCCATTTTCAATTTTAGGTATGTCAGGCCATGAGATTTAGATATTCTTAGAGAAAAAATGGTTGAACTATTTGCAAACATTTGAGACCCTGATCAGTTCAGCGGCGTCTGATCTGGGCCTGCACTGTTTGCCAGTTACCCTTTTAAGGGTCTCAAAACTACAATGGGTTATGCTAGATTATAGAAATAACTTACCAAACCACTGATCCCATTCAGAGCTATAAGTAATGCATCCGCACTGAGCACGCCGTTGTTGGAATCTAGCAGTGTTGTCTCGAGGATTATCGAAGACTGCTGACCTTTTCCGAACGTTTGCATCACTACGGTCCCGTCATTTGTCATGGTAGTGACAAGAAATCCCCGGTACCCGAGTATGGAAGATAACGGCGTTGAAGGAGCTCCGGAAAGTACCGTTACGATGTTGTTGAAGGCCGTTGCAGAGTCAGAAACAGTCCAGGTGGGATTCACTACACCAGAAAATATGTCTAGTTCGATCTGAAACTCTGAAGTGAAAACGAAATTTAGTGGCGGATACAGAGGAGTTCCGCTTTGATTCAGAATTCCACCTTCATGGGAAAATTTGGATGAATCTGATAAATTTGGGATACCATATTTACCCTAATTATTTCCACCCCTAACTTTTTTTACCTCATCACGAAAACATACCTATATAATTTTGACCCCCTTAAACCCCACTTTTATATAGTAAAACTGGGGTTTACAGGGGTATACATTATTTTTCTTATTTCTGCTCAAAAACATAGATTGTGGGTACTCGTTAGAACCCCCTCTCCGAGGCGGTTCTAACGAGTACCCACAATCTATGTTTTGAGCAGAAATATGAAAAATATTAGATTTTTTATCTAAAATATTCCAGTTTTTTATGGTGAAATTTTCAGTATATATTTGAATAGGCGTGTTTTCGTAATGTTATACCTTTCTTCAACAAGTCCATTTTACTACTTGTGAATCTGTGTGAAATTGCTGGGTGAGTGACAAATAGTGTAGACCCTGATCTGACGCTGCAGGACGGGTCTGGGTCTACACGGTTTTCCTAGGCTTTTCTGTTCGAATACCATTACGAAAACACGCCTTTTCAAATATATTGAAAATTTCACCATCAACAAAGCAAAAATTTCAGATAAAAAATTCTGATATTTTTTTCATATTTCTGCTCTAAACATAGCTTGTAGGTATTCGTTAGAACCGCCTCGGCGAGGCGATTCTAACAAGTACCCACGATCTATGTTTTTGAGCAGAATTAAGAAAAATAATGTATACCCCTGCAAACCCCAGTTTTACTATATAAAAGTGGGGTTTAAGGGGGTCAAAATTATATAGGCGTGTTTTCGTGATGGTAGAGAAAGTACAGTAATTTGATTAAATTGAACCCCCTCCTGGATCCGCCCTTGAAATTACATTGGAACCTGAAATAACGGTTTCCTCCCAGAAACAGCCACTTCCCTAAAACAACCCCGTCTCTACATTAGCAAAAAGGCAAACTGACAGTTCATAACAAATGGATGGCTATAAATCAGACAAAGTACTGATGAGTTTTTTTTTTTTCTTTTTTTGTATTTTTTTTGTTGTTGTTTTCTTTTTCTTACTTTCCCCAAGAATTCTATAAATGGCTAATAATGTTAAAATAATGCAAAAACTTTATTTTACAAAAGCAAATTTTTAAACGCATTCACCCAATTCCCGACATTTTTTGAAAGTCCTTGATAATCTCTATGATCCGTTGAACTATTCACATTAAATATTAGCACACGACATTTTAAATATTAATTTAGTTTTTCATGAAAATAGGGTTTGATATATAAAACTGTCGTCTGCTAATTTTCGTGTTAGGAGCAATCTGCATGCTGGGCAAAATTTTCAGCAGACGACACTTTAAAAAAAAAATACATGAAATGTCGAAGCCTATTTTACGGAAAAAAAAAGAAAATAAAAATAATAATAATTATGTTGTCAGTTTGGCGTCAACTCAATAAGCCCAGTGAATGGTAAAGATTAAAGGATTAAATATACCTGTATGGACAAGGTCCTTCACGGTTCATTCAGTCCGCTGAATTTCAAATTGTTTGCCGACAAATCCTTGAAATATTTTGATGACCGTTTTGCTCTGGTCAACAGAGTAACAGTAATTTAGGTTTATTTATTAGAGTCTCATCATGGTTAACATACATTTACATATGTACAACTAAACAAAGTGACTATATAAAAAAATAACCATGCCATTCTATAAAGAATTATAAGAGACTATCACAGCATTTTCTATACAATACATGCTAAGATCATGTGTACAACAATACGACAATGCAAAAGATATTAAGATTGTCAGATTAATTACACTAATCATTCTTCGTTTGACCACACGATACACGTATCGCTAACTAGACGGCGTCTCCGAGGGCAGAGGACATGTGGCAGATCCAATGTCTAGACAGCATACCCCCTGCCCCTGCTGAGACGCCCGCTGACACACCCACCATGCGGTCGATCTATTAGGATGGTGAAGAACCTAAAAGAAAAGATGTAATAAAAACATGCAACATTTATTCGGATTGATACCATTGCCCCGAGCCGCGTCCATCCGTGATTGGAAAGGGTCCTACCAACGAGTGAACCCGGCTTAAGCCAACAGTATTCTTACTTGGCGCAGTACAAGACTAAAAAAAAAAAAAGATACATATGAACTCTACAAACTGTAAACGACGCTAAAATTGGTTCAACAAGTACCAAACTTGCTTCATAAGATTTACACAGATAAAAAGCTCTTCGTTTTAAAATATTAAAACAGGTTTTGCTGCAGCTCTTATCATAGATTGGTTGGAGAATAAAAATGCTATTTTGTTTTCCCTTAAGAGTGTAAGGAAATTTGGCTCAATAACTAAGGCCTTATTGAATAGTTCGGATCTAAAGTCATCATACAGTGTACAGTCCAGAAGTACGTGTTCCTCACTCTCCATGGAATCGCAGAAAGTGCACTTACATTCATTCAAGGGCTTATTTTCGAACCTCCCCGTTTCAAATGCGGAGCGGGGCGACTCCAAAACGAAATTTGGCAAAGGCCGAACGATGACGGAGCGGTAGTATGGTTTTGCAGTACGTTTCAACTCCAAATATCGTCTTAAATAGTGCATAAGTATGTAGCTTATTTCCGCCCCGCCCCGAGGGTCCTACAGGATTATGAACATTTGCGAACCACTTGTTTCTGAATTCCCCAATAAGGACTGTCCTCAGACTATGTACGATATTGCTATCTACCGGTTGACAGATGTTTAAAGCATCATTTATTTGCAAGTCTGAGAGGCGTTTACGCACTGTGTAAAACCAGTTTCTGCATTGAAATGAGGCTTTTCCATAAGCCCATATTGCAATGCGCTTATTTAATCTGTTATCGGCGGTATTAGCCATTCGTTACCCATAAACGACCAATACAGACCCATTGCTTTATAGTGCTTGGTTCCCAGCCCATATCACCTTGTAATGCAGCCACGGGGGTATACTTTCCCACACCCAAGAAGAAACGTTGTGCCCTATTCTGCACCGCATTGATACAGGAGTAAGACTTAGACCCCCATATACTAGACCCATAGTTGATTAGGTTGTGACTCAGAATGTAATGTATTTACCCTTATAAATGTTCGGACACTTTAATCCCTTATCGACATGACCCTAATAGATTGACTGGGCTGTAAAACCTCTACTTAACTGATTAACCCTTTATCATCTTTGTCTTGTTATTTGAACATCTTCCAGTAAATATTCTACATAAATCTAGAGCAGGCCGTTATCGGTCCGTCAGGGGAGCTGACAGGCCGATAACGGCCCGCTGTAGATTTATGTAAAATGCTAGCAGGGTTCAGTATTCTATATTGGATGTGCCTACAATTGCTAGATGGGTGGCAAACAGTGTGTACCTTAATCAGACGCCGAATTCTACGACATCCATTTTGCAAATGTGGAGGATGACGACGTGATTGTATGTATTTGAAATGCACATGCATTTCAAAAGGCCGACTCTTCCGAAAAGGCTTATATTTATTTCTATTTCTGTTTTTTTTTTTTTTTTTTTTTTTTTTTTAATTTATTTTATTTTTTGTTTATTTATTTAGTCATTCATTTATTTATATTTATTTTATTTTATTTTGTGTTTTATTTATTTATTTGTTTAGTTGATTAATTAATTTATTTATTATTCATTCAAATATTTATTTATTTATTTATTTATTTATTTATTTATTTATTTATCTATCTATTTATCTACTTATTTATTTATTTTGATGTTCGCGGACGTTGTTTTTTTTTTTTTTTTTTTTTGTTTTTGTTTTTTCAGTTTTGTAAATAGGGATATCAGTCAAACATCTAGAACCGAATGGCGAATTGTGTTGAGCCTGATGAGACAGCCCGTTCAAAGCCTTCTCTTCTGGATCTATACTGTTTGCATAAGTATTTGCTTTGGATTACCAGGCTGAAATGGATAAAAGTACCAAGCGGAATGGTAGCAGACGTATGTCTATTTTTTATTACTTTTCGGAGAAATAAGACTTGATATTTCACCAAACAAAAGATCATAATGAAAAATCAAAATGTCGTCTGCTGCAGTTGTGCCTGGCGCATAAAGAGTTAAAGTTACGCAGATTGATATGATTAACCCCTAAACTGCCGATCACAACAATTGTCGTCTGCTTTGTCATCTGCTTGTGATTTTAAAAGTCATTTTTGCGAACAGGGTGGACCCAGATCAGACTGACAGATTGAGCAGTCTGATCAGGGTCCACACTGTTTGCCTGTATGCACAAATAGGTTTGAAAAGTTTGCATGAATATTCAACAGACGACATAAACAGACGACATTTTCAGATGCAGGTTTTCTTGGCATTTTAACCATTGTCCTGCTGAACCCGGATATACCCTGTTTTGCAAACAGTGTAGAACCAAATCAGTTGGCTTCTGAAGAAGCCAACTGATCTTGATCTGCACTGTTTGCCATCAAGTATGCAAATCTATAGCAACAATCTGGATCAAGAAACCTGACTGGCTGAAAATTAGAAGTGGTTGTGGCATCTTAATTTATTCAGCAGGACAAGGGTTAAGGGTTAAAGGAAACCAATCAACTTATTGCTGAAAATAGAGATCATCTCAAGCTGAAAACGTTCACAACTCTTCACGCACACGATCAACTGCAGTTTAACCGATTGTAGACTGAACGAACTCCCCCACACTATATATTAGAAGATTCTAATTTCGATTTAAGCTATGTCAGGCTATGCAATTAAGATATTCCTAGAGAAAAATGTTGAACTATTTGCTAACAGTGGAGACCCTGATCAGACGCTGGTCTGCACTGTTTGCCAACTACCCTTTTGTGGGTTTCCAGACTACAATGGATTAAAGTTAAGCTTTTCAGACGTCTTTTTTGACGTTATTTTTTGGGCCGCTCTATGCGAATACGTGTCTTCGGGCATATGCGGACAGAAAATGCCCAGATCAGCCTGCGCATCAGCGTACTCTGGACAGGGCCTACCCTGTCCGCAAACAGAATCATTGAATACTGTAGAATGTTTCAATGGAGAGCAAATGCCCGGATGAGGTGTCGCGCATGTGCAGGATGATGTGAATCCGGGCATATTGCGCATGCTCGAAGACACTTTTTCGCTGGACGCGGCCCATTTGGTGTTTTACACTAGGCCTAACCTACAATTCATTAATGTTGATATTGATGTTGATATTAACGCTATTTTCTAAAAGTTTTGTTCCAAATTTTAGACCAAATACCGTAGGCTAACATTTATTATGCACATTACGTGTGTAACATGCGTAAGACAAATTTTTGCGATAAAGAGACAACGGCTAACAAAAAACTGTTTTTTTTTTTTTTTTTTTTTGTTTTTTGTTGTTTTTTTTACCATAGGAGCTGCTTTTAAATGTAAGAATTTATCGCTTTCAAGATAGGGGCTACTCTTTAAGAGCAGCCCCCATTTTGGAACTAGGGAGATTTTTTTCCAGTCTTTTCCTTGGTTTGCGTAAATATATAGTTTCGTTCTGCCTACGCCAATAAATACGGTAAGGAAATAAGGTGTCCCAATATTTAGGGTAAACACGATATGTTGTCATAAAATAACTTACCTTTAATGTCAGTACTTTTAACGAACGGAGGTTGGGACGGGTTGACTAGCGAGTTGAGTAGCACCAGTGCCTGATCTATTTTAGTCTCAGACGACACCGTGGTAGCGTTTACGATATCAAGTAGATTTAATATATTGCTCTCGGTTGATGATATGACACTTGTAATTGCCGACTGGGATGCTGAAATTGCGCCTGTAATGGTGGATTGTGATGACGATATAGCACTGGTTACAGCTGACTCCGATGTTGAAATGGCACTTGTGATCGAGGATTCCGAATTTGCTATAGCCATCTGTATTACAGTTTCAGTATCGGACAGCGCACCTGTGACAACCCCTTCTGATGTTGCTATAGATGATTGAACGTTTGACTCAGAAGATGAAATAGCAGACTTTACATTCGTTTCAGATGTTGATATAGCTGTTGTAATGATTGTTTCTGAATTTGAAACTGCTCCAGTAACTGCTGATTCTGACGATGATATTGCATTAGTAATAGTAGTATCCGAGTTTGATATAGCTGTCGTAATTGTTGATTCTGTGGCAGTGAGGGCCGTAGTTAAAGTCGACGTGACAAGCCTTACTTCGGTGGTAATGCTTGTCTCAAGGCTATTTATGGCATCGAGAATGTCTGTACTCCCACAGTCTGACATGTTCATGATTGCGGAACCAAGCTGATCCTGTTTACTTATCATCTCCGCACTGGAAGTTTCTAAATTTTCTAGTTTTTCACATGAAGTTAGCCAGCAATTTTGGAACTGCCCACCAACGCCGCCGATACAAAGTATACCAAAGAAAATAGTGTAAGACAACGCTTTCCCATTCATTTTTATTACTCTAACAAGCGCCTATACAAAAGTCGCCAATACATTGATCTCATAAGTAATGTTTTCGGCCTTTTATATCTTCAGTCTATGTGACGCACATTGTTTGTTTTCTTGATATCATCAGTTATTTACTCGCTACGAGGTAACGCCGATGAAACGGCTACAACCTTTATTTTCCATTATTTATACCATCACGAAAACATACTTATATAATTTTGACCTCCTTAAACCCCATCTTTATATAGTAAAACTGAGGTTTACAGGGATTTACATTATTTTTCTAATTTCTGCTCAAAAACATAAATTGTGGTACTCGTTAGAACCGCCTCAGCGAGGCGGTTCTAACGAGTACCCACAATCTATATTTTGAGCAGAAATATGAAAAATACAAGAATTTGTATCTGAAAACTTTCAGTTTTTGGTGGTGAAATTTTCAATATATTTGAATAGGCGTGTTTTCGTAATGACAAGCTAAACAATGCAATGCTAACCCTTATCCTGAGGATCGCGTATATATACGCTTTCACGGGGTAGGCCTATTTGAGAGCAGCTCAGCACCCTCAGACACAAGGCTCGTCCTTTAGTTCTAGGCGGTCCAATAGGGAGGGAATGTACTCTATCAAAAACCATCGTTTGTCTGTATTCGAGGTCAATCGGTGAAATGATTCTCAGAAAATCACAGCCAATCTTTATCACTTCCCGTTGTTTTTTTTTTTTTTTTTTTTTTTTGTTTTTTTTTTTTTTTTTTGTTTTTTTTTTGTTTGTTTTTTTTTTGTTTTGTTTTTTTGTTTGTTTGTTTTTTGTTGTTGTTTTTTTTTTTTTTGTCTCATCTCCCTATCCAATCACATAGGCTCCTGTGCAAACCATGAAATATGAAAAATATCAGAATTTTTTTATCTAAAAATTTTCGTTTTTTGGTGGTAAAATTTTCAATATATTTGAATAGGCGAGTTTTCGTAATGATGCACCGAAAATACCTTTTCATATAATGCAGTTCCTGTCACCGTTGATGTGCAGGTGGTGGTGTGGATGAGAAAACACATTTTCACATAATGCAGTTCCTGTCCCCATTTACATGGTGGTGTTAGTAGTGTGGATGGGAACTAAGGCTGGCACAATTAATCGGATAATCGATTAATTTATCGATAAATTCCACAAAAATGATTATCATTACAGATTTGCTAATAATCGATCATTTGATTTCTGTGCCTGTTACTTTACCGTATTTATCCTTAGTATTCAGACACCTAAACTCCTTACAATACTTTATCTAAAATTTGAACAAGTACAATTTACTACCCAATGATGTGTCTAAAAAATAGCTAGATGGGTGGCGAACAGCGTAGACCCTGATGAGACGCCGCATTTGCGGCGTCTCATCTGGGTCTACACTGTTTGCTCACGCTTGTCTTACCAAATGCATTCAGTAAAGTATAACATATGGTAAGAGTCATGCTCTATCAGATAGGTAAAATTATTACCAAACCTTTAGTGATTACTAATCGATTATTGATCACAATGGGTGAAATCTAAGATACATGCTTATGTCGAACAGCAATGGAAAGAGGATATAGCCTCAAAGTCTTCTTTGAAATACCACAACCCAGAATCTGTAAAAGTAGGGAAAGTACACCCAGGCCAAGTTCATCTGAAATACTCGCGTAAACTCTAGAAGTATTTTTAGAACTTGATACAGATGCGCACGCATCGATTCAGCAAAAATCCAGTACTCCACAACATGGCGGCCTCCAGTGAAATGCTTGGGTTAGTGACTTTGACAGAACTTTTGAACGAAGAAGGCGATTTCATACAGAAACATATTGCAAACTTTGTAGTTACTGCTTGTGCGCTGCAAATATATAAGTGCAAACTAAAATAAACTATTTTTCTCGCTCTTTTGCTTACCTGTTGTTCTTTTCACCACCACCTGCTCTCACGCCATCTTGACACTCGATTAACCCGGCGTGAAAGCAGGGTTCGATATGTCAAAGGTGAAGTGACGTAATTCGAGTAAGAACTCTGAGCGTTTTGCTGTAAACCGCGTTCATCGAGTCGACTCTAGAGTTTCAGCTGAACTCGCCCCCAGTCTTTGCCACGGTTAGAAACAACACCTATGACACAGGACGTGCCGAAGTAAAAGTAAGGTTGTTGACGGGAACCTATACACTGCAGTCTAACAGGGTAAAATTCAATCAGTTTAATGTCAGTCCAACATGCCAGCTTTGTAACAAATATCCTGAAACCAGGGAGCATTTTTTGATTACGTGTGAGGCATTTCATGTTTTTTTTTTTTTTTTTTTTTTTTTTTTTGTATACCTTTCAATAACTTCCAGTGTTTGTTGATCTTTTTCATTGATTTTAAACGCAGTGCTCCCTCCGATACACAATGAAGTTGACGCCCGCCATCTTGAAAGAAAGTATGTCGTCATTCATTAATGTGGTGGTGGTGTGTGTGTGTGTGTGGGGGGGGGGGGGGGAGGGGTTGGAATACATATTTTCGTATAATGCGGTTTCTGTCGCTGTTTGCGTGGTGGTGCTGCTGCTGAAACCCCTGAAGTTACCGGTTAGGCTTTTACTTTATTAGGAAATGGGAGTGAGGTTTCGCGCGAGTAAAATAGATTTAACCCGTACCCACCGCCCGCTCTCATTCCCAAATACAGTAGAACTTCAATGGCCCGAACTCCGATGGCTCGTTTACCATGGATGAGTCGAACACGTTCTTGAGTCCACAGGGATTTCCTCCAAATACGATATACGTATAATTTAGAGAGATTTTCTTCTTTTAGCTTGCAAATGTATGTTGTGTATACTCATTAGAATCGCCTCGATGAGGCGATTCTAATGAGTACACATGACATACGTTTCTAATATAGAACACCGAAAAGATATTCCACAATTATCTTCATTATGCCTCCTGGTATGGCACTAATAGTTACCCTCCGTGGCTCGAACTACCGCTAACTCGAACAAATTTTCATGGTCCCAAAGGGATTCGAGCCGTCGATGTTCGACTGTAGTTTTTTTTTTTTTTTTTTTTTTTTTTTTTTTTTCTAATTGCTGTTCCAAGGCGGAACCTCTGTTACAGTTCTTTATTTGTGGGTCTCTGGTTTCATATGTGGCGTTTGTGTAATCTTTATTTGTTCATCTTTCTTTCTTTTGGTGCGTGTACTGTGTGATTGTGGCATTTTCTGGGTATCTGTACATATATTTTTACCATACAATGCATAGGAAATCGCGATGGGTTACGTTTTACACAAAGAAGTTCCCGTGATGGCCACGCTGTCGACACGACGTTGATTTGCGACGTTGTGTTTTTGTTGGGTTTTCACTTTTCTTGGTTATTATTCCAACTTTTTCTGACGTAATTTTACAGAAACGAAAGCATTCACTACCTTGCACCACAACATACAATAGCTGATACGTCCATCCTTTGAATTCATAAACCGAAATTTGCGCTCAAGTGCTTCGAGAGGTGGTTCCTAGAAGCTGCGCATTTAGCACATTGTTGCTAAAGTAACTTTGTCAGAAGCCCTGTATTGAACACGTGAAGTAGATGTTCAAGATCACAGGATCTCTGATGAGGTAGAAGACCACATCGATCCACGTCGATGTGGTCTTCTACCTCATCAGAGATCCTGTGATCTAGAACACGTGTTCAATACAGAGCGCAAGACAGTAGTAAGTCAGATGGTTGTTTTTCCCCAAACTTAATCCCCTCACCATGAAAGCGTTATGAAGATTACGCCATTTCTTTCCGTAAACAATGAAACTTTAGGTGCCATTGCTCGTATGAGCAATGGCACCTAAATTTGCATTGTTTACAAAGGGGTCAAAGTTGCCCCTAAACAAGGGTTTCAAAAATATGTTTGGGTTATACTACAGTCTTGCGCTCAACCCTCGACATGCGGGCTGAACTTATATTTGTAAATTGGAACTGCATCAGAATTAAGGGTGAGGTTTCGCGCCCACCCCCTTCCCCCAACCCACCCTAGTAGTTTTCCTACTAACCGTTACAAGGCGGTTCTTCTTTGATTGTATGTCTGTGGTTTCATGTATAGCATTTGAATTGTCCTTATTTGTTCCTCAAATGAGGTGGAATATCAGCCAAACAGAAAGGATATGAAAGAGTTCGTTGATGCACTTAAGAAAGTTTGTGTTGAGGTTTTACGGCCCAGTCAACCCAATAGGGTAATGTCGAGCGCGGTCAGTTTACCTAACCACATGTTTACTGGGCAGGCTTAGTCCTCTAAACGGTTAACCAGTATTTTGCACATTCTTTCGCCAGAAACGGACAACTGCCCTTCTTGAATCAGCGGAAGGGAGAGAATGACCGTAGAAAATATTTCATGATCAATCTCCACGAAAGAATGTTACCGACCTCGGCGGGGGTTGAACCCGCGACCTCTTGGTCTTCAGTCGGACGGCGCATCCAACTGAGCCACCGAGGCCGGCTTCAAACACTTAAGACAGTATATAGTCCCCAGAGCTCAGGAATCACTTCTAAAGATCAAGTGGTAAAGACAGGATTCCAGACACAGAAGTCCTGAAAAGGGCAGGGATGCAGTGTGTACACACTCTTCTGAAATTGGTACAGTTAAGATGGACAGGCCGTTTACCAGAATGACTGCTGAACGTTTGCCAAAGAAAATCCTCTTTGGAGAACTACAAGTTGTAAAACGCTCCCATGGTGGTCAGAAGAAGCAATTCAAGGAAACCCTCAAAGCCTCCCTTAAAGACTTCAGCATACCAACAGAGTCGTGGGAACAGATTGCACAGGATCGAACAAATCGGTGAGGCATCATAAGAAGGGGTGCTGGTGAATACGAAGCAAAAAGAATCAGCGAAGCCGAGCAGATCGAAACGTGCGCAGCGGGAAGTCAGAGCTAAGGCATCACCAACAAAGCTTTCTTCCTCAGACATCTCTTGTTCTATCTGCAAAGGGCAGTTTAGAGCTAAGATTGGTCTCATCAGACATTTCAGAACACACAAACAATAACACTTCACGCGTTTGATTAGGACTGGTCATTGTCAAACCAAATATTCTGGCCTTGTGGAGTTTGAAATAACGAGAGTCGACCGTATAGATTAACATGAAAATATTTGTTGCATTACCATGGAACCTCGATAATTCAAAGTCCAAGGAACCAAGCAGTTTTATTTGAATTATTGAGACTTTGAATAATTGAGGGTTAAAATGCATACATATATTTCATTTTGGACTTCAGAATGATTTTGAATTATTGAGAATTTTGAATTATTGGAGTTTGAATTATCAAGGTTCTACTGTATTTCGTTTGCCGTGTTTTCACTCTGTGTGATTATGGAACTTTTTTTCGGGCGTTACTTTCCTCTGAATTAGTATTGCAACTTTTTACCGGCGTTACTCTGCGACAGAATGAACTTCTAACCCAAGATACAATAACATTAAAGTTGAGCGGTTCAATATTAGTCATTTATACCTTTAATTAAATTCCATGATTTTATAATCTTGTTTGTGTGAGAAATTAAATACAAATAAAAACACAACTCACTGGCTTAAAAGCCAGTGATCAACAACACTATCCGATCTACGTAAACAAAAAATACAACAAGAAGTAAACAAACGTAGATGAGACACAACGTGAGAAAACGTACCTTCTGACATGTGCGCCCAACAAAGACTCAGATCAGCCTGCGCATCCGCTCAGTCTGATCAGAGCCTTCGTTGTCCGCATGAAGAAATATTGCATCCTTGGCTATCTCAATACGCCCAGGGAAGACTCTGATCTGACTGCACACGTTTTATAACGTATCTTTTGACATTCGCGCCAAACGAAGACTCAAATCAACCTGCGCATGCGCGCAGTCTGATCAGAGTCTTTGTTGTCCACATGAATAAATCTTGCATCCTTAACTATCCAAATGTGCCCGGTGAAGACTGCGAATGCGCTGTGTCTGAACTGAATCGTCAATGGGCGCACATGTTTGAAGTTAGGCCTACGTTTTTTGTTGTTGTTTTCTTTTTTTTTTTTTTTCTGTTTTTTCTTTTTTTTTTTTTTTTTTTTTATTCATTTATTTATTTATTTATTTATTTATTTTTTTTTTTTTTTTTTTTTTTGTGTGTGTGAGATTTTTTTTTTTTTTTTTTTTTTTTTTTTTGTTTGTGACGTTGCGAAAAGCAGTCCTTACCAAGCTAGCATTCTACGTAAATCTACATGGGGCCGTCATAAGCCCGTCAGCTACTCTGACGGGCCGATGACGGCCCGATATAGATTTACGTAGAATGCTGACTGGGTAGAGTACAGGCTGGCAGCACAGGGCAGATCAGCCTGGCGTCCGCTGTGGATACGAAATACAGTTAATCCTCAATGCTCGAACATCTTTGGGACCATGAACTTTATTCGAGACATGGGTAGTTCGTTCCAATGAGGGTTAATCATGGCGCCAGATCAGGAAGTAAATGGCGATAATTTAGATATCTTTTTTAGTCTTTTAGACGAAAATGGTATGTTGAGTGTATTCATTAGAATCGCCTAAATGAGGCGATTCTTACGAGTACACACAACATACAATTTCAATATAAAATAAGAATTATTTCCCATTTGTTTTCTTGAGCTATCAGAAGAATTACGTACGGACTCGAAAACGAATTTGAATCATCCAAGGTAAACGAGCTATCGGCCTTCGAGCCATCGAGGTTTTACTGTATTTGGATATTAAGAATACATCAACATGTGACAACAAAGCTCTGATCAGGCTGGTCTGGGTCATCTTTGCCCGCATATACCGTGACGACACATGTTCAACATGTTGCACGAGCAATATCATGGACGTAGGTTTACCGCTTGTCTGTTGATCTAGTAATAGGTTCGACTCCCACTCGAGAATTCTTCGGTTCCTTATCGTATTTACACTGTTTAATCTTTATCACTCTTGGCAGATTCAGCAGACAACAAATTGATAATATTTTGTCTATTTTTTTTTTTTTTTTTTGGAAAAAAAAAAAGAAAAAAAATAGATTTTGACACTTTTAAAAAAAAAAAAAAAAAAAAAAATAGATTTTGACACTTCTTGCAAATTGGCTGCTATAGAATGCCAAAGTCTGTTTCCTCTTCACGAAAACACGCCTATATAGTTTTGACCCCCTTAAACCCCACTTTTATACAGTAAAACCGGGGTTTACAGGGGTATACATTAATTTTCTTATTTCTGCTCAAAAACGTAGATTGTGGGTACTCGTAAGAACCGCCTCGCCGAGGCGGTTCTAACGAGTACCCACAATCTGTTTTGAGCAGAAATATGAAAACTACCAGAATTTTTCATCTGAAAAATAGAAGGGAAGACAATGATCAGGAACCGATACAATTATCCCACACCTCCCATCAGAGACATCAAAGGGAAAGAAACACAAACACGAAATAACTAGACCCTAATGGAAACATCACTAAAAAAAAAAATCACTAAAAAGTTTTCATTTTTGGTATTAAAATTCTCAATATATTTGAATAGGCGTGTTTTCGTAATGTGGGGACAATGCATGTATCTCAAAATGTCGTCTGCTGAAATTTTACCCAACATGCTAAGCGTTACCTCCTCACCACACTTCCGAACATTTGAATACAGTCAAACCTCTGTTAAGCATGCACTTTTGGGAAAGCCAAAACGTGTTTGCTTAAGATAGGTGCTTGCTGAATACAGGTAAATTTACACACACTTTGTTTTTTATGGGACCAAAAAAGTGGCCTTTTAAGACAGGTGATTGCTTAATACAGGTGGCCTTTAAAACAGGTTTGATTATTTGTCAGTTCTGCTACCTACGTAAACACGCCTATATAATTTTGGCCCCCTTAAACCCCACTTTTATATAGTAAAACTGAGGTTTACAGGGGTATATTTTTTTTTCTTATTTTTGCTCAAAAACATACATTGTGGTACTCGTTAGAACCGCCTCGCAGAGCCGGTTCTAACGAGTACTCACAATTTAAGTATTGAGCAGAATCGCCTCGCCGCGATTTTTTTATCTGAAAATTTTCAGTTTTTAGAGGTGAAAATTTCTATATATTTGAATAGGCGTGTTTTCGTGATGAAAACTACTGGGCGAGTGGCGCCTGATTTGGGTCGCCACTGTTTGCTCAGGCCTGCCTGTCATACCATATGTACCCTAAACACTGGGCCACCTTTCAATTTGAACGTCCATTTTTCTACAACTGGTAGACTATTGGACGAGTGGCAAACTCTGTATATAGATCATGATCAGATGCTGCAGAAATCGACACCGTGTTTTGTGGCGTCTGAGCCTTCTCCGCTGTTTGATAAGTGGCAAACAGTGTAGACACTGATCAGACGCCGCATTCTGCGGCGTCTGATCTGGGTCTCCACTATTTGCTCAGGCCTGTATGTCACGAAATCTTCGGGGAAATACAGACGACGAGGGTCAAAATTAGCTTGCGCATTAGCGCAGTCTAATCAGGATTTTGTTGCCGGTTAAAAGAATCATTACATACCCAAGATGATATCGACAGAAAAGGCTCATCTGACTGTGTGAATGCGCAGGATGATCCGGGCGTTCGGAGCTTGCGTATGTTATAAGGACCCTTTCCGAGCGCGGACCTTCAAATGTGAGTAACCCGTAAATGAAATCAGAGTTCATGCTCGCTGAGCCGCTTTAGCGGTTTTATTATTTTATTTTTATTTTATCTTTTATTTTTTTTTTTTTTTTTTTTTTTTTTTTCTCTTGTTGTTTTGTTGTTTGTTTGTTTTTGTTTTTTTGGTGTTTTTTTTTTTTTTTTTTTTGTGTGTGTGTGTGTGTGTGTGTTTTTGTTGTTTTTTTTTTGTTTTTTTTGTTTTTTTGTTTTTTTTGTTAATTTGTTTGTTTTGTTTTTTTTTGTTGTTTTTTTGTCTTTGTTTTTTTATTTATTTATTTATTTGTTGTTTTGTTGTTGTTTTTTGTTGATGTTTTTTTTTTTGTTGTTTTTTTTCTTTGTTTTTTTTTTTTTTTTTTTTTTTGTTGTTTTTTTTATTTTGTTTTTTCTGTTTTGTCATTCTCATTCATTGTCATATCGTTGTGAAGGTTGATCCTGTCAAACACTGTGATCGCCTTGTAGAGGACGAGGGAGCTGGTTGAATTTCTTTGGTTTGTGACTTGTGTATTGTCCGTCTTGGTTTGTTTTCTCTTCCTCCTGATGTCATTGGTGGGCATTGTTCTCTGACTTTGGTCATTCCTAGACATTTTTTATACTAAATATATATATATATTCGGTAGACCTAGGGCGATATCATCAATGCATCGATATATCATGATATGTTTTGTGATGATATCATGATACTGATGGATCATCACGAAAACATACCTATACAATGTTGACCCTCTTAAACCCACTTTTATATAGTAAAACTGGGGTTTACAGGGGTTCTAATGAGTTCCTACAATCTCTGTTTTGAGCAAAAATATGAAAAATATAAGATTTTTTTTTTATCTGAAAATTTTCATCTTTTTTGGTGGTAAAATTCTCAATGTATTTTAACAGGCGTGTTTTCGTAATGTAGTGTGGATGCTTCATGATACGTGCATAATGCACTTTTTATATATAAAAAGGCCTTTTAACCTTTATCACAGTCTGGGATGATTCAACATCTGACAGATTTATGATATTTTTTTTCGTCTTTTTCTCAGAAAATGGGCTCTGACATTCAAGCAAATTGTCTCCTGTGGAGACAATTTGCATGAAATGTCACAGCCTATTTTCTGAGAAAAATAAGAAAAATATTTGAAATCGTCATCTGGTGGATTTTTTAATTAGCATGCTAAGCATTGAAACAATACTCGTATATTTTGTAACAAATATAGAAAACCAACAGGTTAAAGTATCATGATACAGTATCGTATCGGACACTTGATATCGTGATTTTTTTGTCCTGATGATACCAGTTTCTAATATTAAGTCAGTTCTCTTTCTGCCCAACGCAACATTCTCATAGGATCATAAGGAATTACAAAAGCTAAAGTTTTGAGCTGTCGTCCCGGTTCGGTTCGTACCCAGATCTTAAAGGGAAAATATAAAGGAATTTAAAATATTCCTGGTTTTCAGGGTGTTGATAGAATGCTTTAAGAGAATTATTTTGTTGAAAACCCCATCAAAAAATTCCAATCCAATCAAAAGTTATGGTGATTAATTTACGATACCTACCTTTTTTTCCTGTTAGAGTAACCTCCCTTGGATTGTGTATTGATTAAGGCCCACGATGCAATATTCTGTGATGTCATAGTGGAACTTAAATTTTAAATTGAAATTTTAAACAGGAATATTCTGCATTTCCTTATATGCTACACAGTTTTTCTCCTTAACCATTATTGAAATTGGTCTCTGTCCACAAATAAGCCCACAAATAAGCCCATGAATAGAGAATTTAACTCAAAATTTAATCTGTTATTTAAATTTAAAGCTAAATTTTAAAATGTTTAAAACTTGACTAATATTTAATTTTTCGTAAGTTTTTTTTAATAATAGTGAATTTTGGGTGTATATCATATAAATGAATACCAAAAAAGTCAATTTTGGCTAATTATTAAGCATTGTAACTGGATTTTAAATTTTTTAAATGAAATTTTTAAATTTGAAATGTAACACTTTAAACGGAAAATAAGAGCTAAATTCCTATGTATATTAGTTTAAAGGAGCTGAATAAATTAAACAATATGAAAACTGAATTGATGCAGATTAAAGAGCAAAAAATATTGGCAATTTAAAAAAGTTTAAAATTTTACTGTTCCCTTATGATGTCATAAAAAGGCTCATGAATATTAATGAGGCAGCCTGAATTCAATCCTCTTGGATGTTAAATATCAAATTTCAAATCGCAATATTTCAAAAACCGTTTAAGATAATTTGATGCGGTTTTCGGCAGTCACCTCCTTACTGAAGTGCCCTTAAATATTTAGTGGAATTAAAACCTTTATATTTGCCCTTTAATCATGAGCTCAAGAACATGGGTTAGCGTCCATGGCTACATTCCTGGAGTCCAGTCCATAGACCCAGTCCTGCTTTCATAGTATGCACTTTGCGATTTTTCTCAAACGGAACGATTATGGAAACTGTCTACGTTTATTATCGTACCAACAACCACGTTAAGTTTGACCCCAAGTCTACGCGATAAATTTGATTTAGTTTGTTTTATAGCAATAAAATATAAACTGCGGAAAGATGCTAGCGATGCCCGACTATAACCCCTGAAAGTTGTCACGAGTATACAATCAAATAAACAACGCTTTAGTTATTTTGTTTTAAGGGTATTTTCATTTGTTTGTTTTATTTTGTTTTGTTTTGCTTTGTCGTCGTTGTATTTCCGCAACATTTACTTCATCAGCTAGGTTTGAACAAACAGTGTAGACCCAGATCAGACGCCGCATTCTGCGGCGTCTGATCAGGGTCTGCACTGTTTATTACGTATCTATCAATATTTAGACATAAAAAAAGCGTAAATTGAACAAGCTTGGTGAGGAATTCAGTTGTCCGAGTACTTAGCGTAAATACGGTAATGCCTAAGTAAACAGCGATGACCCTGATCAGACGCCACATACAGTGGCGTCTGATCTGGGTCTGCACTGTTTACCATTCATCCAGCTGTTTTAGACACGTCACCAGGTCATAACAAAACGTGTCATCTGATCAAGTTCATCGTTTAGCTCTTATCCAGCAATTTTAGACACCACAAGAGGTTTTGTTTGTGTTAGGGTTTTTCGGCCCAGTCAACACAATCGGGTCATGTCGAGCGCGGTCAGTTTACCTAACCACACGTTTACTGGGCAGGCTTAGTCCTCTAAGCGGTTAACCAGTATTGTGCACATTCTTTTGCCAGAAACTGACAACTGCCCTTCTTGAATCAGCGGAAGGGAGAGAATGACCGTAGAAAATATTTCATGATCAATCTCCACGAAAGAATGTTGCCAATCTCGGCGGGGGTTGAACCCGCGACCTCCTGGTCTCCAGTCAGACGGCGCATCCAACTGAGCCACCGAGACCGGCCCCTTCAGTGGCTTGATCATATATTTATATAGGGTCACGGAAATAGTTCGAGCCACTGATGGCAATCAGGAGGCAAATGGGAATAACTTAGGAATGCGTTTTCATTTTTTTTTTTTTTTTTTTTCATAAAATAATGAAATGTTAAGTGTACTCATTCGAATCGCCTCGCTGAGACGATTCGAATGAGTACACACAACATAAATTTTCGTGATATTTTAATAAGATTTTTTTTTGTTTAAAATGTCTCTTAATATTTTTTTTTCTTTACCTGCCTGAAGAATTTCCTAGGGACTCTAAAAAAAAAACGAGTTCGAATCAGCCACGGTAAACGAGTCAGTGGTCTTCGAATAGAGGCTTAGAATTCTACCAATGTTAGTAGAATTATAAGCCTCCGGTTCGAGTCACTGAGGTTTTATTCTAATTTCTTTAAAGAGGGATCCTTTGCAATTTGCATGAAATGTAAAACGCTATTATTTTTTTTTTTTTTTTTTTTTTTTTTTTTTTTGGGGGGGGGGGGGGGAGGGGGGGCTTGGGGGATACGGGGGGGGGTGGGAATGAAGAAAAAAAATCACCAATTTGAAGTCAGCTTAATTTGCCCGGGGAATACTAAAGGTCACAGAGTGACTGATAAAAAAAACTTTTCAATTATTTGTTTACAAAATGTGGCTCACCAATACAGAATGTTTTAACCAATAGAAAAACAGTCAGGGTAGGGTCAAAATCTTGGTTAAGTGCACTTTTAATAATATAACTCTGTGAAAATATAAACATATTAAATAAAAATGTCGGTGATCTGTATAAGAAGATTAAACATGTTGTCCAGTCTTGGGCGCCATGATGTCGTGTAGGCAGAGAAAACCTTGATTAGCCAAGGCAAGCTGGGCTTATGGGAATGGATATATTTCGGGGATGGGGGAGGCAACTCTTTCAAAATTGGTTTGCCTCCTTTCTGTAAAGGGGTCTACTCTTAAAGGAAAGATTTGCTCCCACGGGGAGCTAATTCTTAAAGGAAAGAATTTGCTCCCACGGGGAGCAAATTCTTTCCTTTAAGACTAGACCCCTCTTCAGAAGGAGAAAAGTATGCTGGAAAGCAAACAGGAAGTAACAAAAGTTCTCATCCTTGTACAAAATGGTGGAAAAGATACCACGCCTATCTACTCCCCTTGACTCGTTTTATTCGGGGAAACCCCCAAAGGAGGAACTGGCAAACAGTGCAGACACAGTACAGTACGCGGCTTCTGATCAGGGTCTGTACTATTTGCATTAACGTGACGGCTGATCAGGGTCTACGCTAACTGCATTAAAAACAGGAATTTCTATAAAAAACATAGTAATAATAAAAATAACCAGACACCCTGCTGTTGGAAATAGTCCGGTCCAAAGAGTTGTGGTAGGAGAGTTCACTCCACACAAACGGTTTAAAATAAATGTCCACTTATAAATAAAGTCATTAATTTCCAGAATAAAACGACAAATGTCGAAAGACATGATCAATGCATACACGCATGCGCAGGCTGACCTAGATGTTTATTCATAATGCAGGGACTATTAAAAACCTTCTTTGTCTGACCTGGTCTTGATGGTTATCATAATTCCTTGCTGTATTTACACTAAAATTTGAATCGTCCATTTGACTACTACCCAGGTGGTATATGGCGTTTACATAATATTGCCTTAACCCTTAAACTGCCAATCACAACAATTGTCGTCTGCTTTGTCATCTGCTTGTGATTTCAAAAGTCATTTTTGCAAACATTGTGGACCCAGATCAGACTGATCCTTTAGGAGCAGTCTGATCTGGGTCCACACTGTTTGCCTGTATGCAAAAATAGGTTTGAAAAGTTTGCAAGATTATTCAACAGACGACATTTTCAGATGTAGGTTTTCTTAGCGTTTTAAGGGTTAATGTCGATGCAACGTCATTTAATCGTCCAGCTGACTACTACCCGCCTGGTAGGCCTACATGACATTTATACAACATCGACTCAACGTCGATGCAACATCATTGAACCGTCCATATAACGTCTACACAGCTGGTGAATGACGTTTATATAACATTGCCTCATAGTCGATGCAAAGTCATTGAACCGTTCGGTTGATTGCTACCCAGCTGCTACATGACGTTTATATAACATTGCCTCAACGTCGATGAAACGTCATTGAACCGCCCATATGACGTCTACCCAGCTGGTGAATGACGTTTATTCAACATTGCCTCAACGTCGATGCAACGTCATTGAACCGTACAGTTGACAACCACCCAAATGGTACATGACGTTTATACAACATTGCCTCAACGTCGATGCAACGTCATTGAACCGTCCAGTTGACAACCACCCAAATGGTACATGACGTTTACACAACATTGCCTCAACGTCGATGCAACGTCATTGAACCGTCCAGTTGACAACCACCCAAATGGTACATGACGTTTACACAACATTGCCTCAACGTCGATGCAACGTCACTGAACCGTCCAGTTGACAACCACACAAATGGTACATGACGTTTACACAACATTGCCTCAACGTCGATGCAACGTCATTGAACCGTACAATTGACAACCACCCAAATGGTACATGACGTTTACACAACATTGCCTCAACGTCGATGCAACGTGAATGAACCGTCCAGTTGACTACTACCTAGCTGGTAAATGACGTTTATACAACATTGCCTAAACGTCGATGCAACGTCATTGGATCGTCCCCGTTGACCACCGTCCCCGTTGACTACTTAGCTGGTACACGACATGACGTTTATACAACGTCACCTCAACGTCGATGCAACGTCTTGACGTTGCATCGACGTTGAGATGACGTTGTATAAACGTCATTTACCCGCTGGTAGCCCTATGGTTTGATTCAGAGTCATAATTAACATAAAATATAGGTTTTGTAGCCACATTCACAAAATAATCATTTCCTATATTTGTGTCTGTATTATTTTACTAGTAATAAATTATTGGTTCAAAATAATCGAATAACTTCACTTTTCATTTATGACGTCCTCATGGTTTGGCTTACGTGACGTCATTTAAAAATAACAACAGTACAACGTTGAAAATGCCATTCAAAAACAGTTTTTTACTGACCCCTAATTGGAACAATGGTTTTGACCAGATTCAAAGATCGGAGAGCCCACTTCAGAAACACATTCTTTTTATAAGTGGTAAAGTTATTGAAATCTGCATACTTTTTACACAAGAAGCTAAGACTGTATAGAGAGTGATGTGTGAACATGGCCATATAAAAGTTTATGCCAAAATAGCAGAGACCAAATGACAAAACGAGATCAAACTACTCCTTGGTCGGGTCTACACTGTTTTTTAAGGTCCATTTGTCCGAACACTTGGGAAAATTGGAAAATGCGACTATAGTTATCTATAAATGCATGCATTTTTGTCATTGGTCGCCACATTTTAACGTCATTTCTTTTTGTCGTGTCAATAAAAAACAGTAAGTCTTTGTACAAATATTGTTTAAAACTGATTAAAACCATTCCAATAGAATGACAAAGTTCATTCCGATATTACGTAGTCAACGGTAATATCCAATCAAATTTTGTTTTCATTTTTCAAAGCCTGTACATAGCTCTAGATAAGAGAGTGTATCCACATAATATTTTTCTTATTTCTCAAGGAAAACGTATGTTGTGGTACTCATTAGAAGCGCCTCGGCGAGGCGCTTCTAATGAGTACCCACATCATATATTTTCATGAAGAAATAAGAAAAATCTAAATATATTTGGTTGAAAAGGGCATCTTATCTAGAATTGTGTCTATTGTGTTTGACAGTATTTATTGGGACCGATTTAAAGAATAAAAACAGTTTACGACACCAGACAGTAATTAAATATTTGAAAGATTATTTAAAGACACGTGCCTTTCTACGTTAAATGAAGCGATAATTTAAATCTGGACATAAATTGCCAACGCGGCGTTGCATTTTACGAAACACCAATCAGCGAATCGCTATAACGAAATTTATGAAAGGGCCAAAGATTTAGGACAGACCTGTACAATTTAGTACTGTTGTGACTAACTCTCAGTGTCTCAGTGGTGCTTGAATTATTATTATTATCATTATTATTATTATTATTACCGCTCCGATGTTCAACCGACTGAGCTATCCGGCCGCTACTGTCCCATTTATTTAAATTATTTTTAAGCTTTCTGCGATTTTTTTTTTTTTTTTTTTTTTGTTTTTGTTTTTTGTTTTTTGTCTTTTCTTGTTGTTGTTTTTTTTTTTTTTTTTTAATGTTAAAAAAATGTCTTTCAGAAGCTAATCGGATGATCCCCTGTTCAGTCCCAAATACGAGGACTCTCTTTTCGACATCTTTCGGAAAGTCGTATTTGGCCTGCTGCTTTATATATAAGAAGTAAATTTGCAAACTTTTGGCATAATTTAATACAAAACCATTTGTCGTAACTACATATGGAGAAGAAAATAAATATTCTAGTCATTGATTTAAAAAGAAAATCGAATATTTTCTAAAAACAGCTGTAGAATATTCAAAAATCGACGTGGTAGATAGTTCGGATGTAAGATTTCAACAAGTTCCGCTTGTTCAAAATTTCTGTGCCCAGTTGTTCAAAGCTAACGATGTCGTTAGTTAACGATTCGTTAAAATTTACATCGAGTGATGCGCAAATATTTTGATATATTTTGTGAAAAAATGTGAGTAGCTACTCACATTTTTGCAGCAAAAAATATCAGAAAATTGTGTATTGAATCCGCTAAAACAGTTAACGAAATGACCCTTAACGAGCTCGTTAAGCTAACGACGCTTTGAACAACCGGGCCCTGAATTTAAGTATTGTTATGAAACATCGGTAATTTAGAATCAGTGAAGAAAAGTAAAAAATATATTTTAATAAAAAACAATCCAAAATTCGAGTTTACTATAGAAATCATTGCATAGGTTAGACCCATTTTTGGCCATAGACTTAATTTTTCGGTAAATATTTGAAAAGAAAAATCAAGAACAGAAACGAAAAATGGTGTCTGATAAGATATTGTCAATCACAAATCCATTTTTCCATTTCGAATGAAACGCCGAATGAAAAAAGTCTTTCCAGCTAGGGCATTAATATTTTTCAGACTACAGTGCTTTCGGAAGCACTGTAGTCTGCAAAATATTAAAGCCCCAGCTAAAATACTTTCTGAGATTCCTTGTACTCAATGTAATGTGTAACGAACGAACTAACGAAAAATGAAATGGACGAACGGACGAACAAAACAAAAGTAATACTCCCCTCCAGCTTTTTCAAAGTTGGGGGCATAATAGCACTAGAGGGACCTCTCCCTAAATGGCTTATAATCTTGCTTTAAATGGCCGTAAATAAATGGCGCGCCCTGGTTTGGAGGCGGGATAGACAATCCAAGATGGGCAAATACCGCAGACGACAAATTGGTAACATTTTTTTGTTTTTTTCTTATTTTTCCTAGAAACCTGGCTTTGATATTTCGTTCAAATTGTCTCCTAATTTGCATGAGATGTCAAAGCCTATATTCTGGTAAAAAAATGATGGAAAATATTTCAAAATGTCGTTTACCCACCATATGATAAATGTTAAAAAAAAAAAAAAAAAAAAAAAAAGAAAAGAAAACTCCTGTATTTAAAGTGATATATTCATGACTGTTATATCAGGATGGTCTTCTCACAAACGGGAAGTAACTCCATAATTCGTTTAATCAAATACGGAAAACACGGCTTACGTCCCTTGCGAACTGAAAGACTATAACAAATGAATGTGTAAGTGGACTGTGATGCCCTGATCAGACTGCACATACACCATTATAGCAATGTTTTGTCGAATAATTATCAAATATGCAGTTTCAGCCTAACTTTGCACCACGAAAACATGCCTATATAACTTTGACCCCCTTAAACCCCACTTTTATATAGTAAAACTGGGGTTTACAGGGGTATACATTATTTTTCTTATTTCTGCTCAAAAACATAGATTGTTGGTACTCGTTAGAACCGCCTCGTCGAGGCCGTTCTAACGAGTGCCCACAATCCATGTTTTGAGCAGAAATATGAAAAATATCAGGTTTTTATCTGAAATTTTCAGTTTTTGGAGTTGAAATTTTCTGTATATTTGAATAGGCGTGTTTTTGTAATGGAGCCGTAACATGATAGCATGAGCTGTAACGACTGATAACGCGAGCTACGTCGTGAGATATAAAAGTGAAATATAAAAATTAGACAACGTGAGCTGTAACGATAGCTTTTGTGAGTTATAACGTGAGATAATGTGAGCCGCAATGCGAGATTTTGTTTGTGTTGCGGTTTTCACGGCCCAATCAACACAATGGGATCATGTCGAGCGCGGTCAGTTTACCAAAAGCCCTGTACACAGGGACCGATTTACTCACGTGAGTATTTATTTGCGTATACGCAAATTTGCTTACGTATGCAAACTGGCGCATGTGTACGCTTTTACTCACGTGAGTAAACTTTACACCATACGCAATTTTTTTCTTTTGCACTTGGTGGAGACCAAGTGCAAATCTCTGTTTGCATATATGATAAATTTGCACATGAGTATTTTGGGCCATGTGTACGCTCAGCAAAATTTGCTCACAGGAGTATTACAATCACAGCGGCGAGATGGCGAGAGATCCAGTGCACTAAAGACTAGTGACCTTCACCTCTCAGCCATGGGGACCACTTTACGCAGTTGTAATGACCTGGCAGGTGCATAATAAAACATTCATCAGAAGGAACGAAGGATCAGTAACCGTTCGAGACAGGAATTATCTGCTGTACTTCAGCCGATGCTTGTTTTATTATACTTGCATGCCAGTCTTCTGAGCAATGAGAAAACTGTCCTGATTTTCTCTGATTTTTATTGACCATTGTAAAGACCTTTGTTTATGCATTGAGATCGAAACACCAGCTTCATCTACCAAAACATTTAGGCCTGATTAGGACAAACAAAACTTTACAAAACTAATTTCAAAGAAATTATCCAATCTCTGAAATCTGAAGAAAACAAAAATGTGTATTATCAAGTTACTTAGAAGCACAGGATTACGAAAACACACCTATTCAAATATATGGAAAATTTCACCTCCAAAAACTGAAAAATTTCAGATAAAAACTCTGATATTTTTCATAATTCTGCTCAAAACATAGATTGTGGGTACTCGTTAGAACCGCCTCGGTGAGGCGGTTCTAACGAGTACCCACAGTCTATGTTTTATGCAGTAATAAGAAAAATAATGTATACCCCTGTAAACCCCAGTTTTACTGTATAAAAGTGGGGTTCAAGGGGGTCAAAATTATTTAGGCATGTTTTCGTGATGTGTTCCCAACGGAAAGAGCAGTGGCCAGATCATCGCGTATTGACTTTGCACACAGACAAAAGCTCATTTACATTCAATTCATTACGATTTCAGATGTTCCCAATGGAAAAAGCAGTGGCCAGATTGTCGCGTATTGACTTTGCACACACACAAAAGCTCATTTACATTCAATTCATTACGATTTCAGATGTTCCCAATGGAAAGAGCAGTGGCCAGATCGTCGCGTATTTGCACACACACACAAAAGCTCATTTATATTCAATTCATTACGATTTCAGATGTTCCCAATGAAAAGAGCAGTGGTCAGATCGTCGCGTATTTGCACACACACAAAAGCTCATTTACATTCAATTCATTACGATTTCAGATGTTCCCAATGGAAAGAGCAGCGGCCAGATCATCGCGTATTGACTTTGCACACACACACAAAAGCTCATTTACATTCAATTCATTACGCTTTCAGATGTTCCCAATGGAAAGAGCAGTGGCCAGATTGTCGCGCATTGAGTTTGCACACACACACACACAAGCTCATTTACATTCAATTCATTACGATTTCAGGTGTTCCCAATGGAAAGAGCAGTAGCCAGATCTCCGCGTATTGACGTTGCACACACACAAAAGCTCATTTAAATTCAATTCATTACGATTTCAGAAGTTCCCAGTGGAAAAAGCAGTGGCCAGATCATCGCGTATTGACTTTGCACACACACAAAAGCTCATTTACATTCAATTCAATACGATTTCAGATGTTCCCAATGGAAAGAACAGTGGCCAGATCTTCGCGTATTGACTTTGCACACACACAAAAGCTCATTTAAATTCAATTCATTACGATTTCAGGTGTTCCCAATGGAAAGGGCAGTGGTCAGATCATCGCGTATTGACTTTGCACACACACAAAAGCTCATTTAAATTCAATTCATTACGATTTCAGATGTTCCCAACGGAAAGAGCACTGGCCGGATCATCGCGTATTGACTTTGCACACACAAAAAAGCTCATTTACATTCAATTCATTACGATTTCAGATATTCCCAATGGAAAGAGCAGTGGCCAGATTGTTGCGTATTGACTTTGCACACACACTCACAAAAGCTCATTTACATTCAATTCATTACGATTTCAGATGTTCCCAACGGAAAGAGCAATGGCCAGATTATCGCGTATTGACTTTGCACACACACAAAAGCTCATTTACATTCAATTCATTACGATTTCAGATGTTCCCAGTGGAAAAAGCAGTAGCCAGGTCATCGCGTATTGACTTTGAACACACACAAAAGCTCATTTACATTCAATTCATTACGATTTCAGATGTTCCCAACGGAAAGAGCAGTGGCCAGATCGTCGCGTATTGACTTTGCACACACACAAAAGCTCATTTACATTCAATTCATTACGATTTCAGATGTTCCCAATGGAAAGAGCAGTGGTCAGATCATCGCATATTAACTTTGCACACTCACAAAAGCTCATTTACATTCAATTCATTACGATTTCAAATGTTCCCAATGGAAAGTGCAGTGGTCAGATCATCGCGTATTGACTTAGTACACCCACAAAAGCTCATTTACATTCAATTCATTACGATTTCAGGTGTTCCCAATGGAAAGTGCAGTGGCCAGATCGTCGCGTATTGACTTTGCACACACATACAAAAGCTCATTTACATTCAATTCATTACGATTTCAGATGTTCCCAATGGAAAAAGCAGTGGTCAGATCATCGCGTATTGACTTTGCACACACACACAAAAGCTCATTTACATTCAATTCATTACGATTTCAGGTGTTCCCAATGGAAAGTGCAGTGGCCAGATCGTCGCGTATTGACTTTGCACACACATACAAAAGCTCATTTACATTCAATTCATTACGATTTCAGATGTTCCCAATGGAAAAAGCAGTGGCCAGATCATCGCGTATTGACTTTGCACACACACACAAAAGCTCATTTACATTCAATTCATTACGATTGCAGATGTTCCCAATGGAAAGAGCAGTGGTCAGATCATCGCGTATTGACTTTGCACACACACAAAAGCTCATTTACATTCAATTCATTCAGCTCATTGTCTTCAGTCTGATCTACATTATCATCGTTAGCTTCATCTATCCGAGCCTATCTATGCAAAATATACATATGTGCACGTATGGGCAGGCTTAATTAAGACTGCAAAATTGCTTGACTGTGCGCTTATAAGGGTATGTTTGGTAAGTAGGTAGAATACGTTATTTGCCTTCGTTTCTGTTGTCATTTAGCAGTGACGCGTTTCATTTTAGCGAGGGGTCAGTATACATTATTTTGTCAAGTACCATATTTACCCTAAGTATTCGGACACCTCAATTCCTTACCACATTTGTTCTAAAATTTGAACAAATAAATTTATTACACGTAGATGTGTCTAAAAATTGCTGGATGAGTGTCAAGCAGTGTAGACACAGATAAGACGCCGCATCTGAGTCTAGACTGTTTGCGCAGGGCTTTCTGTCCGAATACTTGCGGCATATACGGTATACGATGAGTTGCCATTCGCCTCACAACTTAAGTTTCATTCCATTAATATCATAATTCGAAAAGAGGGTCGGTTAAATTACAATAGGAACCGAACCATGCGAAGATGTGTTTTTGGCGTTTATGCAGACCGCATAAGCGCAGATCAGACTGCGCCGCGCAGTCTGATCAGGGCCTTTGTTGTCCACCTTCATATTTCGTTGATACAGCAGAATACATCGAAGGAGACATGAGGTTATGCTTAGACTGCATAGATGTGCAAGCTAATCTGGGCCTTCGTTATTTGAATATTCTCTAAGGTCCACTTTTCGTCGAAGGACCTTGTATCATCTCCAAAGTTAAGAAACAATATATAAACCGCAACGTGATAAATGTACTTTAAGTCATGTATGTCCAGGGAAAACTCAGGTCAGGCTTCACATCCGCAATTTCTGAACAGTCTTCGCTGTTCCTACCAAGAAGTCATCGATCATTGGCTAGCCACACAGCGCCCGGAGAACACTGGCCAGTCTGCGTGGCTGCGCAGGCTGATCTGTTTCCGCTGATCGCATGTCATAAGATAATTTTATTTTACATTGCGGTTCAAATGTAGAGATAAAAAAAGAATCAGCCTGTGCAACACGGCCTCTGCATTCAATTGCTTGCGCAGTAAGTAGGTCCTGTGAGCATCACGAAAACATACCTATATAATTTTGATCCCCTTAAACCCCACTTTTATATCGTAAAACTGGGGTTTACAGGGGTATACTTTTCTTATTTCTGCTAAAAAACATAGCTTGTGGGTATTCGTTAGAACCGCCTCGGCGAGGCGGTTCTAACGAGTACAACAATCTATGTTTTATCTGAAAGTTTTCATTTTTGGTGGTAAAATTCTCAATATATTTGAATAGGTGTTTTCGTAATGGAATGGAACTTTTTGTACTCATTCTTAAAGCGCCAGTCAACATTTTACAAGGTGGCTATGTCACGTGTTTTTCGGAAGGGTGCACATTTCAAGGTAAGGAAACTGACTTTTCTCAGATTATATCCAACCAATTTTCAAAAAAAAAAAAAAAAAAAAAAAAAGAAGAAAAAAAAAAAAAAAAAAGTGCATCGCATTTGCGAATATGAGCACTTTTCATAAACATACAGCTTGTTTAAATCCTGCGTGTAGTATTTGCAAACATTCGAAGCAAATGTACGAGGGATGTTCGAAATGAATTGCTTATTGTCCTCTAGCTCGATATCCACGTGGGTCACGATAAAAACCAATACATGCCTGTATAGGGCTATTCAATATCTACACAATGGTGTATAAATGTACATGTTAGACTAAGTGTAAGACATAAAATTTGCCATTTGAATACACGCAGTCATTGACCACTGCAGTAAAAATGGTTGGTAGAAGCGTCGACAAAAAGAATCTGGGCCACTAAACACAGCAAACGCCCAATAATTGCCAAACGTTCTTTGAGTACAAAGAAGGTTTTGTATGCAATCTTCTTCTCTGGTGAAGGAGTCGCAATAAAAGTGCCAGTGAAAAAGGGCAAAAGCATCACCGGAAAGTACTACAAAGACGTAGTACTGAAGAAACTGAAAAAGTATTATCAGAAACGACGCCCTGCCACTGGTTTTAAACATGTCCGTC